>CM040184.1:32857406-33367406 GCA_022606455.1 Callitettix versicolor
TAGTTGTAGTCTGTTCGGTTGTCATGAGTGGATGTTTGTTGTCAAAATGCACAGCATCAATACGGCTGAAGCGAAGACGCATCCCTATACAAAGCTAACGTGGAACAGCATACGTGGATAAGGAGGAGCTTGGCTTTTAAGTATGCTAACTCTGGATACCAGTAAACCTCCAGTTTTAATGTAGCGTTACCTATATATACATGCTGGGAACTGTATTGGTGGTCTTCTTTTCCCTAGTAATCGTGGGACCCTTTAATGGAAAATAAATAGATAATTATATAAAAAAATAAAACGACTACTAAAACAGAAAATATAATAAAAAAATATACACACAAATTATATATTTCATAATTAAAAGATATGAAATTCTGAAATACAATTGATTTAAAAAGATAAAAACAAGTTATTATAATAAATACTGGAGAACATTTTCCTAGTATTTAGTTTAATAAATTAAGAATTTACATGTTAAGTTCACACAATAAATATATTTGCACTAAACAGCCCCCGACTTCATTTATTGTATGAACTTAACATGTAAATTCCTAATTTATTAAACTAAATATTTGGAAAATATTTTTCATTATTTATTATAATACCTTGTTTTCATCTTTTTAAATTAATTGTATTTCAGATTTTCATTTCTTTTAATTATGAAATATATAATTTTTGTGTATATATTTTTATATTTTGTGTTTTAGCAGTCGTATTTTTTATTTTTTTAAATAATTATATTTATTTTACAATTTTCAGGAAAATGTTGATGTTTTATTATAGAAAAGAAGCGTGAACTCTGTCCAACTGAAATTTGATTTTTTTTACAATTTAAGTTCAGAATTGAGAGGAGATTATTGTTATTTTCTCGTGATCTGCTCTCTCATTGCGTTTTGATTTGTCTGTAATTTTAAAGTTTCGTTTTGACTTAAAGACAGCAGTGACATACACATTGCTTGTGTTACTATTAACTTGATGGAGTATTTAGTAAGAATTCACAATTTTATTTCTACTACCAAACAATAAAAACAAATAAACAAATCGTACCACCAGTGATTTTTAAGATTTTGGTTCAAGCGATAAGAAAACTTTTTTACCTCAAATTTCCAACTTTTAAGGTTTGTATTTATACAAAGAAACTTTAATACGTCTACTGAAAACATAGAAACATTAGCTTATAATTTAATAACAAAATTTAAAAATAAATATTGGTCACTATAGCCTATTGAGGGTTTTGTCCTCCTGATGGAGATATATGATTTGCATTCCAATATTCTTCAACCGTACTCTTAGACTTCTTACACGAAATTGCTGCCTGTCAAAGCACCTTAATTTAGGCTGTGTGTAGAGTGAACGTTAAACCGTCTCCTAAACTGGAATTGAACCCGAAACCTCTTTACAGACCCATTAAAGTTTTATATTTATGTAATCGAAATTTAATTTCTTAGTTAAAAATAATGAAATAGTTTCGGATTTATTTAATTTATGAATTGAATTTAACGGGATGATTAACAATTCGTTCATTAGATTTTTCTGAGTGACCGCAGTGCTCTAACTGCAGCTGCCGGGTGCTGTTAACGCCCATTTTATGGCGGGATTAGTGTTTTCGCGCGCAAAACCTGAACAGAAACGTGACACAGCATTATCAACAATAACCAGTAAATTGTAAAACTGATAATCCTGTAACGCCATTCTATATAACATTTTCAACTGATAAAAGTGAACTTTATTCTATTTAAACAATTAAAAATGAAAGATAGATTGTTTCTGTCATTGACACTAAACAATGTATTAATATTTTTGCCCTTCTAAGCCGAGTAATTATAACAGTGTGGTTATTACATACATTGTTATGAATTCGATTATTAGGAATTATTAGGAATTCGAGTTATAAATACATAAATATAGCGTTATTTTTTAGGTAATATTTATTACTAAATCGTTATTGAAAAATGAGCTCTAACATTCTTGAAATTTCGAGAAGGCGTTCACACACACACACACACACACACACACACACACACACACACACACACACACACACACACACACACACACACACACACACACACACACACACACACACACACACACACACACACACACACACACACACACACACACACACACACACACACACACACACACACACACACACACACACACACACACACATACATACATACATACATACATACATACATATATACATATGTGTGTGTGTGTGTGTGTGTGTGTTTTGCGATGCCAAAAAAAGGTGGAATAAAATCTTTTATAAACTACCTGGGGTAGAGTACGCACTACCCCAGAGTGTGGGACTCAAATTAAGTTCAAACTGAAGCTCAAACTCAATATAAGACACATTGTTACCCACTAAAAAAAATCACCAAAAGTATTCCTCTTCTGTAAACCCCCCTCCACGGAACTGCCGCCAGGCATTACTTCGTGGTGTGTGTGTGTTTTATTACTCTCAATTTTGCAAATTTGTTCAGATTTTATTTCAACTTGACACAAACATCGATTTTTAAATACATTAGACAAGTTCTTTAATCACCAAAATCCCTTCAAATATTTCAAATTACATACATATCATATAAAAAATATTAATTTTCATTCATACAATGTCTTTCAAATCTTGTTTTACCAGCGTTACTAGCGCTGGAATTTACATAAATTAAAGTTTTCATTTTTTAAATTTATTTAAATTATTAAAACGTACGTTGATGTAAAAGTGAACTGGATACTTTGTCGTCATTAAGCAAAAAAATAATGAATTATATGCTGAAATTTTATTATATTTAAATGATAATACGTTTAATATGTCCCTAATTATGCCTATTTTTTAAAATCAAACAATGCGCAAAAGTTTGTAAATGACAAGTCATTTTTTTCTATATCTTAAAAGTATCATTTCTTTTTTATGTGTCACTTTTTTAATCCTGTCGTAATTAGCGTTAAAATCTGCATAAATTTTTATTTTAAGTTTTCATAATCTGTTATAATATATAATTAGTTATTCGGCGATTAATGTTCATTTTATTATTTACGATTAAATATGAAACATAAAAATGAAAAAAATGTAATTTTACTGCTGGGTATTTTGGTGAAAGCAAATATTGTCAATAATGTGTAATGCAAAAAGTGATTTTTGGAAATTTGCATTATCAAGTTAGCGAGTCAGCTGTGTGCGCGATTAATTTTTATAGTACACCATTACTGTGTGTGAAACATTAAAATTTGTTATATAATTTTTCTCAAAGTAAGTTTCCTTTTTTACAGCTCTACTCTGGGAAACATTAAGGACGTATGAAAGGGCCTGCGACGATCAAGTGCCTTCCAGGGACGTGCATATCCGTGCAAGTGGCAAGGTACGGTAGCTCGGCACACACCTTATATGCTCCAATGAATACAGAATCTATGAATACAGAAATAAACAATGTAGTAATTGATCCAAAGTATGCTATTTTATACAGTTTTTTAAACTTCTTTAATTTTAAACGTTTACAATGCATGTACATTAATTAAGGTTCTACTAAATATTATTGTTAAATTTATCAAATCGTACTAAGTAAAATATATAGTTTAACTTCAGAAAATCATGATGTCGTCGTTGTGGAACTATTGGTCTAGGAAAGGAAGAAACCGATGTTTTGTATTAAATAGACAGGCTCACTGCCGTAATGAAAACGAAAGTTTAGGAAAGTTGACCTGGGACATAAACACGAACAATTTTCGCTCAACCCCTCAGTTGTTAGTAGAAAGAGAGAGATAGAGAATGCCATCGCCCCTATATTTCTCTCTCTCTCTGAGCTACAAGTTCAGAAAAAAACATGCAGCGCTGTCTATCGGCGGGGATTCCAAGTAGCATTCTCGGCCGAAAAAATGTGCTGACTTTTACAGGCAAGAATTGTCCTTCTTATAGATTCTGTATTCATTGTATGCTCTCTGCCCGAACAAACTGAGAAACAACTTCTCTTGCCTTTGGCCAACTGTTACTCAGGTAACAAGAATGTTATTACTCCAAATATTCCTCTAAAAAATCATACCTTTACAGTTTTATACTGATTGAGCTTTTATTATTTAAAAAACCATGTTATTTGTTGCCGTACAAGGAATTAATTTCAAGTTTGGGTTTTTAAATAAATGGTCGAAAAAACATTAAAGTACGTAATATGCAAATATTTTTCAAGACAATTTTCCGTGTTGAACAAAGTTTCATATTATTTGCTAAAATAAGCCGTCTTCACTTAGACGAGATCAAATTGAGCTATAATAAACGCATAGTATTCGTTATCAGCTAGGAATGTTTTTATCACGACAACAAAACACCTGCCGGCTGTGAATTTTAAAATTCATATTCTTTTATTGTGAGTAAAATTCCATTGTAAAAGTGCTTTCGCGAAGAAACGTTAACAATTGCAGGATGTTCTACGAAAGAAAATAATGGAATAAGTTTATACAAACATAGTTTGTTTTTCATCTAGCCATAATATGGTTTTTTAACGAAAAAATATCATAAATTTTAACGGTTAATGATATGGAGACTTATTGCATGATATATAGCAAAGACAAAACCCGTTAACTTCATAAAATATTTTTAAGAAACAAAATATTTCTAATTAATGACAAACAAAATGTTTTCTTTTTCTTTCTGAAGCTTGAAGGATAACTGAGTTCAAGCTAGCGAATAACACTTTAAAATAACTGAGTTTTATCGCTAGAAAATGGCGAGTATTAATTTTCTATTAACACCTTGCTCTGTGTTACGTAACAACAGCAGTTGATTAACATTTTTGTAGCTAAAGTAAATGATACCTGTATTTTTGTCCAAAATCAGTTATAATTTAAAAAGTATAAAAAACAATTTTGTTTTGTCATTACAAGATAAAAATATTTAGTTCTTAAAACAAATTTCTAAAATTAACGGTTTTCTAAAACTATTATAACTAAATTGGAGATTTTTTTAAAAAACATTGTTACCACGAGGGACGTCTAAATCCTCTAAATAGGTGCAGCTAGTCTGCACCCCTCTGCTGGGCTCATCTACTCAACGCACACACACACACACACACACACACACACACACACACACACACACACACACACACACACACACACACACACACACACACACACACTTACTACTTTACATAGCTTAGGTAACAGTGTAAAGCGATCTGTGCTGATTAAGTGAATGACACCGGCCTAGTGATGTACCAAACGATGGGAGATCTAGCGACCTCTTAATATACCTTAGCCTTACCAATGTACGCAGGGCTTTGTATGGACATACAGTACCTCATTTTCTTACCTACTTGTTGGTATTCCCATAAGTAAGAATAGAAAGTACAATAAACTGGATCTCACGGCAGATGGAGTAGAACCTCCTTAATGAGGTTCAAGAGAAAGAAAAATTGAAAGGCACAGTAAGCATCTGCAAGTACCTCAATAAGGGACTGGGACGTCATCAATTAGAAGAGGGGGAGCTAACACTTTGAAGCCCCTCTAAAACTTTAAAGATACTAGGATTGGAGAAGGCGCCGTAACTGAGGAACTCAGGAAGATAGAAAGGGGACACAATAGATCTACAAACGGTCGCAGTGTAACCCTATATATTCATTCATCCGTCACCTGGCGGGAACATGCGATATGGGACCAGAATCCCACACTGAAAGGAATTATTAATTAATAATTATTATTAATTTATAATTATTAATTAATTGCTCTCAAATTTTGATGTTTTTAATTATGTCACACTGTTTTGATAAGTTTCAAAAGAAATTTTTTGTAAATTTCAGTCTCCGACCTTAATATAGGCCTAGAACGTTGCTGTAATTCCTACAAATTTGAACCATTTGTCTTGTTTTAAGAAAATCTTTAAAAATTACTTGTACAACCTCTTGATCATCCTAAAAAAGGGGTT
Organism: Callitettix versicolor; assembly: GCA_022606455.1. NCBI lineage: Eukaryota > Metazoa > Arthropoda > Insecta > Hemiptera > Cercopidae > Callitettix > Callitettix versicolor. Next base: position 32,863,324 of record CM040184.1, read on the forward strand.
TAACTTTAATCGCTTGTCGAATGGTGTGCAATATATTTTGCTTATCCCGAAACTCTTAAGGTTCTATATTCACAACATTATTAGAGTTTCCGTTTTATTCAGTAACGTCTCAGCGGTCTTTTAAATAGTCTAGGTTAATTTGTTTGATTTTTTTCAGCGATGTTTTTAATATCAATTTTTTTTCCACCTGAAAAAAACCAAATTGATTCTAAAAAAAATCAAGAATGGTAGGTTTTATTAAATGTAGATTTTGAAATTACAAAATGATTTTAAAGTTAAATCTTTTATGCTAACTTTCTACAATTCGGGGAAAGCAAAAAAAATTCTAAAACTATGACATGCTTGTTTCTCGTTTGTTTTGTGTGTAGGTACAAAAATCTTGCTAGCCAGAGCGTGTCATTCTTTGAAACAATGAATTCAATCCGCAAGTTAGCCTAACAAACATGTTATTACGAACTCGAGGAATGCTAACTGTAATAAAGGAAATCTCGAAGGATACAAAACATTAAGAGCAAAAACATCTCGCTCAACAATGGCAAGAGGTTATGTTACTTGATCTTAGGCCTACAGCTGCACACTAACCGGCATTCACAATGACATAATTGCAGTGAATATCACGTCCCGCCTCTATCTCTGACAGTCTTGTTGTAGTGTTGCTGTTATACGAACATCTCTTACCTATGGCGAATGAGGAAAAAGTAGTCGACTTTAATTCATTAGGTAATTATATTTATTTAACTTTTCAAATCACATGGCGTGTAAACATTTATTTTTGAAAATATATATACATTACTAATATAAAAACTAATAATCAGTATAGGCGTTACGTACAATAATATAGTGATAATAATGTCATACTGATAGACTCTGTTAAGTTAGGCTTTTAAAATGAGAAATGAACTAATGTTAGGTTATCTTTTAAATAATTGTAAAGATCGTAAATAGCCTACTTTATTCAAAGCTTAGTTTAAAGTGGTTTACATGTAGTCAAGTTTCAAGGTTGCTAACTAAAATACTGGTTATTAGAACATTTGTTAAGAATTCTACTGTTCTACAAACAGTGTTTTTGTAGACAAGTATAGTACAAAAATATTACTTTACTGTCATTCTGTACTTTACTAATTTTAAGTATAAAATTGTAAATTATTTTCTACTAAAAATTAAAAACTACTGAAACCATATCATCAGGATGTTTTTAAAATTATAGGTTATGTTATTATTACTGTTTATCCGGAAAAATTGGCATTATTTGTGTACATAAAAAAAAAAAAAATACACGACGTTTCGAGAGATGGATCAACTCTCGTTCCCAAGTACCAGACTTTTATGTACACAAATGATGACAAATGTCCGATCAAACAGTAATAATAACATAAGTATTCCATCAATAATTAACAATTTTTAAAACGTGTAAGTCTAGTTTAAAAATTATTTTTATAGGCCTGCTTCAGAAAAACGATTTGTATAATTCCAATTTGAATTGAATTTTAATTCAATGAAAAAAACAAAGATTGTTCTATATTTTTTTTTAATTTGATGATACAAAACTCGGATTATGAATTGCCATTTTCATACTACACGCGAGGGTTAGCAAATAGAAGGGAGAGTTTAGCCCTTCTATTATGATCCCTCCTAAATTATAAATGCTCTTTTGAAGTCTATTCTTTAAACTCAAATATTTATTTTAAGAATTTAATAATGAATATAGTGTCTGTGATTAATATTTTATATTTTGGCACTCTTTAAAGGCAGTATAATGTTATTACTTTAGTGTGGGCTTTATTTGTTGTTACTTTACGGAAGTTAATCCATGCATCTCAACTAATTTAAAGTATTCACAAGCTCTAAAAGATTCGTCTAATAACCACCACCAGAAGTTATAACTCAAATAATTTAAACGGTAACTCTTTTTGTTACCTATAGTCTAACATTTAAAAATACAAAAAAGATTTTATGTAAAGATGTACTGTATACAAAATAACTGTGGAATAAAAACATTAAATTTATTAACATATTGCATTAAAGTAAATTAACCCTTTACACACATTCACAATTGTATTTCGACACTTAAAAACAATAAAATAATTTGTTAACTGAACTAAATGTTTGCAGTTAGCCTTGACTTCTTCCGTCTACGGCAAGTAATAGTTTGCAGGCTTTGCATAGGCCTATGTGAAGTTGGCTTGTACACAGAGCCGTCGTTAGCAAATGCGAGGTCTGGTGCAAAAAAACTTTTTTATGAGGCCTTTCCTATGAAGCCCCTCCAACCACCCACCATGCAGCGTACCCACACCACATTGAAAAAAATACAATTTACTCTTGTTATTTAAGATAATAGGCCTACTTATTGCTGAAACAATAACCTAAACCTACGAAATTTTATTTAAAGAAAAAATATTGTTACTTAGAAATCTAACGTAGTTTCAAAAGAATTCATAACTTCATAGTTTACTATTCCAAAGTTTTCTACTTAAAAAAGTTATTAAATAATAATAAAAAAAACATAAGTGTAGTAATTAAATATTAGACTACTGTCAACAAAAATATATAATCAAAAATATCACGTAACAAAGAGTATTGTTTTTATTGGCTATTTTTTGTTTTGTTTTATTGGCTATTGTTTATATCATTTATTGTTTATTGTTTTTGTTTTATTGGATATTGTTTATATTGTTTATTTGCTATTGTTTTTTGTTTTATTAGCTATTGTTTTTCGTGTTACCTTTTGAAGAGTTAAATTCAGTAGTTCCGGGAACGTCTGGATATGCTGTGTCCAAATTAAACATTATTTTGTAAACATTAGGCTAATAGTTTGACACTAAAATTAGACAAAAGGAGTAAAGGAAAAAACTTCGCAACATTTTGAAATCAATATGTTTATGTTTATTATTTATAAAAATGAAATAATTAAATAGAAAAAGTTATAACATTAACATAACCACGTTACATTTCTTTAATGGTATTTTTCAAAACAAGGACAAACATAAAAAGTCCCATTCACGGTGCTCAAATGTACTCTTTCCATTTTCTTCCTGTCTTGTCTGTAAACATCTTATCATTGTTGATAAGAAATCACTCCATTGTTGATAAGAACCACAGAGATAACCTCACACTCGACTAAATAAGTCATTAACTGGCAGTTTTTCGCGAATATTTATATCGTGATGACACGTGGATACATTCGTAACAGTTTTTCAATTGACCGAGCGGAGCGAGGTCGCTGTTTCAACGCGACTTTTCGGTATTTGGTTTGTTAAGCAGTTTTGGGAAAAGCTATTGTTTTGAAATTTAGTACGAAGCTACTTTGTATAAAACCCGAACAAAATATTTGAAAGGCATTTTTCATTCACTTCGGTGTCAAGAAGGCCTTTGATTTGACGATGTCAATGTATTCCCTCTAATACCGGCTGAAAGGCAAAAATTTTCATAATTTTGACAGCTTCAATTGAAAAAGAAAAAAAATCCAAAGTAACATTTTCCGTTAATATTACGGTTACCGGTTAAATTGCTAGAAAAGGTTATGAACGTGACAGCGGTGGCTAGGCAATCGATTAAGAATATAGCCTTGTGTAAGGTCCTTGTGTGATGTTCTTCTACTACCAGTAATATTTGTCAGATATACATTAGTAATGTCACATATTCCGTTTCTTTTGAGCTGTTTGTTGAGCGTGAGCTCTTCTTTTTTTAAATATATTTTGGTTATCTTTAAAAAAACAAAAACTTTATTAAAAAAGTCTACAGCGTGAAGCTTTGTGCAGCTGCACTGCTATAGTAAAATGTGCAGAGTAAAAAGTACTTATCGAAACCCAGCGAGTACAGAACTGTTCCAGGTAGAATTCTGAAACTTTCGGAACATGTCAACGACCCTATCTTTTTGTGAGACAAATTTCAACCCCGCCTTGGGGAGTGGCACAAGGGTGAAGCTCAACTATTTTAAATGGTAACACCCTTTATGTAATAGCCTATATCTTTGTAAATGTCTCTTGCAGACAAAGAAATAGTTTAAATATATATCAAAAGTACTGCGTCTGTATCCAAAATCACAGTGGAACAGTTACATTACATTGGTGTTTTACATGATTGAGATCTAACAGCAAATATTTTTTTACATTAAAAAATATGTTGGTAATAGAAAATATTATTATTTTTAAAACAATGTCTTTGTTATAAATCATAACTTTTATTTTTAACCTTTAGATAGTAGATTATAAAATTGCTCTCCAAAAGGTGTTTGACAATGGACCAGTCAGTTGAAAGAAGTTGGTACTGTATAAATAAATAATTTTATTGTGATTAAATTAGGTTGGATTTAAAAATTTATTTTTTTCTTTAAATTTTTTTAATTCATCGTTACTTGAGAAATCCAACACCATTTTAGAAACAGATATAAAATGCACAGTACTACACAAAGTGTTTTAGCATTTAAAATGTCTGTTATAAACATCTTAAATCACTGCCTCCCCTCCCAAAAAAAGGGTTGATTTTTTTCTCTTACCAAAAAATATTGTATTTGACCAACTACTAACTCATCAGAATGTTGTATTATTTCTGTAACAGTTGATTTGCCGTTTACACACTTTTGAATCATGTGATATTTATTCTAACTCTTTAATGTTTTTTTACAGAAGATATTTAGAATTCCAAATTTGTCTAGAAATTTTACATTACAGCAAGACATTTTAAATTCAGAGTTATGCAAATGTGTGGAGACATTCTGTTAACTATTGAATGAATGTTTAGGAAAACAAAAATCAGGACACCTTTTTAATGAATAAAAAAAGTTCTTCTCTGTACTTTTTAAAAATTATTTTTAATTTTCATTAAAATGAGCTATTGAAGCGGTTATCATGGTAAGACCCAAACTCAGGACCGTGAGATGAGTGCTGATTATAACAGCAATTTTTGAGAGGCTGTTAAAAACTATATACTTACTGTACTCATTTATAAACAACCGATTTTGGTTATAGTTTGGGCAAATTAGTTACCCAGCAAAATTTATCCACTGTTTCAAAATGGCGGCTATTTCAATTTTTTTATAAGGATTATTAAAAAAAGTGTGATGTAAGAAAACAATGCTAAAAACGTTCTATAAAAGAGTATTATAACAGGGGGGATTTACAATTACATATAATAAAGTCAAATTTACATAATTGAGCAAATCTTGACTTTTTTTTGGTAGTAAAATAAAACAGTACTAAAATCAGAACAAAAGTGTAAATTATCAAGTGTGACATTGCCCTAACATTACTTCATTACATGGAAAATATTTAAATAAAAAAATATTCAAGGTGTATTTACTTTGTTTTGTTTGAAAAATCTCATTCGGTTTTGTACTATGACTGATTTAAGGTTAATTAACCAAATTTGGTCAAACCAATAGATATGCTAACTCAAATCTGTGCACAACTAGCAACAAGCTAGCGACTGCCTTTCTAGCCTAAACAGTAGACACACTTGCTATGCTAATTTACTCTAAAATTTCTTTACTTTCTTATCAGAAATGTAGAAGATAAGATGAAATAAATATAGGCACACTCGTGTAAGATACTGATATGCTTTCATATAATTTTTTACCTAGTTTTGGTTCTATTCAGAGTCATGGAGTTGGTGCAGGGCAATCCCCACATGTTGAAGTGATTAGGAGAAACATAATTGTGTCAAGTAAATGGGACTTGGATATTAAACATGGAAAGTAAAATTGTTTTTTAGATTTTTAAACCAGTTTATTACTATAAAGCCTATTACAACAATTGTAACATAATAAAATCGTCAAAATGGTGTTTATTAACTTTTCACACTGCAGAGGGACCTTCCATGATTTGAATTCAACAAATTTTCCTGATAACAACCATACTGAGCATCTGTGTCTCTTCAATATAAGTTTTTAAATTTGTGTCCATTGTAAAGGCATGTGTTGGCATGACTGTGGCAGCTTGTTTCCCCTTTTGGATAGCACTGAGTGTAATACAGTGGGGGCCTCAACTTACGAATTTAATTAATTCCAGAAGTCATTTCATAAGTTAAAGGCGCATTTTACATATAAATTGTTTAATTCAGTCCACCACCCCAAAACTCCCCCTACAATGAAAAAATATACATTTGTCAAATATGGAAGAAATATGTATTAATAAAACACAGATAAAACCTGAAATTAAAAAAATGTACATAATAAAGTTTCTTACGTCTAAAGATTCGGATACGTAGCGAAGTTCATGGGAGATTGCAGCGGCGAAGGTTAGGGATATGGAGGACAAGATAAACATGGAGAGCTCAGAGAGCAATGTGCATGCATTCACAGTATATTATAAAATAAAATTTAACACTAAGAATCGAAAATTTTTCTAACTTTTTAAATTTTTTAACATTTTAGACTTTTAAATTTTAATTATCATCACTATTTTGCCTTTTTGGGTTCACTTTCACCTTCCCAGTTTCTTCTGACATACATTTGATGAAATAACAGTCCAACAACGATTGTTTTGCTGACTTTTAAGAATGCTTCTGAAATACGTTAGGTAAATGTTATCAAAATGTGCGGCTGTCCTATTTGTAACACTTTTTTCGAGTGTTTTTTTTGCATCATTTCGTTAGTTGAGGAACGTTTCGCAAGTTAGGGCCAAAAATTTCCCAAATCCCATTTCGTAAGTTGAAATTTTCATAAGTAAGGTCATTCATAAGTTGAGGCCTACTAATTTGATTTTAGAAGCTCCCATAAACAGTAATAACCTCATCATGTTTGCATAAATTTATTTATTATGTATTTAATTATTAATATTTATATTTCAGACAGTAACACTCAAGAATTGATAAAAGCCAGTATATCAGTCATGCAGAAAGCCTACTGTCCTTACAGTAAATTCCAGGTTGGTGCAGCATTGCTGACGACTGATGGAACTATCTACACTGGTTGTAATGTGGAGAATGCTGCATATGGAGACAGTATATGTGCAGAACGGTCGGCAATTGTAAAAGCTGTAAGTGAGGGAGCTACAAAATTCATAGCCATAGCAGTTGCAGCGGAACAAAAGGATAACTTCGTTGCACCATGCGGATCTTGTCGACAAGTTATATCAGAGTTTGCAAAGGATCATGATATTACTATTTACTTAGGAAAAGTAGATTTAAATAAAGTTTTAGTTACTTCTATAAGACAAATTCTACCACACAGCTTTAGATTCTAAACAATTAGTTTAACAATATTTTTTCAAGAATTTGTTGTTACAGATAGGTTGAACAATTAAATAATATTAACTATTGCTGATGTTTTATTATAACCATTTTAAAATTTTATTTAATAATCAGATCTATAAGGCTGAGGAAATAGAATAAATAAATTGGTGCAAAACAACTTATAAAAAGTTTGTAATTGATAACAACTTATCAATCACACAAGATTGTGATTGCACAATTTTTCCCCAAATTTTTGTTTTTTTATATTGTAATTTATATTTGCATTATTATATTGTGTAAATTTGGTTACAACACAGACATTTATTATCTACCTATCTCTTATTTCCCCAAGATATCAAATTTAGAAGCTGTCATATAAAAATAAATAAATAATTCACCAATTTTCTAAAAGTACAGTTAACACCATTCATTTGTGCGTACAATAAAATGGTAAAATAACTCTGAAAACAAAAAACATTGAGCATCAATGTATGTAATATCAAAGACAATGAGCCATGTAGGAGTTGACTCATGTTTTTGGAAATGTATTTATCCCACACCCTGCCCAATCCTCACTATCCCCAACCAAGGTCATGTGCAGGCTAGTAGTGGTAGCTGTAGGTTTATCAGATTTTGGTTCCATTAGAAGATTTAAAACTCAAAATAGCAAAAAAAATTTTAATAAAATAAATTTCCAGCTTGAATTTTTATTTACAACAGTCGGGACTTCTTCTCATTTTACGGGAAAACCATACATTTCCCTTATTCTTCCACTGAAAAATGTGCAGCTATCTTGTTTAGTTGACCACTTATTTAAATAATTATATTAGCACTATAGAGTTCATAATTTTATTCCATTTAATTCAAACCTAGCAAAATACTTCGTGGTATCAGTTCATTAATAATGCATTCACACTATTTAAGATAAGCTATAATTAAACTATTTACGATAAGTTATACAATTAACCTCTCAACACTTATACTCCAACTTGGATGCACAGATTCATTAAAAAAAATAAAAACGTGGCAGTCAGGGGACTAGCCGACAGAAGCTTTGATTACACTAATTGTTATATAAAGTAACATACTTGCTCATAACATTGTAGAATTATTATATATAAATATAATTCATTTTTTATTAGCTAATTTTGAGTTTAAAGATATTAGTTAGTTCAATAGATACTACTATATTGACTTAACTACAGATTTTTCATTTTAGAATCTGTTATTGAAAACCAAAATAACAAAATAAAGACCTTTTATTTATTTTAAAATGTTAAATTTACAACATTTATAAACATAAACATTAACTCTGCAATAAACAGTATTCAAAAGAAGAAATGTCCGTACAACATACGATAACTCACTTTATACAGCTTGAGCGTGATGCGAAAACAATGCTTTTTACTCATACATAAAGTGCTATAATGCGCCTAAAGCGGCAAAGCTTCAATAACCAACCAGGATACAAAAACGAGAATTATGCTCTAAGTTCAGTAAATACAACATTATAGAAATAAATAACAAACCTGTATATATTTTTACAATATTTTAAAATCATTTTATTTTAATTCCATTACATATACTAACTACACTAAATATTTGTATTTATATTGAAATGTGCAACAACAACAATAGTACATAACATGTAAACAAATTCTAAATCACAATATATCTTCTAAATCAGTCTCCATTTAAAAAATTGCACTTCGAATCGACTTTCACCAAAATGGACACCTGCAAAAATATAAAAAAATTAAATGGTGGATAGAAACTACTAAACAACTACAAAATGAATACTTGATAATGACCTTGTTTACACCAGTATCCAAGATCGACTTCAAATGAAGTTAAAGACTTGTACTTACCATTGTTTGTCAATTTTTTATTACGTCACTCTCAATTCGATTTAAATACACCATGAAATTTGTAAAGAAGTATTCATTTCAAAAAACAATATATTAAGAGATATAATTAGTTTAATTGTACACATTTTTGTATATATGTCATTTAAATAACGACTTCAAGATTGTAATGGGTTATTTAAATGTAGGATAGATTTGTGCAGCTTCTTTTGGCTACAGGTATATAAACCAGTGAAAATTCAGTGACGAGTGTTCGTTACAAGTACTAAGTAAAGATATCAAACACGTCAAAAGGTGTTGGAGAAAAATAGCACTGATATATTCTGTAAAATTGCCAATATATGTTGAAAATATAATAAAATTGCCTAGGATACAAATATTTTAAAAATTTTAAATTAAAAAAAGATTTAGTACAAAGAAATTTTTTTTTAATGATTAATATTACAATATAAGCAACATATTTTTCTATGCCACTCCTGTATTAAAATATCTGTTACGTCTCTGGTTTGTAACATATCAAAAGCAGGTTATGTGGTAAGTTGCAAACCATAGCACCATATATATTTACCATCCGATATAGCACTGGCAAAGGTTCTCATTCACTGTCGCAGCCTGAATAAGCAGTTCTACTTGGCGTTGTACTGTCAGTGTTTCTTCGTGAACAAAATCTCTGCCAGTTAACTTCTCACGAACTTTGGTGATGATTTGTAGAGCTTTTTTATTTGTAGCTTCGGGTTGACTGTTCTCTCCTTAAAAAAAAAACATTTTATTAATAAAACACATCAATGTGCATAGCGACAAAATGTTTTAATTGCATTTGTAATGAACCTTTTCCCATATTAGGAATTTTATCTAAATAATTGTAAAAAATTTCAAAATTACCTATATTTTCCACACTATTAGGTACTGCCAGTTTTTTTGTAATAGCAGCGCTCAAGCTATTGGCAACACTGTCCAGTATATCTCCATGTTCTTGTGATGATGAAGACGGAACACTGGAATCTGGTTGTGATTTATTACGTTTAGCTTTGACTGTGGGGCCACCTTGATCCATCAGACGCCAGTTAAGCAAAGGATCATGCACAAATGCTTCCAACACAGCCATCAAACTGTCTTTGTTATGATGCAATACTGACATTACACTCTCACAAGTACGTCTGTACGTCCCTTCTATGCCAGTTACCTGTACAGAAATAATTACATTATATAATCTTATCAGTTACCTTTGGAAAGGATTACCTTGGAAAGGGTACCTTTCCTTAATACTTAATAAGGGATTTAATTAAGGAATTTTCTTTAATACTTAATACCTCTGACAAGCACAAATAACAAGTTGAAATATCAGATCCGTTAAAAAGTATCAGACTTTTTTATTCCAGGTGCAATTAAATGAAATATCGTTACTTAAAATTAGTGTACAAAAACATAGGAGCCTAGTGTTTGTGCACAGATTGTTACCACTCTTCTATAGTGCGTAATTTGTATACTTGCCTCTGATTGAATATACTTGTACTAAATAAGTACTTGTCTAATTACAGTTTTTAAAATTACAGAAAAATATAAACATTGGTACTGTATAAAACTTTGCCAACTTGATGATGCCCAAGCAGATTTTATTTTGTAAAATTCAGCAAGCACTTAGTGATATTGCTTTAAGTCATTTAATTTCATTTATTGCTTTAAACAATAAAAATCTTTTCACAATTGTCAATATCTGTAATCAGTCTATCACTAAATTACCAAAACAATGTTTAGAAATTACTAAACTTGAATATTTTTTTTTTTGTTTTAACCAAGTTAATTCAATAAAACCACCCATAGTTTGGGAAGTTTGGGAAGATAGTTTTTTGAACTCACAAAGCTTGGCCTAAATCGGGTACTATAATCATAGACATGTAATCATGTAATTATGTTTTTATATTATAATTATCAACAAGCAACTTACCTCCATAGCATTAATGAGCATTCTGGTTAAGCGGAATGGAATTTTTTCAGGAAACTTTTCCCTGTTCATGGCTGTTTCAAAACAGTCTCCAAAATCTATGTGCAAAATTTTTCCACTAAGACGATCCAACATTAAATTTGAAGGATGCCTACACAATACAAAACATTTTAAATTTCACACATTTTAATTAATACAAGTAAAAATTTTGAAATGTTTATTCTAATTTTAGACAAATATAAATGCATACCTGTCTCCTAAACCAAGAATATATCCAACCATCGACATAACTGCAAGAGAGCGAGTATAGTTTGTCCGTCGATCAAACCAGACCTCAGAGCTAGGCGACTTAAGCCACAATAACTTCGCTAGATCGTCACCTTGTGTGTGTTCTAGAGCATGTTCAAATACTTCTACCTTCTGCATTAGAGTCAGGTGATCATAATCTGGTGCCATCTATAAACAATCGAAACCAGAGCCCTCAGTCCCTTAAGCTGTTATACTATTCAAATTAAAATGCTGCACCGATATTTAATACACTAATCTGATTATGTTTATGGTATTTCTTGATAAGAAGAAAAGAGATACAGAAAATTATTCCTACATGAAATTATCAAAACGGATAATTATTTGTTTCATGACAATTGCAATAATCAGTTATCAGATACTTACATTTCTTAATAGTCACTATTTACATTTTCATTTATTTTTTATTATTATTATTTTTTTAATTGCTAAATCTCCAGATAAAAAGGTTTTTGTGGTTAAACTTTAGTTTCTCATTCCTTGTTTATTTTTTGCTACTGTTGTACATATGCAGTGTCGTAAAATAACTTTTATTTTATCACCTTAATAGTGATAACAATATTCACGAGTGAAAAAAATAATGAAACTTGAAATCCTCACAATTACGCCGTTACTTTCAGGAGTGATTTCCAAATCAGTAATGTCTGCCTTATCTAAAAATTTGATAATACATTTTTAATCAATGATATTATAAACTCTTTTCTTTGACATTGTGAAAATAATAAATCTAATCGAGTTGTAGCAATGAACAAGTTACAGATTAGCCTATATAAAAGTACTTATAGAAAACATAAAAAGATTATGCAAAAAGTTAAATAGTAAAAGTAAATAGTAAAAAGTATAATATTAAAAAAAGTACTATAATTATTAAACTAATATCAAAACAGAAATTTCAAAAAAATATAATAACAAAAGCAAATTGTACAAACCCTGAGCATAATTCGATGTTCTATATTTAAAAGTATTTTCTTTTTTTCACGGAAGTCACGGATTAGTGTATGAAGCGTATCACAGTGTGGCACCCATCCGATGAGACCCGAGTTCGTGGACAGTGGAATGATAGCATATCTCTGGAAAATAAAAATGTATTATAATTTTAATTAAGTAATAATTCAAAATTACTTTTTAACAGTTTTTAATCTATATTAGTAAGTTTTCTTTCTGTTTTTAAAACTGTTATACACTTAATGATGGAATATTTAGGTTATTATTTCTGATTATTTGGACTTCTGCCATAATTTTTCTTTATGAAAACAATACGAGATGAATGAACTCTTGTTCTCAAGTTTACTACAAATTTACTACGAAGATATTACTATAAACTGTATCATTTATTACTAATATTTTTACTCTAAGGGCAAACAAAATATTTAAAAACAATTAGGCCTAAGAATTCCAGATATATATGATTATTTATACAGTTTATAAGATTATAAATTATACAATTTACAACTGTATAAAAGTAAATTGTTATATGAAACATCTTATTGTAATGAGCAAGGATACCTTCATGTGGTGTCACCACAGTGCTCTTGCTTTTGTACACTGAAACTCCAGTAGTGGTCATTGACTATGTTGTTTTGCCAGTATGAGTGAGTTTCTTTTATAAATACCTAATTTCGTTTTTTGTTGGAATTTTTTTTTCTTTTTTACTGTAAGATTTTATTTTTTTATTTTGTAATTATTGTAATCATTATGTTGAACAATAGTCAGCGACAATAGAATTAGAATGAAGCAGAAGTTCTGAATTTGATGAGTACGATAAACCCCGCAGTAAAGTGTTACAAGGTGCGAAAACACAGCAGTTAAAAGCTTAAACAGTAACAAATTTTCCTCCAGACAAATAAAAGCATTCAGTGATATAAGACTGAACTTCTTGTTACAACCTTTTCGCTGCACTTCTTGTGTCAGTGTTTTACCAAAAGACTGAATTCACCATGAGACAAACTTTTTAAAAGTACAATAACACCTCTCTAAGTCAGAAACACTTCCTATAAAAACAGCAACACCTTCTGCAAGTGCAGTAACCCCTTCTGTAAGTGCAGAACACTTTCTGTAAGTACAATAACACCTTCTGTAAGTACAATAACACCTTCTGTAAATACAGTAACACCTTGTTTAAGCAGTAACACCTTCTGTAAGTACAATAACACCTTCTGTAAGTACAGTAACACCTTCTGTAAGTGCAGTAACACTTTCTGTAAGTACAACAACACCTTCTGTAAGTACAATAACACCTTCTGTAAGTGCAGTAACACTTTCTGTAAGAACAGTAACACTTTCTGTAAGTACAGTAACACCTTCTGTAAGTGCAGTAACACTTTCTGCAAGTACAGTAACACTTTATGTAAGTACAGTAACACTTTCTGTAAGTACAGTAACACCTTCTGTAAGTGAGTAACCACTTCTGTAAGTACAGTAACACCTTGTGTAAATACTGTAACACCTTCTGTAAGTACAGTAACACCTACTGTAAGTACAATAATACCTTCTGTAAGTACAGTAACACCTTCTGTAAGTGCAGTAACACTTTCTGTAAGTACAATAACACCTTCTGTAAGTATAATAACACCATCTGTAAATACAGTAACACCTTGTGTAAGTACAGTAACACCTTGTGTAAGTGCAGAAACACCTTTTATAAGTACAATAACACCCGTGAATACAGTAACACGTTGTGTAAGTACAGTAACACCTTCTGTAAGTACAGAAACACCTTCTGTAAGTACAATAACACCTTCTGTGAATACAGTAACACCTTGTGTAAGTACAGTACAGGTGTTAACCTTCTTTAAGTATAGTAATACCTTCTGTGAATACAGTAACACCTTGTGTAAGTACAGTACAGGTGTTAACCTTCTGTAAGTATAGTAATACCTTCTGTGAATACAGTAACACCTTGTGTAAGTACAGTACAGGTGTTAACCTTCTGTAAGTATAGTAATACCTTCTGTGAATACAGTAACACTTTCTGTAAATACAGCCGCCACGGTGGCCTAGTTGATAGCATACTGGGCCTTCACACCAAGGACCTGGGTTCAATTCCCAGCCAGGGCTTGGCATTTTCTTACGCTATGAATCATCCCATCATATGCATAATTCAAGTGTGCACAATAGTCAGACATTAAACACCAAAAAAAAGAAGAAATTCTGTAAGTATAGTAATACCTTCTGTAAGTACAGTAATACCTTCTGTAAGTACAGTAACACCTTCTGTAAATATAGTAACACCTTGTGTAAGTACAGTAACACCTTGTGTAAGTACAGTAACACCTTGTGTAAGTACAGTAACACCTTCTATAAGTACAGTAACACCTTCTGTAAGTCCAATTAAATCTGGCATCTTCGGTAGTTTAATGTCATTCAAAATTAAACTTTCACGAATTACATCTACAAATTATGGCACTAAGACTGAGTACCTGAATTGTTAGATTTCTTCTGAAAGTTTCGGCATCATTCAGTAATAAAGTATTGACTAGACCAAACATCTGCATTACTCTCTCATCTTGACGGAGATCTTCATGGCCTTTCAGAAGGAACATGTAGTCATTGCCATTGCTACCTATATATTAAAAGGATAGTCAGACGTTAAACATTAAAAAAATATATATATATTAAAAGGACAATTTAACTAAATTGTAATGAAATTACTATGTAACAGATGAATATTTGATACACACTAAATAATAAATTTGCCAATACATAAAAAAATTAAAAGTTCAATAAGAACTTCCCCTTTTGCAACACTTTTATTTCTTTGGTAGTATTATTTAAAACTTTGGTACAGTTTTAACTTTTAAAAAACAATAAATTTTATTTGGTGAACGAATAAAGCAAATCTTCAAATAACTATTTAGATTATTTTGTTGTTTTATATTTTAACTATTACAAACATTGGTTTACTATTCAGCCTACACAATCTTTATTGTAACATACTGTTCATTTTTGCTTTTTACCAACAGACTGACATATTTAAACGGTCAGATCACCGATCAACCAGATAAAGAAAAAGATATAGGAGTGTATCTTACCTCACATCCAAAACATTGAATGTAACATGAAGTGTCTCATATGGTACCTTAGTACAGCAATCGGAAATATCACCTTTCAAGTCATCTAGCTAAATTTATGTTCCAAATGGTTTGAAAAAAAAACTAAATGGAAACTACTACATATATTTCCATGTCAGTTATAATAAGAAGGGTTTCTAACCTAACTAACATGGTATGCAGGCAAATGAAGTGCATTTTTCACCTGTACTTTCACACGTACCATGTTCGTTAGGTTAGCAAGAGTTTATAACCTGACATTGTATAAGTGGAAATAAAGTAATTTTTCTGACTTTTTAAACATGTAACTCTGTTGTTAGACAGCAATAATAAACAAAATATATCAAAACGGAAAAAGTTGCTCATAACAGCCAAACAGTACGCAATTATGCAAACATTTTGTACGCATTGACAAACAAAATAACATTAACATTACGAAATCAATTAACAGAATTACACACCTTTAATACAAAGTTTCCTAGGTCTCTGCTTCGACGTGATTACTTGCAATGAGCTCTGTATATTGGCTATCCTTACGACTGGCTGTCCAGGTATATAAGAACCAGGAACGGCCAGTTCAAGGTCTCTGCATTCCAGAAGTTTAGGACTCACATATTGAAGTTCCAAGCTGGTCAATTGCGGCAACTGTCTAGAAATACGTCGAAACACGTGATAGTACAAATCCCACGCATGATTCAAATCACGCACACTGCCTGATACTTTGTAACGATGACACCAGTCCATAGCTTCCATTAAATCACGTCCATACGCCTAGAACAATAGCAAAACAATCTTATAGAAAAATCTTGTAAAAACATAACATGTAAATGTATAACAAATTAATTTTACTTCAATAAACATCACAAACTGAAATTTTACAGTCTAGAGTGCCTTACGGCAATTACTAAAAGTGACCTCGTACAGGTAGTGAAATTTGTAATGTTCTTTAAAAACATATTTTAAAACAGTGTTAATTTATATAAGAAAAGTTTTTAATGTAATATTCCATGAAAAGGACTTCAAGTTCTTAATTAAATTTTTCTATAGTGAATAATTAAATGATGGCCTTACTTGATGAAACATGTTTCAAGTTTTCTATAATGAATGACTGCACGATAGTCTTACTTGGTTGAAAGATGTTTCTTTAAGCGTCTTAGGTCCACGCTCTAGTATAGCATGCAGAGGTTCTAACGTATCAAACATTCCCTTAACATTTCGTTCACCAAAGTAGAGTCTGCTTGCTTCTTCTAGACCTTCATGCCACTGCTCGTGCCATAAGATCGCCACTCGGATTAACTCCTCGCTCACCTGAAAGTAAATATAACCTCTAAATTTAGACTGAATAGTTGCATTTATCAAACTAAATATTTCTTTAAACATTACATAACACACATTTACAGAAAAATGTGACACCAATTGCTAATCTAAACAAATATTAATGTTAAATAACAAGGACTCACCAAATAAGCTTGTTGTACTAACACATAATTTTCTTCACACATGCTGTTCAATATTGTTGTAGCTGCGTTTCGACGAGGCAAACTGTTAGACTTTCCAGCAACTGTCAAAGGATATACTAAGGCTTGTGGATGTTGTTTTCCTATGTCCACTAACAAGTGATGAATAAGGCGGCTTACAAGTGTTCGAGGTGTATCAATACGAGCAATCAACTGAGGGATAACCTGATACGGAGAAAATACTCAAATTATAAAGTTGAAAAAAAAAACAATAACATCTATGTGTTGTATCTTTATCACTGACAAGGTTATCATATGAAGCTTCATTTTTGCTATCATATCAGCTGATTTTTGCTAATTTTTGTAAAGCCTGCATAAAATTTAATTGTAATAACCATAAAATTTAACTTTAAAATAGTTTTAGCTATTTTATACTGGATGTTGAAACTAAACACAAATAATATTGCAACTGAGAAACACATTAACAATCAATCCAACAAATAATTTTTGCACCTAACATAATAATAACAATTAAATAAGAACTATTATCAGTGAATAATAATGTTATTATAAGTATGCAACAATAAAAATTTGGAAAGTAAAAATTAAAAATTAAATTATTGTTAAATTAAAACAAAACATCAGAAAGCCTTACCTGGAGCCAAGTATCGATCTCTATACTACGGATCCCCGATACAATGGCATCATAAACTTCAGGCCATTGTCCATAGTCAAACCACAAAGTACAGAGACGAAGCGTATCCTGTAAAGAGCTTCCATGAGACAAAGCAATGGATCGGAAAAATCCTTCAACTGCTGGAACTGTAAACTGCGAAATATATTCTGCACTTGGCTGAAAAAGAAC
The DNA here is from genome assembly GCA_022606455.1 of Callitettix versicolor. NCBI lineage: Eukaryota > Metazoa > Arthropoda > Insecta > Hemiptera > Cercopidae > Callitettix > Callitettix versicolor. Next base: position 32,880,978 of record CM040184.1, read on the forward strand.
ACAGATCAATAAAAGTAGACTTACATACAATGTAAGTTATTCACTCTTTTTAAAAATTTAAATAAAACTAAAAATATCTTTTACACAATTAAAATGTAAGATGGCATTGATTGTTAAAAGAGTTCTGTGAAACTCTTGCTTTTGAATTCCTATCCTTTACCACAATATCCATATTTATTAAGTAATTTTCCTTTATGTAAAACATTGATATTCAGTCTTTCAGCAGGCATATATCACTGTTGTGTTTTTTAAAATTATGTGGTACAAAATCATGATATATGTTTAATCTAATACAGCAAAACCTAGATTAACTGAAACAAAGAGTAGCAAGCTAATATCTGATACCAAAATTTTGGATATTAAAATATGAGGCATGTTTTTTAAGTATCGTTTCGAAATTATATCAGCAAATTTATAATGCAGATGAGACGGGGTTGAACTTCAAAGCTCTTCCTACAAAAAGTCTTGTTTCACATGAGTAATATTTGGCACCAGGTTTCAAAATGAACAGTGGCTTACAGTTTTAGCCTGCAGTAATGTTACGGGAACGAACAAGCTGCCATTGATGGTGAGAGGAAACCATCAACTGGAAAGCCCTGAAGAATTTAAATATGAATTTTCTTCCTGCATTTTACAGAAGTCAGAACAAGTCATGGCTGACTGGTACTCTTTTTAAGGAGTGGTTCAACAAGGAATTTAGCAACTTGTTCCTTCTGTGAAAATGTTTAATGAAAAAAAATGAACTGCCACCCAGAACATTACTTCTCAAAGATAATGCCATTCCTATACACCTAACATTCAATTGATATGCGGGGACATAAAACGATTTTCCTACCTCCCAACATTACATCACTGCTTCAGCCAATTCATCGAGGGATTCTGAACAATGTAAAACTAAACTACAGACAAACCTCTTACGACTTTTAATTGAAAATGGCTCTCTTACTATCAGTGAAAACTTTAAAAAAATAACAATACAAAATGTCATATACTGATTCCAAATCATGGCAAAACACAAGTGAGAATTTTTACGTAGGTCCTGGAAGAAGCTTTGACCTAGCCTCGAGTTTAATTTTTTAATTTTTTTTGGTGTTTAATATCCAACTATTGTGCACACTTGGACTAATGCAAATGATGGGATGATTTATAGCGTATGAAATTGCCAAGCCCTGGCCGGGAATCGAACCCGGGTCCTCAGGGTGAAAGCCTAATATGCTATCAACTAGGCCACCGAGGCGGTTACTTGAGTTCGAAGAAGCACGAGATCCTACATCTCATACAAGAGCTCCTTGATCTTGATCAGCAAGTACCGGGCTGTGAGAGTGCGGAAAAAGATTGCCTAAATGAGTGGGCAACAATTAATGTCACTGAAGAATAGGATACAGTGAATGATATAGTGAATATGGTCCAAGATCAATGAGACAATTAGGGAGAAGAAGCTCCAATTGAAATCATGATGCTGCTTCTGCTCTTGACATTGCACTGAGTTTGTGGAACTCATTATCAGTCACGCCAAATAATGTGATGTTCATGCAACATTGGCTTGGAATTCTTTCCGCGGGAAGATTTTCATCACTTTGACAGTTGAAAATAAATGATTTCAAGTTTTAACTAATGTACAATTTTAAAAGGTTTTTTTTAAATGTTTCTACATTTTAAAAGACGTAAACAGTATTTTTTAAAGTGTACTGAGTAGTACACTTAGTATAGTATTGTACGTATATTTACACATACAATACAGTAGTTATGTATATCAACTATATTTTTAATATGTAGGATATTAGGACAAAAAAATGTTAAAACCTAGAAAAATAAAATTTGTGTGAATAAATTCATGATTGCACATTCGGATTTGCCGGCATTTTGGAATTCTGGGGTTTGGATTTGAAGTGTTTTACTGTATTTACATATTCTGTTCAGTAATTTACATTAAACATTATTTTGGTTAACGAAGGTTCTACTTAAGTAAAATCTCAAACCATAAATTTCAATTACCAAACCAGATCGAGGTACAATGTCTCCCCCTTGTTGGTTCTGATGTTTGTAAAACAATACAGTTTCAAAATTCATGTACGCCCAAGCATGCCACGCTTTATACCAAGCAGAGTCGTGATCAGTAGCTGCTTCATAGTACTGGAGCACTGCTGGGATTGAATGTTCATTGATCCCTTGCAAACTTTCCTGCCACTGGCCCAGTTTCAAGTAACATCTGGATACAGAAAACACAATAGGATTGTTCAGTTTTGTTAAATTCATTAATATACAAATAATAAATGTTTAACATTACTTGATAAACTTGAATTTTAAGGTTTCACATTAAAGAAAAGTAACTGAAAGTATTTTTAATTTTTTAGTTATTTTGCTTAATGTCCACACTTGGGCTAAAGAGAATGAGAGATCGGCATTAATGGAAAAAGTAAAGGTGACCTTATATCATTAAGTACAGCCTCGAATCTACAACCTTAAGGTGTGCAGTTCAAAGCTGCCTTACAAGAGACTTCACCATTTAGTCTTGTATAGAGTTTCTTATCTGATGGTACCATTTCACCATTTCCTACTTTAATGATAAAGACTGTACTCTTCATATATTTCACATTAAAAGAATTAGGTAACAGAAGCAGTGTGTATCAGTGACCCTAAGGTTATCACACTGTTCGAAATAATTTTTTTAAAATTTTAATTATTATTTTTTAACATTGTAAAGAGATCACAGTCAAAGAATGAACACTACTGACAGAAAAAAAAAAAAAAAAATGAAACTGTTGACAAACTGCCTGCTGCAACAAACAAGGTATGTAGAACAACAGTTTATATAAAAGCTTGGGAAAGAAGTAGGTCGTGGACAGTCGATTCTGAAGGGACCGGAAGGTCAATCGATTCTGGGGGAAACCAAAGGGCTATAGGACAACCAGCAACAGGAAGTGCTACAAGAGAACATTTCAGTCAGGTGGTGTAGGGGAAGACCAAATCGGCAGTCTATGTAAGTAGACAGTTTTTGCGTACACTTCCATCCCCTTTTCTCTTTTTGGTTTAAAGAAATTGGGGCACAGGTTTTTTCCAGAGAATATCTTGGGACATATTTCAGGGAAACATTTTCATAGAATAATACAATAGCGTTCATTCTTGGAGTTATCGACTGTACTTGTAGCCATGACAATATAAGAATAATGTAATATAATTAAATGTATTAAAGGACTTTATTGAACCATTGTTAGTTGATTCTTTAGAGGATCTGGGTTAGGAGAAATCCTGAATTTCTAATGACACAGTTCCGAAGTAATTTTAATTTGGTTTTCAGATTTACTGCTAGCTATGGTAAGCAAATGTTTAAATGAATTTAATGTAAGCAATTTTAAACAATTTCACAAATTTACAAACTTGTATGAATCTTTGAAAAAATTATGCAAAAACTATTTGTTTAACTCCAATCATTACTACCTCGCTAATAGCCTTCGCCTTAATTCCATTGGTTTAGCATCATCCGGAGAAGCAACTTGTTTTGGCGGTTGTTGTAAATATGCTTGCACAAATTCATGAAGTTGACTGTTAACAGAAGTAAACAATATTATCACCATTATTTGTACAGTAACTAAAAAATTTGTTTACAAACATCATATTTTTTATTAGCTTTAATGTATTGAAAATTTGATTTAATTTCTTTTTTTATCACAAAAACAATGACATGCAGCTATCTCATTGATGTGCCACACGAAAATTTCTAAAAAGTTTCATCCAATAAAATAAACATTTTTAGAACAAAAATTCAAATTAACTTTGACCGATGTAAAATTCATATTCCTTCTAACTTTCAGAAGGAAAATTTCAACATTTTAATGAGTGTTAATATATTTAAATTAGAATGTTAAATCTTCATTACATTAAAAATTTTAAGTTTACCTAATGCACATTTCAACAATAAGTATGATGGTGAAATCAGATTTTCAAAAACATTCATGATAAAATGTTACGAAATGTTTAATAGTTTGAATTGTTTCGAAACAGTTTAACGGATCTTGCTGTGTAACTAAGTTGTTCAAGCTATTTAAAAAATTAAATTTTATGGAAATTTTAAATAAAAAAAAAACTAAAACTATGAACACTTAGAGTACTAAAACACACTACGACTTCTTAAAACAAGTTCTAGAAATTGATTGGTGCCAATTATTTGGTCTCAAGTCTAGATGTTATAACAATCGTTACACCAATGGAAATTTAATATACAACTGGATTACGATACAGCCCTGCTTTTTCAAATATTTCAGTAGATCCTAAACTGAATTTGTGCACGAGATTAATTCTGTCATGCTCCAAGGTTAAACCAAAATCATGACTTTCTTTCTGTCCACAGAATGTAAAATGACATCCATCTGGTAATTTCATTATGTTACCTGTTTGCTTACCTTTACCACAATATATTTTTAGTAGATAGCACCAGTGTTATTACATGTTTGGTGCAACTTCACTTTGTTCAAATAAGTAATTCATAATTAGGACAGGATATTTAGAGATTACGATGTTTGGTAGCTCTTAGCACCGCGACCAAAGATGTATTGTGTACCTAAGCCCCTTAAAAACTAGTTCAGTAGAGTGCCTTCCAAAATGAGTTTACACAGTTTATTAACTCATTTAATTGGGAGGTTTTAAGGGTCCTGGAAGACAAGCACTCTTAATCTCCTGCTGACAAGAGCCTCTCACAATCATCGATTACATAATTCAGCATTAAATTTTAATGCAGTGGTGTGCAGTTTTTAATTAGTTAACACAATATACTAAGTCTAGCAAGGAAAAATAGTCTAAAAAAATAAGGTTTGTCAAATTTAACAAACTTATCACCTTAATGCTTTCTCTTTCTGGCCTGCACACCAGAGATGTTTTGTATATGCAAATGTTACTTGAGGACGTGTAGTGGGAAGTGGATCATTTGGCGACTCAGATGGGTCCATTCCTAGCAACATTACAAGAGTTTTATGGGACAGCTTCTGCAAAAATAAATAAATAAATAAATTTAAATGATTTTCACATATCATTCAAATTATACTAATTATATTTGGTTCAATGTTAAGGGGTCTGATGGTAATGCCATCAAAGGACCTATTACACAATTCTATTACACAAGTCTCAATGGTTCTAGTTCAGTAGACTGGTGCCCTCAATCAGTTTTAGCAGTTCACCGACTAGCTCATTTCACTGGAGGTTCTCAGGATTTCAGAAGCCAAACATTCTTCACCTCCTGCTGGCAAGAGCCTTACAATCATAGATTATGTGGCCAGCAGTTTCATCTTCCTTCCTGAATAACCTCCACACAGTTTCCCTGTGGTACATTCCTATCCTGTTCATGTACACTTTCATACCACAGTGCACTGTAATGAATATGCAATGTAACAGTTTATACTATTTATTACACTATATAAAATAATAAGAAATTAATGTTACAAATTTAAACTTCAATAATTAATTTCCTGCTAGACTTTCATACAATGGTTTTAACTGAAACAATCCAACCTAAAACTACTTAATTGAAAAGCTGAAGTATTTAAATATTTTTAAATACTTTAAATATTTTTCTATAATTTAACATTTTTATTTTATGCCAGTTAGACTAGTGAAAATGGGGCATCAATGTAACACACGGCAAAAGTCAACTCTAATAAAAAGATTCAAACATGTGTGCATGTTCGAATTCTAGCTAACCATTTACTATTCTATCAACTGAGCTACAAGCGTTCCCAAAATTCAATTCCATTTTTAATTCCACTTAGCACAATTCATATCTACGCTTAAACACTGAAGGTATGGCAAAACTAATCTAAAGGGTTCCATTATTAATTAATATCAGAAATTTATAAACAAATCCTGTAGTGCGAAGCAGGCTAGAAAAAACATGTGAGCTACACGCTCACTATATCTATTAATTTCTACTCTAAAATATAATGAACTTCAATATTAATTTCTAGCCGTCATGAGAAAGTTCTATATTAATTCAAATTAATTTATTCTTAGTTCGATACTTTGCTGGTGATAATTCTAAACACCGTAAATGAATTTAGTTCATATTTACTAATCCATATATACCGTACTTTCTAGTTTGTTACATTGGAAAATCGAAAGAAATTTATAATCCAGATGGTGTTCAGCAAATGTATACATATTTATATAATTTCTTTTAAATACAAAATTTACTTTCTTATAAAAAAATTCATGCACATTACTTTTAGAATTAATAAGGAAAGGAAAAAGTTCAATAAACCAAACTGCTGTTACTAATATCTTACCAAACGTCCTGACTTTCTACACAACGATGCGTACTTCAGCCAAGTGTACATATCCTCAAGAGGACTAACAACTAGTGTGTGTACTTGTATTATTCTTTGCCAATCCTCCACCACTCTTTGACAACCCTAGAAAAGAATAGGAAACATCACAAAACATTGGTAACTTTAACACTTAAATTAACGTTACCTACTTTGTTTACATAAAAACATTGTTATCGATCATAATCACTAAACAAATTTTCAGTTAAAATGTTATGGATTAGTATCAGTTGACATTAAGAAAAATGGAAACAAATAGAACTTGTTGAAAAAGTGTTTGTGAGAGCATTTTATAATTTCATTAAACATGGCTATATTCTTCACAACATATTACTTTGGACAACTTACTTGTAATCTATCCCACCACATCTTGCGAATAGTGGGTTGCCTTTCAGGAACAAGTTTGTACTGAACCACTTCCTCTAGTTCTGCCAACATCTGCACCGAAACCATTGCGCCATAGGCTCTCTGATAACTTTCCCCAGCCATAGCTGTTAATTCTGTGTCCAGTAAGTCTCTTGCAGAATCAATCAACTGAAAACAAACTATAATTAGTAAAAAGGATTTATGAATTACAGTATCTGCTACATAAAGCCAAACAATACTGAGAGTTCTCGTAAGACATATTTTGAATAAAATTACCTGTTGTGCAGTAGGATACTGCTCCCTATGTACAGCGAGTACGGCTCGATAAAACGCTCCATCTGTTGTATCTCTCGGAATACAAGAAACATAACGTTCCATCGAATCCCACTGACCTAGGCCCCAAGAAGCAGCAGCTGCCATTCGAGACATACGTTCTCTTGCAGTCTCAGTTAAGTCAGACCAATGAGAACTCGCAGCATTGTGTAGCTGATCCCTGTAATCACAAACTTATCACTAAGTTATTGCTTAATCACATTACGCTCAGGCATTGCGGAATTGAGGAAAATGAGAGAGTTCGGACCTAATGGCCAAAAACGGAACTGTTGTTCACCTTGTGGGACCAGAACCTACAAGGATTAGTCAATCAATGGTGAGAAGTGCGGTAAGAAATTGGTCTAGGTAAGAACACATCAAACGATGTAGGCAATTTTCCATGGCCATTGGTTAGAAATATATTTTCTCTCAATACCAGACCTGACACAATCGTTCAGTTGCTGTTAAGACTTGTTCAATTTAAGATGAAGTCCCTGAAGTTTCACCACTATTAACGGACATGACCACATCCAGCGTCACTTACCTAAAGCCTTGCTTAATTGCTGTTTTGTGTAGACAGGAACCTGAAACCGCAACACAAATAGGCTACTTTTTTAGTGTGAGGCCCTGTAGAGCATAAGTAACTCTTCAAACCTCAGAAACAAGATGAATATTTTCATAAGGACACCTTACACAAGATTCTAAAGCTCATTAGAGGCACTGGAGTCGGTTTAAGGAGAATTATAAGAGATCACAATAAGCTTATAGCTGACATGTTGGAGGCCTGTAAGCCTCAGTACCATGTCCTTAAAAAAACACAACTTTGTGACATAAAAATTTGTGATAAAAAAATTGTGACATTTACTTTGTGATGTTGGTAATTTAATACTACATAGACTGTGTTTCACACAAAAATCTATAATAATTTTCATAATTTTAAGAAATTTACAAGCTATGTTAATTTTTATCTGAACAAGTGACTATATACATATGTGCTGCTGTGAAAGCTATCGCAAAAGCTGTTACAATGATATGGGTTTTTTCCTGTAGAGTGCAGCATGATAGCTCAACTACAAGACAAGTCTATGATTATGCTAATGATTTACAACAATATTTTTAAACTTCCTATTACATTATTTTTCAAGGCAGTATTCTTAAGATTTTTTTTTTACTTGAATATTTCGTAAAAGTGTATTTATATAATTTTGTATATTATAAAGTATTAATTTTGTGTTGCAAAATTTAATATAGCACTTATAAACATATGTCTTCTAATATGTGACAATGTCAAAGTTAAAATAACATAGATAAATTTCCAAACATACATTTATAACATAGGTTTTACACCACTACAGTGATAAGTAAAATGATTTTTGTTCTGAAATGTCGGTAAAAAGTCAAGCAACATATTAAAGATAAATACAGAGGGTTTAAATGAACATCATATGTCAACCAATCAGGAAGAGAAGAAAAATTGTAGGAAAACCAAACAAAGAGCTTCAGTCTTCGAAAAAGCTCCATTTGTGCACATATGGACAGTCATCACAAAAATAAGTTACACCACAACAAAGAATTTCATCAAATCTTGATAATTGTTAGTTTTCTATGTCGAACATTATTCACAGTCTTAATAAAACAATTGTGAAACAATTTTATATCAGAATTTTCAATTTTTAATGAGAATTACGTGTTTTGCGAGTGATATTTGTAACAAAAGTTATGTCATAATATTCAATTATGTTAAACTTTAGAGTTATTTTAAATCTGTATAGTGTTGAAAGTATGAGTTTTATCACTGAACTGGATATGGAGTGGTACACAGAATAAAAAGCCTTTGTCGAACAAAGTCGTCGACTGTCAAACACGTGTGGTGTGGTAAGACTGAGTGATTATACATTTTAAAACAATCAAATCAATGTATAATTAAATTGTACCTCCTAAATATTAGTATTCTTGTCTTTTTACATAACAGTGACCACAGCTAATATTCTGTCCTTACCGTTAACAGTGTTCAAGGTTAACTTAAGTCTTGTTTTGTTATAATTTAGTAACTGATAATTCTATACTCACCTGCTATATTTTTATACACTTTTTTTAAACTTTTATAACATTTAACTTACCTAATTTGACTTCTTTAAAAATATAAAATAATAATTAATAAATTGTTTTGTATTAAAGAATAAACCAGTTAAAATGTTCAACAGCTTGTGTATTGACAATATGCACCTTACACATCTACTTGCCTAAGTACTTGTAAGTGTTTATCTGAAACATTTTTGATTTGTAAATTTCTATTTGTGAGGTTAAGTTTCAGTGACTATTTAATATTTTTGATCTATTAAAAATGTCAGTTGTATAGTTGGAATTGACACAAAAGAGGAAAGTAGTATTGAACCATTGAAGTTAAATTTCTTATAATTTATTTATAACTTGCAAAGAGTAAAATTAACATATTTACCAGTCTCCTAGCGCTTCCATACATCTCATTTGTCCCAGCACTAAATCCACATCATGGGGATTTTCGACTAGTCTCTCTTCGTAAGACTGTAACGCTTTCTCCCAATTATGTAACTTCTCATACCATCTCTCCTGCACTTTGAGCTGTTCACCTTGGTGTGACATAACATATTCTAGTAAACCTGTAATAAAATAGAGAATATTATTTTTAAAATTATTATAGCCTACTCTCTTGTTGGCTTGCGCTTTGCAACCATTAAATTCTGTTTGCACATCTGTCTCAAAATAGAAAAGACGAATATTAACACTGGGCTTTTAACTCTGATACACATTTTCATCATATAAAAATAGCACTCTCCTTATAATTTAGTCAGCTTGCTAACTGTTTACTATTCAACCACTACAAGCAACTTTTTCTGTATTGAGATGTTTATTTTTGCTTGCTAACAACAAATTAACATGCTTAAAGAGTCAAATAAATAAAATAATCAAACAAAAGATATATGCAGAGTGAATTACGTTACACCTAAAACACCAAACAAATGGTGCTCAAGTACAGTAACCAGAAACATCACTACACAGGTCACCTGGCTGACTATCTCCTGAGGATTTTTTTGGCTTTTTATACATGTTTATATGTTGTCAGCAAGTAACAAAAATCGGGAAAGTACTGTATATGTATTTTCACACATACCATGTTAGTTACGTTAGAAGAAAATTCAACTAGCATGGTATGAGCAGAAATAAAGTAAGTTTTTCATCTTTTTTTGTTTTTCCGACTTTTTAAACATATCAATTTGTTTTTAGCAAATAAAAATAAACAACAATCTAAATATGGAAAAAATTGCTCATGACAGCTTAATAGTAAACAATTACCAGTTAGATTTAACTAAGCTAACTTCACATTAATTTTCTAAATAAGTTAAATAACATTTTTCAGTTTTGTTAACATCTGTCATGACATGGACCCTTACATGCAATTACTCACTTAAATTACATTCCAAACCAAAATTGTCGAAAAATGTAAACAAGTAAAATCTGTTGATATATAACATATAAGTTAGTTTTTCAATCACACAAAAAGTGAACAATAAGGTAATTATCTCCAACAAGAACAATACAGAAGAAAACACAAATCAACAAAAACGAACAAACTTTTGTACAATAACAAGAATGTACAGTACTTAAGACTGATTTCACCACTGTTCCTGGAGAGAACGTAACATAGAAATTTTAGGGAAGAAAAGAACAAGTGGTAATTCTGGCACTGGCACAGCGCAGCATTAGATAAATACATACTGTGTCACCGACCTATCCATTCAGAGGCCAGACTAGAGACAGAATCTACAATATTGTTATATAAAACTTACCTGCAGCTGCTTCTTTTTGTTGCAATTTATTATTTATAGAAATGAGAGATTCTAATATTTGCGAAGTAGGTCCTTTGTGAAACTCTTCTTCTTTATAGTGCAACGCTTTAGCGTATGCTCGACAATGCATCGCTCTCTCTCCCAATATTTGTGGATCCAATGGAAGCGGTCCCTTTACAAGATATACAGTGTTAGAATAATGCTGGTTAGATTAATCATTTCAATTTAAGAAGTGCTGCTGGCCTTGAATAAAGTTAAAAGGCCTCAGTGTACGAAGTGATCAGATTGGTCTGAATTTAACAAGAAATAAAAATAAAAATTAGAAGTTTATAATGTAAGGATATACAAATTAATTATATGTTACATCACTATATTAAAAATAATTGAAGAAAAATGTGGCTTATCATAGAAAAATCTGAAAAATGGCTCCATATAATGTGCAAAAATAAAAGACCTTTATACAAATAAATATAAATTATAAATGTTTTAACAATTTCTAAATGTATTTTAGAGATAATTATTGGTGTTAATTTTATGAGTATGGGTCTGGATTCAGAGTGATGACTGTTTAAGTCATAATTTTCACAGGAATTTCATTCAGAAAAAAAAACAATAAAATGTAAGATTTTTCTGTTAGGATCTTACAGTAAGCCTTTCCACTTACTGTAAATCTGCCATATTTTTACATGCGATATTGGATAAAACTAGGTGAGACAGAATTGGAAACAAAAGATACACTGGAAGTAGACAGTACGGTGGAAGAAATACTGAGTAAAAATAATGGGGCAAGGAAGGACAGAAGCTGGCAGGAGACCCTAGGATCAGTATGTTTGGTAGCAAAAACATTTTTACAAAAACAAAAAAATACTTAGCCAAAACAAAATTTACTCACTTTATCACAATGTTCCATAAATTCCGCTAAATTCAGAATAGTTTGTGTAATCTCAGGTAGTTCAGGAACCATCAGAGCTTGCTCTAGTGTTCTGACCAGTTCTTGTTGTAAAGGTTCCGTCAATTCGGTCCAGCAAGAAACAAAAGCTGCATTAAACAAATCCCTCGGCAACTGTGAGTATGTCTGAGCCAGTGCCCAACATGACCTGAAAATGATTTTATTTAAATCGGAGTATATTTTTTTTACACTATTACTAATATAAAATTTATAATACAAAACATCATTTTGACCGGGTACCCTAAACAGCATGAGCTGAAACAATGTAAATTATTGTTCTATTGCATACCACTGGCAGGCAAACTAATATATTTAAAGAAACAGAACCAAAATAAGAATGATTTAATATATATAAACTTATTATGTATATTTTCAAATTCATATATTAGTATGATATTTATGCATCATCTGATCATCTGTAATACAATGAACATTCAACATTCTTGAAATGTGTGAAATAATAGGAGTCCTTTGTGTATATCTACTGATCCTAACAACACGTTAATTTTAGTTTGGAATTTGTAAGCTAATTTTTTTAAAAGTAAGATTGTTACACAAAATTAATTACAAAAATTGATCAAAATTTAAAAAATAAATGCGTTATTACCTAAGAGCAGGTGAAGGAGACTCCTTTAAGAAATCAATACTAAGCCTCCTCAGCCATTCTAACCAGTCATCTTTTGAAACTCTACGAGTCGCAGTCCAAGCTTTTTGAAGGTTTGGAGCTGATGTATGCATCTGTAAAATTAGTAACAAAACTGTTAAAATGTTACACTTTTTTTTACATATAACACTGCGTAGAAAAAAACAGTAATACAGCTAAGGTATTAAGCTAGGGTGCAATTTTGAGTAACTGAGGTTCAAGCATTGGAATTTGACTTATAGAGGTAAACTTCGACTTACAGAAATTATTCAGTACAAAACTTTGATATGTAGAGCTTATAATTTTGTATTTATATTTTTGGACGTTTTTACCATTGAGTGTTACATAGTATTTTAGGGGATTTAAAAAAATCTAGTTATTAAGGAATTCAAATTATCAAGTTATCAAGTTCCTGCTATAAATTATTAGCTTTCAAAATGAGTGAAAGAATTAGTAATCTTGATTTTAAATTGTTTTTAAGTTTCTAAGCTGGTGATAATTATTTAATAAAACAAATGTAAAATGATTCTTGCCTTTGTTTTAAAAGTAGTGTTTTTTATATATTTTTTTCTAAGGAAGATACACTCTATAAAATCTATGATGTGTGACTACAAAAATAACCACATTGATTTTTGTAAAGACAACTAGAGAGTGAAACACTACATTGAAAATAACTTGACATCCCCTCTCTCCATTCCTGCAGCTGATACAACTGCCAACCCCTGTTGGGCTGTACACTTTGTTCTTATTAAACCGTGTATCTAATGCCCAGCGGAAAAATGCCTAGTGTTTTAACGTGACATGCATTAACATGACATTTTTAGTGAAACTAGTAAAATCCGAAATATAAACTCATTCTTTGTTCAAACAAGTTCATGATGAATTTTTATCATGCACTCAGGTTTTTGAGTAGTTTAAACGGTTCAAGGAGGGGTGAAAAGAAATTGATGATGACCCACATCCAGGACAATCTTCGATATTAACTATAGAGCTTCAACCATTACTTTATTTAAAATTTATTCCGTTCTCGCCTTTTAGTACTTGAACTATTTACCACTTGATTTTTGTTGCTTGATTTTTGTAATACACATTATTGTCTCATTGACTGGTATAAATAACATTCCACTTATTTTATATTCATTTCAACATTTTAAACTTCTAATTCTACCATTATTATTTTAATATTTATTCCATTTTCAGTATTCAAACTAAGTAGTCTATCTATGGTCGTCACTTAATTTTGTAATACATATTACTGTCTCATTGACTCGTATCAATAACATTCCACTTATTTTATATTCATTTCAACATTTTAAACTTCTAATTCTACCATTATTATTTTAATATTTATTCCATTCTCAGTATTCAAACTAAGTAGTCTACCTATGGTCAAGTCACTCAATTTTGTAATACATATTATTATTCACTGACTAGCATCTCTGTGATAACTACGAGGGTTGATCAAATATAAACGAGACTGACTTTCTAAAAACTTTTCCGTTGGACATTGAACTCTAAAGGGTGGGGTTTCAGGTAGCCTGGGAGGTTTGGGACGGGCGTAGACGGGCAACATTTCCGTTCGGACCCTTCAGTATAAAACTATACAATGAGTGAGAGTGAAGTGCCCGTTTCCGTGGAGCAGAGAATTATTATTAAGTTTTTGGCCAAGGAGGGGGTCAATCCGACTGAAATCTTTCGTAGATTGACGGCTCAATACGGGGACAGGACCCTGTCAAGAGCTCGCGTTTTTGCTTGGCACAAGGAATTCGCCGAAGGACGGGAAGCAGTAGAAAACCTCAGCCATGATCGTCGCCCGACCACTTCCGTCACGGACAAAAACATTGATACTGTTCGGAAGCTCCTGGACGAAGACAGACGTATATCGCTGCGATTTATTGCAGATGAACTCCAGTTGAGCTATGGTAGCGTTCAAAAAATCGTTACATCAAACCTGGAACTCAGCAAAGTATCTGCAAGGTGGGTTCCACGAATTTTGACCGACGTTCACAAACGGAATCAATTGGAGATTTGCCAGCGACTATTGACCCAATTTGAACGAGATGGTGAGGCATTATTAAACCAGATTGTCACCTGTGACGAAACATGGGTTCACCATTACACTCCCGAGTCGAAACAGGCAAATATGGAGTGGCGGAAGAGGGGAGAGAGGGCGCCTCTGAAGGCCAAATCACGATCGTCGGCCGGGAAGGTAATGGCCACTGTATTTTTCGACAATCAAGGCGCCTTTCACGTCGATTTCCTCCATCAACGACGCACAATAAATGCACAATATTATTGCGATGTTTTAGAAGCCATAAAACAGTCTTTTCAGAGGAAAAGGAAATCTAAACCGGCGAGTAACGTCATTCTTCTTCACGATAATGCCCGACCACATTCGGCGAACGCTACGAGGCTTAAACTCGATCAAATTGGCTGGGAACCAATGGAACATCCGCCATACAGTCCAGACTTATCACCCTGCGACTATCACCTGTTTGGGCCACTCAAAGAGGCGCTTTGAGGCCAGCAGCCAAGACGATTCTGCGGTGGAGACCTTCGTGCTCCAATGGCTCAATGAACGCCCGAGAACTTTTTACGAAGATGGAATTAAAAAACTTCCAATCCGGTGGGAAAAATGTGTTACTCATGCGGGAGAGACTATGTAGAAAAATAAGTTGTATCAAGAATAATTTGTAAGTAAGCAATACATTTTTTAAAAAATCAGTCTCGTTTATATTTGATCAACCCTCGTAGCTTTTTCAAGAATTCTGCACTGTTTCCTTTTGTTACTCTCAATTCAATTTTACTACACCAAAAAATTTGCCACATCAGGTATACAAAATTATTCATTTCAAAAAATACATTAATGTAATATTTTACGATATAGAATACATCTTAAGCTTATTTAATGTACAACTTATACTTAAAGAATTCAACAAACTAAATTGTTACTAATTTTACACTAAATTAGATTAACCTGGAACTTACTCTTTTTATTGTAGTAGTGTCCGAGGAATTTAATGCCAAATCTCTATTTTTATTACGGCTCAGTTTGTGTCGAGTGAGTAAATAATCTTCTTCTGCAGCTACTGTGGCTTCCTGAACATAATTAGCAATTATACACAGGAACATAATACTTTAATAACTTTTATTATCTCGGACAACAATGAAACGGCAGATTTATTTGAAATTTATTTATTTAATAACATACATACCGTAAGTATTTTCGTAGTTAGCACATCGTAGCGTGGATAGTTAATTCGGTGTCGAGAGATCACTCTACTCACTAGAGGAACAAATATTCTATACTTGCGTCCCAACTGTAAAACTAAAGCACAAAGTGTTTCCATCGCAGTATTTCGCAATTCCGGAGTTTGATCTAAACTTCTTACCTAAAACAATACAAATTATACTGTTAGCTAATATATTACCTTTTTTTTAACTAGGTTAATTATAGATATTACAATATAATTATTATTTATGATTATAGGGTGGAACTTAAAAGTAAATTGTGAAAGTAAAATGTTTTAGATCAAACAAAATTTATTAGTAAGTTCTATTAACCTTTTTTTCTAGCCATTGACAATCAAATTTTTTTGTGTCTATATATTTTTTATATGTGTTTGACCTGATTGAAGAATTGTTAATAGTATTAAACACTATATTTATGTGACAGTATTTCAGAGAGCCAACAATAAAATAACAACACATGCAACATTTTATAAATGTTTAAACTTTATAAAGATGAAGAAGAATTAACAAGGAAATTCATTTTATCACATTCTTTGAGGAAGGGCCCAATCAGAGGACCACTAGGCCTCTTAAGGCAGTCCAGAACTGGAGACTTGGCATAAAGGTTCAAGTACTTTCATTTGGCCACAACTCTCCCCCTCACCTCACCTCACCTGTTTTCCCAAGGGTAGAATCTTTAAGCCATAAGTGGTATGACATCTTAAAGAGATATGTCTCTAGAAATATGTCTCATAAAGTCATTTACCTTGTTCCTTCCCAATCTCAATTCCCTTAAGAAAAAGTGAAGCAACTAATCCACTAACCCACCTTTACAGCATTAAAGTGACAAATTAGTTCTTCTGTTGAACAGATTAGTATAGGGGTTCATACTTATCGACTTGGTACAAATGTTGGCTATGGATGTTTGGTTTGTCATCCACGGAACTGTTAATTCAAAACATGTGATCTCTATAAACATGTTTAAACGGATAAAACAATGCCCTTACATTTGTATGATGCAACATATAAGGAAGTTAGACTAAGAATAGCTAAAATCAAAGAGGTAATGTTTGATTTATACATCAAATCCAATAAAGCAATCATACATTATGCTATTTACATGACAAATAGAATTTTAAGAAGGCAAGAATCTTAAAAGAGTTGTAGCACCACAGAGTGAGTACTTGTCTTAAAAAACAGTAATTATAAGTCAACACAATTTTAAATACTAGATTAAAAACCGTGTATTGTAAGTCGAAATCTACTGTAATACAAAAAAATTTTAACATTTTTTATGATAAATAAGGTTAAAAACAAAATGTATACAAATTTTTTATCATATATATATATATATATATATATATATATATATATATATGTTATGTAGATGTTATATATATATATATATATATATATATATATATATATATATATATATATATATATATATATATACTAAAAGAATAAAAATTGCCTATTTTATGTTAACTAGCCAAATTTTATATCACTCATGAATTCAAGCACTTTGCCCAAATTTACAAACTGAGTAATTACAATATATATTTTAAAAATAACTTCAATTTAAAGAAAAGAACACATAAGGCAATACACATGTTTATGTCTTAAGTTAAATACTTGAGAAATAGAGTTGTTCATATTCTTGAAATGCTGAGCATTTTTCCATATACACAAATGATAGCAAATGCCTGAATAACAGTAATAACAACATAAATATCCCATCATTAAATAACACAGATTATTTCCTTAAAATAATGTTGCCACTTATTTTGTACCCTTCTGAATCACACTGCACACAAACAGATGACATTTCACAACAATTCTTTTCAAGATGTTAAATTGAACACAACTGTAGCTAGAATACTATGACATAAGCTTAGTCCCTTAGTATGCCATAAGCTTTCCCAGTTTCATTTTGGAAAAGAACATTCTCTAAGATAGGAACATACTGCTTTGTATATTTTTCCAGAAGATCTGCAATATGCCACCAAAAAAAATGCAAATTAACTGACTAGTTCACCGTCCTTCAAAAAACCTAATCTCTAATATTACACACAAACTATAGTGAAGATGATTATGTGTTAACACTAAAAATATGTTATATTTTTACAAAATTAAAACGTACCAACGGATGAATGATACGAGATGCAAAATCAGAAAAATCTAACGTTTCTGACAACTGATCAATGGTTTCCATGGCAACTTTACAAACGACTGTCGGGCAATCAGCTGAGTCAAATAAACGTACAATCGGAGGCAGTACCAGATGTAGATAGTCATCCAGGTTGCTGCCAAACTTTTGCAAGGCAGTTAACAACTGAAACAATATTAGTTTTGATTTAGACAATACGTATACAAAAATATTCTATTCTGTACAACTTTATTGTTTTTTCCCTAATGAATCTGTTTCGGACTTGCTTAATGCATTACAGTTTATTGTTATTTTTTAATTATAGTATATGCCTGAAGTATATTATTAAACAAAATTGTACTAATGTTCTGTAGAAATCTTTTACACTCACTGAAACATATACACATTTTTTTTTTACTTAACAAACAACCTCAATTTACAATACAAAAAAAAAATTGTTAAAGACTCAATTTGTTAGAAAAGTATACCGATTTTGCTCAAATATTAATCAATCATAAAAGTATAAAATTCAAAACAGTTTCAAAGTTCAGAGTACATTTTACATTTACCTTGACGGTTACTGTTTTGTCTTTGCTGGTGTCGTGCGTAAGTACACGCAGAATTTGTGGCATTAGTTGAGGCAGATAGATTTTAAACTCAGCACCTAATGCTACGGCAATATGTTCAATAAGTAGAATAAGAGTGCTTTGCAGAGGGCTGTTGATTGTCCAAAATTCCTGAAAACATTAAATTCCCCATTATTTTATTTCCAAAAGAACTTCATATAGCAAAATAATGTTTAAATCGCACAGTACAAAAGGTACAATCCATGTCGCAGTCGCCATGAAATTGGCAGTTCAGTTTAGACATGGAAGTCAGCTGACTCAATCATGTTAATATTCTTATAATTTACATTTGAAAAAAGTACTGATTAGGAATTCATAATCAATACTTTTTCAAGATTACAAACGATTAGGAATGCATAATCAATACTACAAAGAAAATTGGGAATTCACAATCAATACTTTTTCATACCCCCAAAGACTCTCAGTATATGCTTTAAAAACATATGGTCGACCATTTTACATTTACCTTCTTCATTTTAAGAACTTTATATTCTTATTAAAGATAAATGGATGATTAAATTGTACTCAAAGTTGTAACGCATGTAATATACTTTATTACACAGGATATTCTACCTTAGTTGAAGAATGTATTGAAAAGTTTACAAAAATTAACCTATTACAGTTTTATTTTGATAAACTGGTTTTTATATTATGAAAGGTTCACAACATAACAACATAGGCAAAACAAATTAATAAAATGACTCATTATTTTAACCAAGATACTTTTAAGAGCAATTAGAATTAATATGTTTAAATATTTACGATTTAAAAAAATATCTTACTACTTCATTATTAAAGATATTTACATTTCAATTAAAGTAACCCAAAATACAATTTTCAAAAACCTTTCATATCCATACTTCTAAATACATATCCTCTTTAGGCCACCAAAAATGATCTCTCCAAAGTTCAGTTTACATATACATATTTTTAGAACTCACCTCAATAATGCTATTATTATTAAAGGTAGGCGTTAACATTAATATGCTTCAACATTAATACTGACGTAACCTGCTGACATCAATGACACTGCAGTTATACCATTGTCATTTAGTTTCTATTCTCAGTCAACTAATATTTATTTGCTGTTAACTACATAAACATTATTTTAACACAACCATTTTTCTATATTTAACAATTATGCTTCAAAACTTTTGTTAATTTCCAATTTTTGAAAATTTTAAAGTTTTGAAATTATTTTGGGAACTATTTATAGGAAGTTTATCGTTTAATTGATAAACATTAACGGTTAACACATTTCTTTATGAATGGTACTGAGCATTTACGAAGGTCAACACTGACAGTCTACTGTTAACTGTAGACCTACTGTCATATATGACAGCATGTAAAATAATCTTAGAATATCCACAAGCCTAAGCGTAGTTCATCATTTATAAACTAATAATAAATACAAAAATATAAACTGCATAAATATTATAAAGCCGTAGTAACACGCTGGCAACATTGTACCTTAATAAGTTGAAAAATGTCATCCAAATAATTGCGTATATGTTGTTTTACAATTGCAATTAAGACAGCCAATTGTTGGAACAGGAACTCTCTGAAGTTAACATCAGCTGTGCGTATAACATTCAAGAAGCTAGGCATCACCTGAGATATGTATGGGACACACTTAATACCCAATGATTTGAATATAAACGTCACTGCCTGAAAATCAAAGAACACATAAAGCATAAATAAAAATTGACTAGTATAATTTGCAAAGTAAAGTTAATTAAAATTCATTGTACTGCTTTACAACTAGAACAGGTGCACCCTAACTACAGGTGTACATACAGCTCAGTACAGTTTCAAATTTTCAGTCTTAAAACAATAATAAATTACTTACTATTTTACAGTAATAAATAAAAATAATATTGCAAATTAATTAAACAATATATTTTAACCACAGAATAACTTAAACTAGTTGTTAGTAATACCAAGTAATTTATTTTCATGAAAATGCTACTTTGTCATATTGGTTATTGTTTCTAATGTATCAAGTCCATAAAATGTGTTGATGTGTCAATCATTCCTTCTAGTGCGTTACTGTGTATGACAGATCTAATCATCCAACCTTTATCCAAATATCTGAACAAACCATACGAGAATAAATACAGAAAAAGTAATCGTAATAATATAAACTAAAAGAAATATGAATATGTAGATGACTGCATCAGACCAAGACCTGGTCCTAAACTTTGATAACAGCAAAAGTTATTTAACGACAAATGTGAACACATTTCTAAATTCTTAAAATGCACTTGCCTACATCAGCACCCATACTAGATGATGCGCTGTATCTTATGCATTACACAACAATTTAATGAATGACTACAGACTCATATTTACATGCAGAATCTTTTGCGTTTCACTGAATGTTATTCATGAAAGCCAAAAAGTAGCAGTCTGTCACCTCGGCTTGGACAAGCCACACACAGAGGCTCTGATTACTTTCCGCTACAGCTTGACTGCTCTCCCCATAATGACCCTATGTTCAACCACTATATATTTTTCCTTATAAACTTTAAATGGAGATAATATACTTGGGAAGTCCTGCAACCCACTGGGGAATAACTAACCTAACTGAAACAGTCAATGACTCAGCTGATAAGATTACAAACACAACTGTTATTGCATTATTTATTTATATCTAGTCAGTCATTGGTGATCTGCGTTTGCAAGACACTAATATTATACTTGATTTAAATATTAATATTATAAACCAATTTTGTTAATTTTCTTAAAATTCATCAGATTAGCCTATATTTGCATTTACAATTTTTTGACACTTACTGATGTATATATGTATAGTTAAGCTACATCATCATTGTAGCTTTATATTGGAACTTATTTAAACAGTACTATTAAAAACAAATTTTATTTAAAAAATAATTATTGTAAGTGAATAAGTATTTGTGTTTGAAATTTGAATTTATATTGTTTAAAATTAATTTATTACATTATTTTATTAGGTTGACAATTTAGTTTTTTTTACACTTCAGTAATAACTTATAATAATGACAAATTGATTCAAAATTTGTTTTTATGATTAATGTTAATGCCTTTCATAAAATTGTACTTCTGTAAATAAAATGTTCACAAATTTTTACACAAATAAACATAGTTTTTAACAATAAAGAAAACTATCCAAAAACTATTATACTGATCGATAAAAGTTAATGATATGAAAGAATAAATGCAAACACGTGTGATTCAATTCCAAGCACTAAGCATAAACAAAGTCCATCGCACAACAAGCCTAATGGAAAACAGTGCAAGTCATACTAAGTGGCACTCCGAGTGAAAAGGGTTAAGATGTTAATAATTATAAACAATTACACATAGATTTAAACTATTATATAAGTCTTAAGTATAGATCTTCAAATTTTGATAGTAGTTACACACCTGTACAACCATAGTGTGATGCTGTGAAAGAGTAGGATCCCTTATAATACGCATCAGAGTGGCTATGGCGATTGCTGGGTAATATTCTTCTAGTGTTGACGAACTCATATTCACTAACATTTCACTAGTCGTAAGCTCTAAAAAATAAAAAAATAAATGTAAGTACTAGGTACGGTATGGTGCAAGGATGCTGTAAAAACTTTCTTGCATTTAAGTAAATAATATTTTAGAAGTACTTACTATGAAAAACATGTATCATAATTTATCACAAAATTGGCTTAAATGATTGTTTAAATTTTCATTGCATGTGAAACTCTTAAACCCACGAAGAAATCGTATGGGTCACTATAACTTTTTAAGTTATTTGTACTTTTTATTACAGTTCAGAAGCTATTTAGAAAAAAAATGGTGCATAAAAACTATGTGTGTTAGAAGTAAATACTACATTAAGATTCCATTGGATAGCTACTTTATTCTAAATTTGTATTCCATTATTTCTCAGTTCTTGCCTTTCTTAACAATCTGTACATATTTAAGAAACACTGGTAAGATTTTTGTTTCTTTTGTCATCTGTGCATTAAGTTCGTCTCTTGAACAACTGCCTCCTTCAATGAAACTTTTACCCATGTTTTTAACTTTCTAAAATTGACACAAACCCTCTTCACAACTTGAAATTGCCTTCTATAACCTACAAATTATACAAACACATGCTGCGTAACACGTGCTACATAATATCTGTTTAAGTATTATTACATGACATCTGTAATACAATACTTGTATATAATTGTAGTTTCTAATTTTATTAACAAAATTTATAAATAATAATATTTGACATAGTTTATTCATTTTAATATTTTTAATTTCTAATTCTAACATTCTTTTATTTAATATTATTTCTATTCTTGCCCTTCAGTATTTGCTTGATTTTGCAATACGCTACATATTATTAGTACTCACTGACTGGCATCTCTGTGATAACCAGCTTTTTCAACCATCAGCTTTTTCATGAATTCTATACTGTTTCCTTCCGTTACTCTCAATTCAATTTTACTGCACCAAAAATTTGCCATATCAAGCATAAAATATTTACTTAAAAAAAAAAAATAAAATAAAATAAAAAAATAACAGGACAGTCAGTAACAGAAAATCTTAAAATGCTAAATTTGTCATATTTTATGCAAACACGAATATGATGAACATGCATAACTTAAGTAAGTTTACCATATTTGAAGTAAAAAATAAAATACCAGATTACTTACCGTGACTGGCTTCGGCCTCAGACTTCAGGTCAGTCATGGATGAGAGTAAAGCTGTCGAATCTACTTGAGTATCAATCTGCCCCAAGTTCATCTTATGCCTGTATGGATCTAAGGCTCCAAGAAGTCCTAATACTCGCATAGTCTCACGTCTGAAAAATAAAGTGAAAAATATATGATTGTAGGTGGTTTTATGGGATGTGCAATTGATTAATGTAGTAAAACGCATGCATTATTTTATTCCTTTCTATATATCAGAATCAGCTGATTTTTGTTATTGTGTCTGTAACATGAACATCTACTTTTCTAAAAACACTAGTTATAAACACATAGAAAAATCTCTGTAGCAGCTAAGAATCATGTATTTTACAAATTTGATTTTACAGTCATGATAAGCATTAATATCTATGTTAGCATTTTAAATTATCAAAATGAAATGAAAATAAGAAAATCTAATGGCAGTTAAGAATTTAAGATAAAAAGTTATATTTTTAGAGTTTGAATAAAACCATTTTCAAATGAATGAATGGATTTTGCTGGATAATGAATTGTCTCAAACTATTATCAAAATAAATTAACATACACAAGTATAATGGGTAAACAATATGCGCACGCGCACACACACACAAATTTCAATAAAACCCCCAAAAAACCTTTTCGAGATGAAAAAACTTAAGTATGTTGAAAATTCTGAAGATGGGAATATTTGGAAAGTTTTCTAGAAAGTAGTAACAAGATTTGAAGTGACAAAGCTAACAACAACAGCAGTTATTATTTGTCATAAGATTTTATTTCACAAGTTTGTTAGAATTAGAAATTTAAAATGAATAAAATAAGGGAAATATTATTATTTATAAATTTGGTAATATTAATAGATAATATTACCAAGCGTTATATACATATTATATGCAAGCGTTATATTACAGATGTTACGTAATAATATTTAAAGAGATGTTTGTGATGAGTGCACTTTACCTCAAGAAAATTTTTGGACAAAGAGTTAATGGTTATTGTTTTAAAACAAATGATTACTAATATGTATTAACTTTACTTGTATATTATAAATTATTTGTAAAATTTAAGAAAATCCAATATATCATAAGCAAAAAAAAACCGCCTATTTCATATGTGAGGATAAAATATATTGCACATCAATTACAACAATATTAATATTGAAACAATCAAAATATTAAAGTCAATATAATTATGATACACAAATTTTCAACTTTTTGATTACCTGATAATTGGTTGCTGTTCAGTTTTAAGAAAATTAATCAGAGTGTCCAACAAGGCTGGATATTGGTTGTACGGTTTGACAACAAATCCGGTAGCACCGACCAATTGACCCAAGGCCCATAATGCGACACCTCGTTTCTCAGGAGAGCTGGCATCTCCCAGCATTTCCAGCAATATGGCCAGCAGTTCTCCCATCCATTGCTGAATCTCTGTTCCGTTCACCTAAAGTCAAATTGCCTAATTATCCGAATCCAATAAACATTTTTTTAAATTCAAATAAGGAATATGAGAAGAGATGCACAAATAAAGAGTTATGTGAATTTTTTTGCCTCATGTTGATTCAGTACAGCACAAATTGATGCTGTAGCAATTTTTTGAAAACTGATAGCTATATTTTAAAAAATACAAAAACTGTCTAGCTTATTCCATACAATTATCAACTTTAAAAACTAGGCATTAATTTTGGAATCTCCAAAGATATCTTTTCGCTATTATATTCAGGAAAACATATATTTTCATTTAAAAAAATTTCTAATATCATTAATCCATGAGTATTACTCTAATCTTATATGTGGTTGAGGTTAGGTATTTTTGTTTTTTCTAACAAAAATATAATGTTGTACTAGCTGTTTTAACTTCATTCTGTTAAGTGGCTTTGACAATGCTCTAACAAGTGAAATCTTGACAAAACTCAAAGTAAAAAGTTGTAGAAATATACAAGTGTTATTTTGATAAATAAAATAAAATTATACTTTTAGGTACAAACCTCAGCTAAATCACCAATTGCAGTGAGAACGCTGATGACCACACCAGGGTTAGGTTCAGGCTCCTTTAACTTGGGCAATAATACTTTAAGTATGGGTTCCATGTAGTGTCTGATAAGACGTGGTGCATTCACTACCAGATGATCAAGCATCCGTGCGCTCTGTTCCTTGTTGCGACCCATGCCACTGTGCTCTAGTTCTGTTAGGAACTAATTGGCAAAAAGATTTTATTAATATTAAATTTATTAATGACATTTTAACAATACGATCATCTGACAACTATGATAACAAAAATAAAATGTTAAGAATTTGCTACAATCATTACATGTAATTTTTTCATGTAATCAATTCATGTCTTTTTCCAATAGATAAACTTCCCACACAATTTCTAAAGTTCAAAATCAAATGACAATATGTCTGTAACCACAAATAACTTTTTTAAACAAATTTACTTTAGCATGAAGTATAAATACTGCAGAGAAGTATTAAGTATTTTACTATTCAGCATGCAGATTAAACTACAATATAAGCTAAAATCTTAAACATTTAGATCGTCTGAAACAAAACAAAAAAATGTATTGGAAGTTATATATTCTGAGGTTTCTTATTTTTTTTCTTAGAGACCATTTTTTTCCTTTCTAGCTAGACCAATGAGGAGAAGGGATCAACATCAACAGAAACAGTAAAGCAGTAACAGCAATTCTCAAACCCACTACCTTGACATGCATAATTCAGAAACATAGCAGACTGATTGGTGGCTTAGCCACATCGAACGAGCCTTTTTTTTATTAATATCAGGAATTCTTATTCAGCAATTCTTGTTAACCAATTAAGTAAAGTTACTAGTTTTGTAATTTATTTAATTATCTGCTTTTTAAAACATTACCTGAATGATAGTCTTTCGCAAAGAAGGCATAACGTAAGCAGGATTAAGACTGCTCAACCTGCCGATAGTGCTCACTGCTAACTCTCTGATTTCAAATACTTCGTCATTCATGGCCACAAACAAAGCACTCAAGTTCTCAGCTTGTGCAAGATGTTGATCAAAACTTTCATCCAATGAAGCTATCACCCAGTATCGCACTTCAGCATCTACAGAAAAATATAAGCAAATTATATACAAAATAACATTGTTAATAAAATACACAGTGTCAACGTTTTTTTTTTTTTTTTTTAAGGAAACTACATTAAGCTCTGTAAATGTAAATTTTACATTTTCAAAAATATCTGTACTTTGAAACTCGTATACAAGAATCATTTTTAAATTAACCTACACAGTAAATCAAACAATTAATGAACTTTTGAGTTTAATCAAGATGCTCGAGCCCAAAACACAGCGGTTGTAAACATATTTTTATTTAAAATAAAGGAGTAAAATAAGGACATATTACTGATTACAAACACATAATAATTTTAAAATAATCAAAAGCAAAAAAAGTTTGAAAATTAAATTTCACCTTCTAATTTTAAAATTAAGTAATAAAACATTTTTTCTTGTGTGATAATTTACCTGTATCCGTAATGCCTACAACTAGTAACTTCCCCAAAACATCTGCTACAGTCTGTGTAACCGTTTGCGAATGACGACTACTGGAGCTTTCAACAGCTAAACGCAGCAACCTGCTACAAGTACGCACAGCTTCTAACCTCACTTCTTGTTGTTCGCTGTTAAGGAAGTGCTCAGCACAACGCCTTACAAACTGCAGCAAAGAGTGGCCTGGAAATAAAGAAATTTTGTAATACATATATAGCAACAATTTAAAAACAAACTAAAATATAAAATTGTCAACTCTTGTCGACAAACAATTTAAAGCTTATATCAGTTCAATACTTCAGATCTAATTAAATATCTCTGCTACACTGTGCTTTTAAGCAAGTTGGACATCAAGAATGCATTCATTACTATTAGGTGGTTTGATATCATGAATGTACTGGAAAGAAAATCTCATAAATCCACCATATCTTTTGTGAATAGTGGACAGCTACTAAGCAGATAGTGTTGTTTTTTGATATGGAAAGAAAGTGCAAACTAACCATCGCTGAGAGAGTAGCACTGTAAGAGACAATAAAGGGACTAGATTGTGGTAATAATTTATTACATTCTCTGCATAGTTATTACGAAAAAACAGTTTCTTAGTTGGATATCATGTTTTTGCATTGGTTATTGTCTCCTATGACAATGGAGATACACACAGGAGATTAAATCAAGTTATGTAACACATTTACGAATAGACGAAGAGCCATGGATTAAGCATAAAAATGGAACTGTTTTTGTGCATGAGACTGGACATGCATCTTAACTTTGGGTATCAGCTGAGAAATCAGTAAAGGTGGTTTCAGCTCCGAGCAGCCTCATGAGGAACGTAGTAGACCAATGGCCAGAAAACAACAATTGGTTATGACTATATTCCATCATTCTGTGGTAGTGAAATAGAGGCAGTTACTTTAAGGAAAAAAAATATCGGAATCAGATAGTTGCTATTCACATTTCAGAATAAAACTGAAATTATAAAACAAACAAAGAAATACGATTTCTACACTCTGAGGCTAAAGCCACACTGGGTGTTATCAGCTATGTTACATTGTTCAAGAAAATCACTTGTGCTGAATTTGGACCATGAAAATAGTATGAAAACAGTACTCTACAATAACAACTTTCTTTCTGATAGTAAAAAACACTAAGCATAAAAATTAAAAAACTCAAAGTAGAACATAAATATAAATATTTTTAAGTAGAAATAATCAACAATAGAAGCAGCTTGTCAATAATATAACCAGTTTTAAAAATTTGTTTGGGCAAAAATGCAATTTTGTAGTGAGCACATGAAACTACACTGGTACCTTGGTTAAAGGTCTTATTCGTTCTAGAACTAAGACTGTTATTTGAGCAGATTGCTGTGCGAGTCAGTGTTTATAACAGACTTATAGAAAACATTTGTTACAAAGAAAAAAATAATTGAGTACTCACTATTAATATGCCAAAGATGAAAAATGAAGAAAATCACAGAACAGAAGTCACAATTTATTTTAACTAAATTCATACAAATATAATTATGTCATATATAAATATAGGACCCATCAATACTGTATATTTTTTAGTTTATACTGTAGCTTTTTTTAGTTCAATAGTCAAAGTTTGTCTTTTACTTCCACTAATACAAGCACTTCTTTTAGGACACATTTAATTAATATTCAAAAAAAAATTGAAAACGGGATTTAAACAACAATTTGAAACTCGCACACAAAGACACTTAATGTTTTGTTAAATTTAAAAATCAGAAATATGTAACAAGGTAATATTATACCTCTTTAAAAATTATTTAACAAGCTAACAAACACACAGTAAAAGAAGTGATGATACACTAAATAAAATTAGGTATGTTGACAGAAAAGGGAATATGTGTGAGCATTCTGAGAACATATAACTAAGAAATATTGTATAAGTTATTGCCCTACAAAAATCAAACATCCATCAATCAAAGGCTTTTGTTTGTGTTAACTCAGCACAATGTTTATTTCTGTAGCACAGCACAATTTTATCTCTATATTTACACATCTGCTTAGAAATAATTTTAAAAAATGAAAACACTCTTGTAATATGTAATAGTTTTGGTTAAGTAAATATACAGTACAATAAGGTAGAGTAACAACACTACAGCACTAATATGGAGTAAAGAATACCTACAAGTGCTATTGATAAGATCTCTCTAATCCAAATCTAAAATCCTATATAGCTTATAAGGAACATCTAACAAAGCAATATATTACTAAATAACTAACCATCAAAGTTGAAACTGCCTAGTGTGCGCAGTGCTAAGACAATCGATGGTATATCCTGAGGTTCTAAGTTCAATCCTACTCCAGTGGTGCTCACTGCCAGATGTGACGGCATGCCAGGATGGCGAAGCTGTTTGTTCATCAATACATGAGACAACATTCTCAGTAAGCCTACAGTATAAAACAATTATTAATTTTTGACAAAACAATCATGGATTTGTGCATTTGCACAATAATAATAATAACTGCATATTAGTAAAGTAAAAATAAATAAATTAATAATCAGAATTAATTTTAATTAAATATAGTAGAGCTTCATTATTTCAAGTCTGTAAAAGTTAAAAGTTTTTATAAATTAAAATTTAAAGTAAATATAGAATAGGTTTCCCTTAGTAATATCAAAAGTAAATCTACATACCTTCGGAGATATCTGGTTTCAGCTGAGGAATGCTCATTGCCAGTTCTCGCAGTGCTATTGTTAGTGCTGGAGAAAGACCAGTCCCAAGCATAGGTTCAAGTAAATCTTTAACGTCATGCTTAATTAAAGTTTTAACAGCGTGTCCCAATAAAGTGATACACACAAACACTGTCGGGTCTAATCCAGATGTGCGTTTCTTACTGGGAGTTTCCTAGAATCAATCATAAATTAGTAAAGATGGTGGGTAGTTAAGCTCAGATATATTTATAAGTCAATAACACCCCTTTGTTATTTGAAGTATTAAAAAAAAGGGAATTTTTATTTATTCGTCTACATTAATGTTAACACCTTCACGATAGTCCCATAGATTTAAATTATTTTATGTCTAGGACTCACTAAAGTTATAAATACCTTAGTAGGCAATGATCCACGCACAATTTCAATGATTTTAGGTAAATAGGGTTTAATATGTTGTTCCACAGCTACAGCAATCAACCCAATAGTAGTAAATGCGGATGCTCTATCTCGTTCTCTGCCTCGTAGTGTCGTTATCAGGCACATCATACTTGGGTTCAGTTGTCTACATTAAAAAATAATGTTTTATAATTCAAATATAATATTTATAACAAAAGTTATGCACAAGTCTCAAAATACATCATGTATAATCGATAAGACCTAAATAAATACACTGTAACAGCAATTTATATAATGTCAAAGGCTGTGTCAATGACTTGTTTGGTAATTTAAGTTATTCTTCGAGGGATTGCAGCACTTTCCAAGTATATTAGAATTTATAAGAAAAAATTTTTTTTTTTTTTTTTTTTTTTGGAGTTTAACGTCCGACTATTGTGCACTCTAGGGCTAATGCAGACGGTGGGGATGATTTATAGCGTATGAAAATGCCAAGCTCTCGCCGGGAATCGAACCCGGGTCCTCGGGGTGAAAGTCTAGTACGCTATCTACTAGACCACCGAGGCGGCTTATATAAGAAAAAAGAAATATTATTGGGATACAGAGCTCCTACAAGGACAAAGCTATAGCATAAGGTAAGAGGACCCATTACAGGGGCCTGTTCAAACTGGAGTGAAGCAGCACCATTTTACATAACCAACCACTAACAGTAGCTTTCTGATCTCAGCTGAAAAATACTCAAACCAACAGTAAATAAACATAGGTTACTTGATTATAACAAAATTTCACTTTCTTCTCACGCTTCCTTATTTCTGCTGACAACCAAAAATACACCTCTTGAGAGCACAATTTTTTTTAAATAATAGAAAGTTTGGGATAATCTTTTCTTATTTTTCCCAAGGAATAAGGAAGGTTTTTGTCTTAAGAGCCTAAAACAAACAATTCATTTCTAAGATGAATGAATTTTCCACTACAAACAGAAGAGAAAATTTTAAAAAATATAGTTCGGAAAATAGGTCAGAGATTTCGACTTCAGAAACAATATTAAAACAAAACACTTTAAACACCTAGAATGAACCGTTTTCAAAATATAAACAATTAAAAAAGTAGGAAAGTAAAATTGAAAATAAACTGTAGTAACAGTTTTTGCTCAAATACAAATAACATTTATACACACACATCTAAATAGGTATTAGAGTACAATATTATTGTTTTACACATAAAAGTAAAAATACATGAAAATCTATTAAGGCAAAATTGCAGTTGAATTTAATTGCAATTTTTATTTTTTTGTAAAACCAACCATTATTTTATGAATTAAATTAAAAAATTATAATAACTGAATACATTTTGTAATATAAATTTCATAATAAATATATTTATATCAGCCATATATATATATATATATCAATATATATATATATATCAAATATATATATATTTGATTAATAAACCAAACACAATATTAACTTACGTTTTGACAAATTTTTCTTTATTAAACGCAGCCAGTCGTGGAAGAATCGCAAAAAGCGTATGCTGGATATGAGGACTACGAGAGATCCGCTGTGCCAAAACATCATTACATATATCATCAAAATGATCTGTAATGAGAGCACGGCATGCTGCACTTTCGTAAAGAGCATGATCAGTATTGGCTTTAGTGTTTGTTAATGTGAGAGGTCCAATATTGGGAGTACTGTGGGAATACGTACCCAGGTGTCTACTTTTGCTAGACGATAATGGCGACTTTAAACGTGGAAATAAGCTAACTGAATCCTGCAAAAGAAATAAATAACCCTATAAGTTAATAAACTTACAGCCAATTTCTAGAACATTTATTTAATGCTTCAACTGTAAATGCTAGATTAACATAATGGCTAACTAAATTTTGCATTCTCCTTTTAGAAAATATTTAATCAAATATTATCTAATCTCCAATTAACCTGTTTGTTTCCAAAACATTAGGTTTTGAAAAAAAATATTTCTTTTACTACATTTGTTTATTACAAATAATCTAATATTCATTTAAATTATTTATAATAAAGATTTAACGTTACATACTAATGTGAACAGAGCGAGTTAACACAACTGAAGGTCTAACGACAACTGGCTTAACAAAGGCTCGGCTCTACTATATATAATCTATACTGACATGCTCATCCTATGTTAACGTCATCAATAATTAATAAAAGCTACACCATATTTCTGAATGTTTTATACACACACACACACACACACACACACACACACACACACACACACACACACACACACACACACACACACACTCACGAAGAAGTGCTATAAAAACACCTTTGGAATGATTTACTTATAATAAATTTAGTAAAACAAAATTATTATATATTAGAAAATATGATTACTACAAAAATCTTAGCAATTTATTTATTAGATTCATCAAAATTAAAATTTAAAAAAATGGTTAAGAGATACACATTAATAAATTTAACTATTAATAAACTAATAACATACTTGTTTCAATTTGCGCATATTTCAAGCATTCCTGTAATTTACACTGTACCTGACTTGCAGAAGTAAGAAAATCGTTAATCCAACTAGCATAAAGCAAAAAAATTACATCACAAGAAAAAAATTTCCGTTATCGAACTAAAAATATAAATCATGTATCATGTTTTTTTCGATTCCTCGTATTTGTTATTAATTAGTTAGTTGATGTTGCCCTTCAATCATAACTCTTCTTGTTCATTTTTTCTTAATCTTTGTTCTTCATTTAAAATATTTTTTTAATAATTTATTACACATTTTATTTTGAAATTGAATTTTTAACATAACCTCAAATGACACTGAAGCAACAGCTGTTGAACAAAATCAGCTGCTTAGAAATAATTACAATCATATTTTTCTACATACAATCGCCTTGCAATGCGCTAAATATAATACTATATGCAATATGACATTGGCACGTATTACACAAAATCCGACGTCAAAATCAGCTCAAAATCATGACACATGTTAAAAATCAGTTTATTTTTATAAATTAAAATTTGTAAGTACTTTTAATTAAATACAGGCTTACAGTTGGCGGCTGGGTTGGCTGGCACTGTAACCTCTGCATCAGATCTTCATATGTGCGTTCCCACTTTGCGTTACTGCACCTCATCAACTCATTTAGTACTAACAAGGACCCATGTACACGATCATCTCTATTTACTCCTTTTTCTCTATTAAAGGCATCATCGAAACCACTGGACGCTTCGTCAAAACACTGTTTATACCTGTATTAAAATTAAAAATATTTGTAAAGTATAATAAAAAACTGACACTGTCAAGAATAATAATTAAAGACAATCAAAATTTTACTTTCCGAAATCAAACTCTTATAGATCTAGTAATTTGTATTAATTTTTTTATTATTAATCTTGAGGCACAATAATATTTTACAATTATTGTAAAATTGTTCATCGCACTTATTAAACACATCAAAAAATCAAAAGTATTTGTTTGCTCTTTATTTTAACTTAATAAAAATGTTTTTTAAAGTATTGTGTATATAAAAAATAAATAAGTATTTTAACATTATAAAATATTTGAAAGTTGTTTTTTCAAGTACTGTATGTACAAATTTTAAAAATCACTTTTCTTTGTTACTTTCAAAACTTAATTATTTTCATTCATTAATTTTGTTAAGTAATAAAATACATTTTAGTTAAAACGCATGGTTTCTTACCATTGAGGCTTCTGTGTCTGTTTAGATGTTTCTCGCTGAGATGTAATAACTAGAGCAGCTCTAAGAGCTTCCACAGCGCCTTCTCTAATCACAGGTTTTGGATCACGAACAGCGTTAAATATCAAGTCAAAAAAAAGCTGAACTTGCTGGAAGAAGAAAGTTGGCACAGAAACAGCCAACTCCCTTAGAACCAGTACCTATTAAGAAAGTTACTATTACAGTTTGTACCATGTTTTACAGTATCATAAATTTACAAATTTATTGATGTTCTTTATCAAGGAAAAAACGCATTTCTAGTGACTAGGACTCTTTCTAGTGTTTAATAAAGTATTTATCTTTCATTTATCTTGCTAAAATGTATAAATACCTTTACTTTTACAAAAATCTCTTTTAAGAACAATGATATAGCTGCATGTTACAACTACTTAACTTTTGATTATTTCTGATTTTTGATACTGTAATGTTTTACCCCAACATTAGAACATATTCATTTAATTTAAAAAGTGTGTGTGTGTGTGTGTGTATTTTCACCCTTATATTTTAACAGCATGAATATGTTCTTTAAATGAAACGATATATTGATATTTCCAAAAAAAATGTTTGCCATGTCTAAATGTAGAGATACATAGTCATGTTTGCCATCGGCTTTTAGACAGACAGACAGACAGACAGACACACACACACACACACACACACACACACACACACACACACACACACACACACACACACACTCATATCCACTTGATCTGGATGCATGTCTCCACCCCTCACCATCAAATTATAAATGTGCTTTGTCAATATGCTCTAAAAAAGTGTTGGTTAAGTTTTCTGAACTTCTTCAATCCGCCTACCATTCAGTAATGTTGTTTGCCAAAATTACTAAGCATATATTGTGGGAAATGATAAAACTTTTAAAAAGGCTTGAGAAAGTAAGCTGGCTCCGCTATGTATTAGAAGGTTACCTAGCTGATGAACCATAAACTTCCATATTAATTTTAAAGAAGATAATATTACATATAAATTCAAAAAAGTGTCTGCTATCAAAAAACATTATTTAAGATGTTTCACCATATAATTTTTTAGATAATTTTATGTAACATGTAATATGCAACAAATTTAAACAACATGAAATATATAACATATTTAAATAATATGTAACACAAATTTATATAAAATCCATGGATATATGGTAAAAAATCAACCAGTTAGTATTATTTTTAACTTTTAATCATTTTGAATTAATACCAACATACAGTAATTGAATACGTACTGCAGCATGCCTTTTCCCTTCATGCCGATCTCCACCCAACCATTCAAAAGCTCGTTTCACTTCAAATTCAACGTACTGTGCAGAATAATTCCCAGAAACAAGAGCCAGTTTCCCTACAGTCTTTGCAGCCAATTCCATAACACCCATATCGTTAGAAGGAAGCAGATTTCTAAGGTAATTGGCAAATCTTGATATTCTGTTATTGATGTTTCCCACATCAGCTCCAATTAAACACACTGTTTATTATAAAAATAACTATTAAAAGCTAATTAAGAAACAAGAATATATAAGTACTTACCTAGAGCCTACACTGTGACAAACAATAACAAACAATAATAAAAACTTTATTACTGATTCTTTCATTTAAAAATACAATTTTTATCTAAATTTCAAAATGTTGTATATCACTGTTTCCAGAATAAACTAAAGAATATATTGACAGTTGATAAAAGTGAAAATCTTATAATTTTTGGACAATTATTACTAAAGGAAAGGGGGAAAATATTGTCCACAAATCAAAAATATCAAATTTAAACTCTATAAAAATAGCAACAAAATTTTTTTTCAAAGTATATAAAAGTTTTTAAATTCATTTATCAAGTAAGTGACGTAAGAAAATATGTATTTTTCTTAAAAGTGTTTATGTTGAAAACTGAAAATGGTTCTTTTTCACAAATTTCCTAAAATAATCTACAAACATATAATTATATAACTGAATATAAAATTAAAACAAATTAACACATATACTATTTTGTAGGAAGATTCTACAATAAATATATTGTCTGACACATAAAACACCAAAATAACTTTACACTTTTATTTGTTTATTAATAACAACAAGACTTACCACACACAACTATTACAATAACAATATCAATTCAAGCATTTCATTTAACATTTAATTATGACTAACAAAACAAAAAAGTTATGTACAAACACAAGAATTAAATTCAATTATTATTATTCATCAAAACTAAGATCGCTATACTGAATTATGTGATATAAAGTTCATTTTATATTCCACTTTATTTTGTAAGTCCGATTATTGTCATGACTGTGGAATAATGGTTATTGGATCCCTCAGCTACTACACTTAAATCTCACAAAAATAACCAAACTTAAGCTAATGAATGTTTACCACTGGCTCCACTTATTTATGCCATCAGCCTAGACTCAGGGTTTGGAGAGTAAGTATTTATTATTACAACATAAATCTTTACTAATCACACATTTTTATCCAAGCTTATTATAATTATAGCTAATTTTGGGTTACAACTTGATACAGTGGGGCCTCAACTTACGAATGACCTCACTAACGAAAATTTCAACTTATGAAACGGGATTTCGGAAATTTTCCACCCTAACTTACACACTGCAGTCTTACTATCATGCCTCAACTAACGAAACAACGTGAACCTGCAAAAACTTGTTAAAACCCACGAACTTTGCTACATATCCGAATTTAGACGTAAGAAACTTTATTACATACATTATTTTGTATGTACATGTAATGTAGTACATATTATGTGCAATTAATACTTTTTATTTCAGGTTTTATCTGTGTTTTATTAATGCATATTGCTTCCACATTTGACACAAATGTTTATTTTTTTCCTTGTGTAGGGTGAGTTTGGGGTGGTGGAACGAATTAGGCAATTTACATGTAAAATCTGCCTTAACTTATGAAATTTTTAACTTACGAAACGACTTCCGGAAGTGCCCCACTGTACTTCTGGCACATTTTTAAGTTATGTTTGCCACTTTTATTTTCACTTTTTTGCAACTTCCCGTTGTATCCGCACTTTTATATGTTGGATTATTAATATTTTGAATCGTTATTAATTATTAATTAAAAAGCGATTATTATAATTATTATTAATGATTATTATAATTATTAATCAATAATTCAATTATTAATAATTGAAGCAATTATTAATTAATGTTGGCATAATTTGAAGCATTTCAGTGCAAAAATTGACAAAAGTCCCTAAAGTTCAGTTTTGCCGAAGAAGTAGCTCAGATGACAACAAACACAATGCATCAGTCTTGAAGAGTGCTTCAACATCAAGAGAATTTTCAAGTAACAATTTTTTTTCTACTTCCTAAATTTAAAATTCTCTTGTTGCTTTTCCCTTACCATTAACACTGATCTCTCTTCCTCATTAGTCAAACTGCATAAAAAAATAATAGAATCTGTTAAAGTAACTTCTTTGTTTTATTTATAGGTACTTGCCCACTTCTAAGGTTAGTAAGTCTTTTCAAAACCCACATTTCAAAACAAAAAAAATTTAAAAAAAGACAGAAAGATGAAAGAAAAATCACGAGAATTTTAAAATATAAAAAGAATAACAGATATTATAATAATACAAATTAATAAACTTAGACTAAATAATATTTATTAAATGAAAATACTCACCAATTGCTAAAATACCTCCTTTTTTCTCATTTACGTCAGAACCAGAAACCATTTCAAAAATGTGATGATTGAATTCATCCATAAAATTGGCCAATTCCTCTGCAGAAACTTCTCTTAGTTCAGTTTTTACCTAGATTACATAGAAAATTAATTAAAAGCAAGATCTGTAGATTTTAACCATGTGTAAATTAAATATATAGAAAAAAGTATAAAATTGAAACACACTGTTACTATTATCATCCTAGGTGTTAAAAAATAAACTAATGAAATTAAACTAGATTTATATATATATATATATATATATATATATATATATATATATATATATATATATATATATATATATATAATTAAATTATATATATATATATAATGCAAGCTAAAACACATGTTTATTTTATTATGTTTGAGAGATATACCCTTGATAATCTATTTAATAAAACAGACAGGGTCCTAGAATCTAAATCTGACCTTATACATCATGGTTTAATGTTAAATCATAGTTTAAACTTTAAAGACTCTACGAAAATTGCAAAAATGTTTAATAAAGATGTTCTACAAATACTAAAAAAAAGTTGTTATTTGCCATTGTAGCCTAAAAATAACAAAGAAATAATATAGTAACTTCAGGAATGGACATTATTAATATTGGAGCTTATGTCATTAAGTGTATCACTAAAATTATAGATCTATTGATATACATTTTTTTTAACTGAAGCATTAAAATAATAATTGATTATATTTTATCTTACATTTTATTAAAACACAACTTAACCTATTAACCTATTGGTTACCAAATGAAAAATTAGACTTCAATAATAGACCAACTGATGGGATGCAATGAGTCACAGGATAGCATACCACACAGGTCCGTCCGTCAATGGTAGTCCGTGTGAATGGATTAGTTCTTATATAATGGTCTACAGCAGGGGTTCTCAATGAGGTCCAGGTGGTCCCCAGATACGTCCAGATGATACGTCAGATTAACCAGTATCAGCGAACCACTATTGTTAGCATTTCCTAGTTCTTACTTGGTTGAGAAAGGATTAAACTATGTAAATAATTTATTGTGAAAGACGAGAAATCGATTCGATTTCAGAACATGGTGTTTAATATTAACAAACATTTGCCCGGATTTAAATAAGACAATCGAAGGACATCAACCACAATAATAAGACAATCGAAGGACATCAACCACAACAATCTCATTAAAATTTCTATTTCTATAAACATAATTATATCTTCAATGTATATCTAATAATACAAAATACAAATTATTTAAAAAAAAATTGTATTACTGAATTGCTCTTAATAGAAGTTTCATTTGCGTTGATATTTGTGCAACACATTGTAAATATATGGGGGGGGGGGTCTATGGAATAAAAAAATATTATTTAGGGGGTCAAAGCAGAAAACAGGCAGTCTACAGGGATTTATGATAAATGTGCAGGACAGGACATTTGGTATTTGTGTGGGATTTATTTCTGCTTGTTTACAATTTCGCTGCTTCTATTTCTCAGAGATATTGTCTTGTTCTGATAACATAACCGCATTGTTTCAAGTATTGCTCTGATTGTTACTTTCTTTAAATTATTTAGTTTGTTATTATAGTTTTGTGAGTTTTATGTTCAATATATACTTAAACATGAATGAAGATAACTCTGTTATACAAAATATGTTTTATCTCAATTTTCTTTAAACTTTGCATTAATTTATACTCGTCTTAAATTTGGAATGAACAGTCTATAGTATAAAACCTGTATTTTATACTTAACAAACTTACAGAGACTGACGTCCAACAAGTGGGGCATAAAAAAATATATATATTGTATTTTACCGACTTATAAGATGCACCTTAATTTTAAGCAATTTTTATAAAAAAGTAACTTTTTTATAATTTTTATTATTAGATTGCAAAGCCAGACTAAAAAAATTCTTAGTTTATTATTATTTTTTTTTATTGCAAAACTAGCTACTAACAAAAATATTGTACTGTTACAGATAACACAAATAAACTGCAATGACACATCATAAGCTAGACAGTGTTCTAGGTTTGTGATAGTGGGGCGGGAGGGATACAATGTTAGCAAGCTTGTGAATCCCCACAACTCATGTTCATTGTTGCATCAGTGCACTGCTGCTGCCAGTTGAATCCAATGTTGCCGGATAGAAATAGGTTTCCCGTGGCATCAAATTTATGGCTATTTTTAAGACTGGCGGGAATTTTAAATCAAACATTGAACATTTTTATATTAATTCCAAGTATAAAATGAACCTGAATTTCGAAGAAAAAAGTGCATCTTATCGTCCGTAAAATACAGTATTTAAAAATTACATTGTAAACAGAGTTTTTTTAGCTTGGAGGTGTTTCTTATTGCATTAATTGTTGTTAAAAAAATATTTTTTAGTCTCGGATAACACCAGGTCAGCATAATCAGTCTATAGCGGAGTTGGACAGTTTTGTTGTAAACACCCTGCATCCATTATATAGGATGTTCGGTAGCCGACATGTTAAAGTAGGATTACGTTTTAAATATTTACCATTTCTTTTGCACAAAAAATTGAACACTGTACAAAGCTGTAAAAATAAATTGTTGCTAAAAATTATTTGCTATATTCAGAAATAAAATATCTGTTACAGCAATACTCCAAGCCGTAGTCTAGAACATACAAAGAGTGTAAGCAAAAAAATTCTTATATTGGTTATTTTTTTTTACGAAATCATTTTAAAAATTTACCAGTTTTGCCGAGAATCTCACATTATTAAAAAATGACTGATTTAATACCCACACCAATTACTCTCTCTACATCATTGTCATTCCAGTGCTATTAAATTTTTCTCCAACAAACCATTTCATTTTTTTAGTAATACAGTATATAGATTTAACTACTATATTACATTAATACATTAATTACATTAATATATAAAAACTTACATAGAGGGACAAGTCTCTTGATGCTTTACCACGTATCTCAGGGTTCCGGGACTTAAGCCCGGAAACAAACTGTTGCATCAAAGCATTAGACATAATGACCAGTAAGTACTGAAACAACAAGAATAAATTATAGCCTGCAATGTTATTTAGTACAAAAAACATTACAAAAACCTTACAATTCATTACATTAGCCTATTATTATATAGGCCTATTGCTACAACTAATAGTAATATTTAGTCTACTATAACTTGTAATAAAAAAGCATATTTTAAGTTTTCACTAAGACTTACATATCATCTTAGGGGGAAAATCAGGAAGAAAATAGCAAGATAATGTCGGAAACTTCAATCCAATAAGAACACTGAGAAGACTGACCTCTAGTTTTATACAAAGATTAAAGAGGCTTATTAATAAGAACCTGAATAGTCATGTGAAAATGACCTAACATTAATAAGTACTTTTTTAAAATTATAATAGGTTCCTTGGACATATGCAATTCACAGACATAGAATCCAATACTGTGTTTTGAAGGAAAAAATCAATGTGTTTATGACATTATTTTACTGTTTATATTCACAATACATTTGAATATTTTTAGTAGGCTACAAATATTTAACATTTTTTTTATTAAAAAAAACATTTTGTTATTAGGTTATTAGTTTATTAAACCAATAGTTTTAAGTGTTAAATAGGAATTCATGATGAATTGTGGGCAAGATAGCTACCATAACAAAGGAATGACAATACACCTCAAAATGGAAAAGGTTGTAAAACGATTAAAGAAAATATTGTATAACAAAAATATAGTTTTTTGGGTAAAAAAAATGCTTTTTTTAAATTAAAAAAAAAATACCACAGAGAACTTAAGTTTCTTTACAGGACTAACCTGTCAAATAACATAGGAGGTTATGTAGCAATTTGAAAATTTGCTACATCAATTTTTCAGAGCATTCAAAAAAATTTTTTTTAATATTTTTCTGGGGAAAAAATGGGTACACCTACTTTTAGGAAACATTAAATTACTGGATATCATTATTCATACTGTTTCTGATAACTACCAATATTTTTGTCTATCATAATGCTTCATCAAAACAAAGTCATTAAGTGCATCTAATAAAAAATATTTTTTTTTTTAAATTGCAAAAGCATCAGTTTTGGACAGCACCAAAAGAAATTGTTACTCATTCAATTCAGAAAACAAGTGCTTTCATGAATAACAAATTTCAAAGAAGCTATCATTTGTCACATTGCTCTAGAATTCTATCAGCTAGCAACTTGGTTAGGTTGTTGCTTAGATCCTGCTAATTTAAATCTCATTTACTGCATTCCTTACTTGAATAAAAATAGGATGTACTTAGGTTGTTTATAAACAGTGATGATTGATATTGGGTTTTTTAATGCTAATTGAAAAAATTATAATTATGTGCACTGCACAAAAGTGTTAGTCTTAAGCAAGATTTTTAAAGATTTCAAAATTCTTGAAAAATGCCACTAGCCACTTATTCTACATACTTACCTAATCATTTGATAGACTTTAAAGAATTATAAAGTAAATCTGGATTCTGGGTGATCTGTCAATTTTCATAACATTTTCACCAAAATGCTTTATTACATGCCCAAAAGTAAAAAAAATAAAATAAAATCGGAAACTACGGGAAGTTAAAAAAAAAAAAAAATAAATGGAAAATAAAAAGTTACCCGTATAACAGCAAAATCACTACTGCGCAAAAGTAGATATGATTAATTGCGTTAGGGTTATTAATAATGAAAAGAATATAACTTTTTTAAAAAAAACTTAAGGACATAACTGAACTCAGTTGTTTAGTGTCTACCTAACTCGCCTCAATTATTGTGCGTTTACCTAACACTACTCAGTTGTTGGCAAAAATAGGTAACATTTTTTTTCATTGCGGAAATGATTAATTAAATGCATGTTTAGATTAACTAAATAAAGAAAATAATATAAACATTTAAAAAAAAAATACTAACTCTATTTGCTTATTGGGTATATAACTAGTATTCCGTAAAAGCTTTTAACCTTTCAACACGTTTTCACTACAAGAATTAAAAAGAATTAGCAAGATATGATATCTTATTGTAATAAGATACTTATTATAATATGATAATACGTACAAGTAGCACTTTGATAGGTCATAATGGCATAGTAATATTGGGTAAAAAATCTAGCATGCTACATGCAAAGTAAACATGAATGACGTCACAATATAGTTCTATTAAAAATGCCTTAAAATAATAACTTATAATAAATTTAATCTTCTGTGGGTGAATATCTTTTAATTTAATAATAAAATACTCTACATAATTAAAAAAAACATCACCTTCAGTAAATCACCCAAAAATGCAAAAAAAATATTTAAAAAATTTTTAAAGATTATTTTTTCTTTAAAAAGTCGAATATTTTTTATGAAGGTTTTTTATCGTTTTTGCAATCAAAAACATGTTACCTACAAGATAACTAGTTTAATTAAATAGTTAATTTATATATCATCTAACAACTGTATCAGTTAAGTTATTGAACTCTTTTTTAATAAAGGTGTTTTTATCAACTAACAACCGTGTTAGGTTCACCACCTAAAAACCGTGTTACTTAGGTTATTAGGTTTTTTAAATAAAATAAAAGTATTTTTACACACCCAACAACCAAATTAGTTACGTTCATTACTAAACAACTGTGTCAGTTAGGTTACTGACTATCTTTTTTAAAAAATGAAAGGTTTTTTTTATCGTTTTAGTGATCAAAAACACATTACCTAATTTCATGTAATAGCAGTTTTGAGGTTTTACGGGTCACTTTTATTTTCAATTTTTATTGTACTTCCCATGCTTTCCACACTATTATAGTTTGGATTACTGCTTTTGGGCAAAATTACTGAAAAGTCAAAAACAACCTACACTGCATATTTACCTGATTTAATATATAAACGCATACATTTATGCATTTTTGAGTTTGTAAAAACTCAAAAAAATAGCAGTGTCTGATTAATGCATATTTAACTTACAGGATAATAAGTGGTGTGGATTAATTACACAAATAACAACTTTGTTAATTCAGAAGAAAATGGTTAAAAAAAATGTTAACAAGCTTATAGCACTGATAGCACACTTAGTAGCATAACTCTTTTACTATCTAAAATTAGTCTGTCATAAACTAGAACTATATAGAACTAAATAAATAGTGCTGATAACTTATTGCAGGCTGTAACTCTAAAATATTCAAAACATATGATTTTTTTTAGACATACCTAAATAAGTTTTAAAAAATTATAATTTATTAACCATCATGTTTTATGTTAATATTTTTTTGTATTCGATTAAAAATCGCACTATACGAAATATAATAAATCTATTTGTTTACGTTATTAACATTTTGATAAAACAACTACACTGCAATTCGCATTCATTCAACTCATTGGTGCATTTCATTATGTATTTGCAATGTATTGTCATAACAGTCATGTCGTAAATCTTGTTTTGGGAACCGCATTGACCACAGATAAATTCAACCAAACGCCGCTATACCATAAACAAAGCTTCACAAGCACAAATAATAGATACAGTAATACCTTTGATTTTACTGAAGGGTAATATCCTCGAGTTTTTCTATATATATATATATATATATATTGTATATTGTAGTCTCAAAGGTAATATCCAATAAAGTACAGCACAGTACACTGTAAATAACAATAATAAATAATAACTAATAAATATTGTACAATTTTAGGTTCAATGTCCTAATAATAATAAAACCAGAATCTAATCAAAGTCTAATAATATACAGGCGCGCTATTCAAAATTATGGATTACATAATTTTTTGATGCTAATACAAAAATCAAAAAAATCCTTTAGCAGTCGACCAAATTTGTAAAAAAATATAATTCAAATGTTTAAAAAATAGTTTGCTATCGTTTGAAATAACAAATTCGCAACATTAAGCTTTGTATCGATTATATTGTAATAAACATGTGTTTTCTAAAATAGAATTAAGCGTAACCATACATACAGCAATTATGTAGTAGTTAATAGCTACGATAAACTTTAAAAGGTAGTGCGTAATTTGGAAATCAAAATAATTTGTATGAACCAAGTACTGTATACTAAAGTTTTGTTGGTCATTATTTTATATTGACAATTTAAAACATGATTTTATGTTATAAAACGTAAGGAGTAACATACATAAAACAAACGTTTTGAAATACGCTATACTATAGTAAGGTAGGAAGGTTAGAAAAATTGCATGCATATCAACAATACGAAAAAACATGCAGACGATGTAATTATATATGCATGAACCGAAAACTTGTGTTCAATATCAGTAAATTTGGAGTCGTTATGATGTTTGATAATTTTGATATTGAATTGAAATAGCAGTGAATTTAATTAATTCAATTAATTAAATTTCGTTTAATTGAAATTAATTGAGTGAATTAATTTAATTAATTAGAAATTCAATTAATTAAATTGAATTAATAATTGAGATTTCTATTATTAATATACTCGTCTTCTTTCAATGTTATATTGACATGGTCAAAGTAAAATTGAACTATCCTTTTACGAATAATTTACCTATTTTACTTTCCAAGTTTAGTCCATTTAAAAAAAATCCTTTTTTTTTA
Source organism: Callitettix versicolor (assembly GCA_022606455.1). NCBI lineage: Eukaryota > Metazoa > Arthropoda > Insecta > Hemiptera > Cercopidae > Callitettix > Callitettix versicolor. Next base: position 32,925,631 of record CM040184.1, read on the forward strand.
TTATGTCGTACTCCACAACATCATATTTAAGCATATTTTTGTCAGATTATTAATTTATTTATGTAATGTTTTTAAGTCAACAGTTTATTTAAATCCTTGCCGTTAATTAAGTTTAACCAGAATGTTTAATAATACTGTAATTGCTAATCATTGTTTTTCGATTTTATGTTTTGGAATGCATTCAACTTTAACTTTGTTTTTGACACAATCGATTTTTTTAATAATTAATTATTTTGTATCGATTATTTTAGTAATTTAATTAATGATTGATTATTAATAATTGACTATTTGAGTTTTGCGCCTAATATAAACACAACAAACATTTCATAGCACTGTTTTGTCAGTAATAGCAAATAGAGCATATTTATTTGTAGCGCCGTTCATTAAATTGTCTATTGAATCATTGTTGGTTTATAAAAAAATCATATAGATAGACTCACAGTCTTGTAAGATAGGATAACAAGTGCCAAGCGCATTGTCGTTACACACACACACACACACACCATTCGCGCGTGCGTAGGTGTGTGTGGTTTATTTTTTTAATCTCAAATCTCAAGTTGTATGAAATAGAGTAAGTAAAAGGAATTCTTCACCATCACTTAGAGAGTGATTGATTACTAATCGAATACAATTTCTATACTCAATTATTAATTGTGGAATATAACGTATAATGTAATCGATGTCGTCCCGGTTAAACCCGAACGCCGACTAAAATTCAGACAGCCGGAGACCATCAAGAAAAACTACAGGGAGAGTCGGTTCTTATAATCGTAATAGTAATCAGTATCACTAAAAAAAGTAGTCAAGCGCTATATGAGATATATGATAAACTAATATCAGAGACTTAGATTTTTTTTTTTTGTGTTTAACGTCCGACTATTGTGTACACTTGGGCTAATGCAGACAATGGGATGATTTATAGCTTATGAAAATGCCAAGTCCTGGCCGGGAATCGAACCCAGGTCCTCAGGGTGAAAGCCTAGTACGCTATCAACTAGGCCACCGAGAATTTTGTAGTTTCAAATATAATCAGACTTAGAGCAAAAACGATTATTAATCGAGTAAAATTTCGGTAAACGGTTATTTCGATTATTTTAATAATCGATTATGCTAATCATTAAACTACAGTACTGTGTATTGGTTAGTGTAGCAGTAGTACACGGAATTGTTTTTTTTCGTTTTGAAGTAGATGAAAGAAGACAAGTGAATTTAATAGAAAAAATTGCAATATTAAACCCTATAGTATGACTAAATGTTTACTACCTCATTGTAAAAATTCTTCTTTGGTAGTAGGAAAGGAAAAATTCTTTAGGTAATTTTTTTATATAATTATTTAAACCTATAGGCTATTAGTGACAGTAACCTCTATGCAGCAAAGAGAAAGGTCAAATTTCCGTAGGAACTTAACTTATTGTTGGTGTAATCTATTTTCTAAATAATGTTTGGGCAGTAGTTACGTAGTTACGTTTTGCCTCTTTGTTACTGCTGTCGGAACCTCTTTGCTCATACGTTATTTATATGTGTTTAAAACAAAAATATTAGTGAACTTCAAAAGTATACATTTACTTATGCTCTAGAGTCAAAGTAGATATATTATGAATTAGGTACCAATCTTTGAATTGAGATTTAATTAAAAGTGGCGGATATTATAAAATTTTTAAAATATTTTGATCCCCAAAGAAATCAATCAGATTGCTGAACCTTAGATTATCCCTTGATTTGTGAAAGGTTATATTGACTTTTAATTTATTTCCATAATATAAATGTTCAGTACCAGGATTCATGTTCAGTTCCAATTCATTACCAGGATTTATATATTTTATTTTTAAGTACATAGATACAATTTTTACACTAACTTAAATTTAATTTTTACTGGGAAAAGTTAAGAGTAAAATGAAATAGGTTGTTATCCACATATTAAAGCAAACCAGACTCTCATATCAATTGTGTAACATAGAGATTTTAAATTGCTATTTTATCCATTTTTATGAGACCAGCACACTTAGCAAACATAGAATTTAACATATTTTCCATTATAAAACATCAAATTTAAATGTTTGACAAGAGTCACAGAGATAGTGATAATTATACCAAGCAGAACCCTATTAAATAACATATTTCTTTAAAACAATAACTTTGAATTTCTGATTTCTTAAAAATTTCTTTGAAAGTTCTTGTTTGAGTAAAAAATTATTTGCTACCCTTGACAGTTTTGAAATCATTAAGTTATCTCCTTAAAGATCTGTGTTAGGTTAGTCTTTATTATAATTTTTTTTAAATATCATTTTAGTAACCATAATTTTATATGGTTCATTATGCAGTTTGTTAGCTACCGTGCACATTTTTGTATTGTCATCAGTTTTTGAGAGTGCCATATATTTTTCTACTGTTTTATTCTGAAAAAAGTTTATACCTTCAGGAAACACTTATAAATTCTTCATTCTGTTCTAGAGGTATAGCAAAATAAATTTTTATTTGTAGTGGGAATTTATACAACTAAAATATTGTTAGGAAAATTTGCATTATATCTTGCTTTCAATTTTATAATAATTTTTTTTGCTAAAAAGGTTTATTACATGCCTAAAAGCAATAATTTAAAATATAAAAGTACGGGAAGTACGATAAAAATTGAAAATAAAAGTGTCCCGCATAATCTCAAAATTGCTACTATGCAAAAGTACCTCGCATGTTTTTGTTCATTAAAACAATACAAACCTTCTATTTTTATAAACAAGCTAAAGAACCTAACTGACACAGTTGTTGGGTGTTAAGATTAAGAGTATATACTAGAGGAAGGGATAATTCAACCCCAGGTACTCCAATTGATTGACCTATTGTGCAACTTAACCTCTTTAAATACCTAGTTCAGCAGATTGGTGCCCCTAATAAGTTCCAGCAACCCACTGATTAACTCACTGGTGAAGATCCCTAGGGTCTTGGAAACCGAAAACCCCTAGCTTCCTATTAGCAAGAGCCTCACAATAATAAATTATGTGATCTGCAGTTTCCTCCTCCTTCCTACACAATTTACACACAGTTTCTCTGTGGTACATACCTATCCTGTTCATGTGCACCCTTAGACCACAGTGCCTTCTTATGAGCCCCGTGATCATCCTGAATTGTGCTCTGCCCAGAACATCTGCTGCCCCTTTAAGTCCTCCAAAAGGAACTTTACTTAAAAGATGTTTATTATGGGGATGCCCATTAAGGTTGTCCCATCTTACCTGGTGTTGACTTTTGTAATCCACCTGTTAATGGTGGACCTGACCAATGATAGAGAAATCCCTAAAGCCGGCTCAGGTCTGATAAACTCAGGTGCAGATCCAAGTCCAGCCAGTTGGTCTGCCTCCTCATTACCCTCAACTCCCCTATGCCCCGGAACCCAGTGAAGAGTTACCCGGTTATCCCGGGACAGAACATCAAGGTTCTTCCAACACTCCCAGACCAGCTTGGACTGTATTATAGGACCAACAAGTGCTTTTATTGCTGCCTGACTATTGGTATAAATATGAATAGTCCAATAAATATGAATATGCCTTCTTGAAGCCCCGATCCAAGTTCTCCTGAACACAGTCATCAATGGCCATCACTTCAGCCTGAAATACTGTTGTATGTTGTCTCAGGGTAATTACTTTCTTTAACCCCAGTCTCAGACTGTACATCCTAGCACCAGTGCCTGACGTTCTCTTGGAGCCATCTGTATACCATACTATGTCTCCAGGTTTTTCCGACACAAGATCTCTCCCCTCAAAGGCCAAGTTGACATCAAAGGGTCTAGATACTATGTGCCATTTAACCATCTGATCAGTCCCCATCATCAAGATTGGGTCAAAGATCTTGTCTGTAATTCTAGCATGCCCATAAATAGAGGGCACCCAGCTACCACCACCCTGGACTCTATAAGCTGCTTTACTTGCCTCCCCCATGACAAAAAGGTCAATAGGGGGAAATCCAAGAATGATCTCCATGTCCGCCGTTGGCACAGTGTCCATACAGCTAGTGATGCACAGGCAGGCCAACCTCTGCAACTTAGTCAAAGACTCTCTGGCCCCCCTCTGTTCGACCTTAGTCCACCATACCACAGCACAATAGCATACCATAGGTCTAATGATTCCAGTACAGATATACTTCATCATTCCTGGTCTCAGTCCCCATGTTTTACCAACCATTCTTCTTATTGGCTTTTCCCATGATGCGCCCCAGGTGAGCATTCCAGGTTAACTTAGTGTCCAACACTAAGCCAAGATACTTCACCTCGTTTGCAACTGGAATTGTCTCCCTAAAGAGCTTAAGTCCTCCTAGATACAGGGTAATCCTCTTTCTGGTAAAAGGAACCAGAATAGTTTTCCTGGGATTAACCCCTAGGTTCTCCTGACTACACCAGATTTCCACCAGTGATAAGATCTCTTCATGTGTTTCCATGCCTCCCCCGGATTTGCACCACTAAATCATCGGCATATTCTTGGGTATAGCATCCCTCTGACGAGAGAAGATTTAAGAGCGAGTGCACCACAAGGTTCCACATGAGAGGGGACAAAACACCCCCCTGCGGACAGCCCCTGACAACCTCCACCTCTTCTCCTAGAGCTTTAGCTACAACTGACATGGGAGATGCAACATGTCCCCCACCCAGCCACACACGGTATTATCAATCCCGCATCGTGACAGGACGTGAAGCATTGTTAAAAGCTCCCTCAATATCTAGAAAGACACCGAGAGCATATTCGTTAGTCTCTAGAGTCCTTCCAATCTGTGAACTAAATTGTGAAGTGCACTCTCACAACCTTTCCCTGATTGGTAAGCATACTGACTGACATGTAGAGGAATCATGACCCCTCTAACATATCTCTCTACCAATTTCTCTAAAGTCTTCAGAATGAATGAAGTCAGACTGATGGTCTAAAAGCCTTAGGGTCAGCGTATGATGCCCTCCTCAGCTTAGGAATAAAGACTACATGGGCTACTTTCCACCCCAGATGTATATACCTAGTGGATATACTGGCCCGGTACAATATGCACAGAATAAGAGCAATAGACTCTCCTCCATGCTGCAAAAGTGATGGAAAAATACCATCAGATCCTGGTGACTTGAATGGGTGAAAGGTATTTATGGCCCATCTCACCTTATTCAAATCCACAATTTGGTTTGCGATTTTCCAATCTCCCCTACTAGGTTTCCTATAGGAAACATCAGACACTCGCTCCCTTCCTGCATTCCTGACCACAGAATCAGGAAAGTGTTCCCTGAGTAGGACTTCCAGGGTGTCCTTCCCAGTTGTTGTATACTCCCCATTAGGATCAACAAGGGTCCCCATAGGTTTTAAAGAGTCCAAGGATAAGACCTTCTGAAGTAGTGCCCCCTGAGAAGTACGACTGACCTCCTCACATAACTTCCTCCACGAATCCTGTCTCTCCCTTTTTAAAGCCTTATTATACTCGGTCAGGGCCCGCCTATAGGCCTCCCATGTACCGAAGTGCTTGGCCGCATTGAACAGCCTTCTATCCTGTCCCCTTTACTCAGAAAGTGCGTGGGTCCACCATTTAGCATTAACCCCAGCAGCCAATCAACAGAATTGTCTTTGTAAGGAGACAATTCTCATGAAAGGAATCCACAACTATCTCCACCAATCTTCCAGCTGCGTACTCTAATTCATGCAAATTATTTATCGGCCTCCTAAGATCCCTAAGGTCAGCCCTGAGTCTTTCTTCATAGGCCCCCCCATCTAGTATTTTTAGGATTTCGGTAAGTATTCACTATTCTGTTTATCACCCCGAGATCCATGGCAATATGCCTATGATCCGACATAGACAGCTCTCTAGAGACACACCACATACCCAATGCAGCATGCACACCCATGGTCTCCAGAGTAAGATCTAAAACCTCAATTCTAGCCTTCGTTACGAAGGTAGGTATATTACATTTATTGAAAATGTAAAGATTATGAGCTACAATAGAGGAAAGCAACTGCTCACCTCTAAAGTTGGTGTTACTGCTCCCCCATACCGTGTAATGTGCGTTGACATCCGCTCTGACAAGCAGCTCAATTGCTCCATCACCACAGTGTTCCACTACCCTTCCAAAACCGATGGGCGGGAAGCTATCCATTTCCTCATGTGGGATGTAAGCAGAGGTTACTTATTATTTAATTTAGATTGTTGAGTATCCATAAATGGTCCCACAATCAGCTAGGGAAAAAGAAGCCCACCCATGCAAAGCACCGCATGCATAGGTAAGGCTAATTGAAACTGGAGGTCGCCCGGTATCCAGAGTTCGCATACTAGAAACTAAGCCATGCAGCCCTCGGTGTATGCTGTTCCACCTTAGCTTGGGATAGGGATGCATCTACACTTCAGCCACATTGTTGCCATACCCTAACAGATTAGATTGGAATGAACCAATATAACCTGACAGGTTTACCTCAATACGTTCCACTCTGTACCGCGTGGAGGCACGTAAGTCCGCTCTTGAGTCTAGACACATCTCTCATCCCAACAACAACAATTGTATGGTATGAGATACTATGCAAAGACTCATTCACAGGTCTTGTTGGATTTTAACACGCATAGTAAATGCACTTAAGCAGTTAGTGTGTGTAGTCAAATTCTGGTATGTTTCATTCAATATAAATAGCAATGACTTTACAGTATAGTTAAAAAAAACTGTCTAAAATTGTATGCTTAATAATCTCGAAAAAAATCCAAGGGTAAATATCTTGTGTGATAATAAAGTATATAACAAAAGAAAAATATTCAAAAATCACTGTTTGAAAAAAAGAAGTTACACTGTGTATAAATACCTGTTATTTATAAATTTACATTTCTAATTTTATCATGTAAAATTATATTTCGGTATACAAATTTAGCATATTGGGTTTTGTACAGGTTACCATTTTGGGACGCTAGTATAAAACAAAAATGGTTGACTGCTTTAAAACTGCAAGAACCAGTAAATCCCGAAGAAAGTTTTATCTGCAGTTTGCATTTCTCAGTAGATTGCATAGAACATGGAGAATTAAAGAGCGGATCTATTCCTACAATTGATATCCAGCAAGAAGTAAAACACAATACAGACATGTGTGCTATTATGGAACAGGAATATAGTTCAATAGATGAAATGAAAAAAGAAGTGAGTAATTATATTGCCATTTCATTACTATTTATATTATACGACTGTATTATAATGTAAATTATTACACTGAATTCAAGTTAATTATTAGCAACATTGTGATATACTTTACAATCCCTTCTTTTTTAAATTTAAACAATATAATGTAATAAATAATACTACTCTATATTAAGTCATACATAAAATTACCAAACAATATTTTAGAACTGTTGAAGTATTTTTATAGGAATTTTCAACTTAATGAATTGAAAGTAGAACAAATTTATGTATGAATGAAAAATGAATACATAAATCATTTTAATACTATATTTATAAGAAATTATACACTTTATAAAAAAGTCACAAGATTGGTTAGTCTTTTAACCTTTTTTAAAGCATGTCTGACAAGAACCTACTATTGGAGTATTTACAATGGAAACTGTGAAATGTTAGCTTTGTAAATTATTGCTTCTGTTCCCAGGACTGTGTCGTTTCCTCTAAAACATGTTTTCAGTGTTGTAGAGCACTTATGTATATTGTTTGACTAATTATGATTAAAAGAAAAATTAAAATATTTTATACTTTAAACAGAATTAGTTTATCAATTTTAGAACAGATTACATTATATAGTAGAGGAAGGGGTTATAAAACCACAAGGACTGCAATCGACAAACCTATTATGCAACTAAACCTTTTAAGTACTAGTTAAGCAGATTGGTGTCCTTTAGTAAATTCAATCACTGACTAGTTCATCCTGCTGGTGGTCCCTAGGGTCCTAGATATCAAATAGCCTTAGCCTCCTGCTAGCAAGACCCTCACAATCATAAATTATGTGTTCTGCAGTTTCCTCCTCTTTACTGGATAACCTAGTTTCTTATATGGTACATGCCTATCTTGTCCATGTGCACCCTGAGACCAGAATTTCCAGTAATGAGCCCCATGATTTTCCTTAGTTATGCTGTGCCCAAGACATCTGCCGCCACTCAAAGTCCTTCTTACCTTACCCAAGAGGCGCTTTCTATGTGAATGCCTATGAAAGTTATTCCACCTTTCCTGGTGTTGCTTGTTAATACACATATGGATAGCATATCTGACTTTGACATAGAGACTCCTAAAGTTAGTCCATAGACTCTTTATGACAAGTCCATAAAGACTCTTGTCCAATAAACTCGGATTCAAATTGTATCCAATCGGGCCAGTCAGACTGCCTTCTCATTGCCCTCAACCCCCTTATGCCCCAGAACCCAGTGAAGAGTAACTCAGTTTCCTAGGAACAGAGCATTGAGGTTTCTACGACACTTCGAGACCAAATTGTGGGACCCACAAGTGCTTTTATTGCTGCCTGACTATCGGTATAAATATTAATACGAGCCTTCTTAAACACAGTCATTAATGGCCATAATTTCAGTCCGTAATATTGTTGTATACTGTCCCAGGGCACAGCTTTCTTTGCCCTTGGTGTCAGGCATTAAATCCCAGAGTTAGTACCTCTCTTGTCTTGGAGCTATTTGTATACCATACTAGGTCTCCAGATTTTCCAACACATGATCTTCCTTCCCAAATGTCATCTTGACATCTAAGGGTCTAGAAACTGTGTGTTCTTTGGCCATTTGATCAGTCCTTATCATTATAATCATCGGGTCTGTAATTTTTTCTGTGATTCTAGCATGCCCCAAAGTTGTGGATAGCCAGACTACTCTATCCTGTAGCCTATATGATGCTTTCCGTTACCTCTCCCATGAGATATAGGTCAATGGGGCTTATCAATTTTAGTTTAATACTGTTAAAACAGTTTATTACATTAAAGTTATATGTGTAGTTATTTACTTTGTTTTATTGTTTCAGGCAGAGTGTGACCTCTCATTTAAAATATTTGGTAAGTCAACCCAAAAATAATAACGGCATGCAGCTGTCTCGCTTACATGTTGAACGCAAATATCCAATAACATAAATGTTTAATTATATCATGTGCATTCCAATATCAAAAAATCTAACTTTGCATAAACATTCATTTTGGTAATAGTTTGGACAAGTTTGTTACACAGCAAAATTTCATCTGTTTAAAAATGGCGGCAAATAAAATCCACAACAATTTCATACAGCCAACCCTGTGAAATTGGGGGGAAAAGTGTAGTTTCCTAATAGCGAGAAGGCATTTTTCGTGAATTTTGTCGTTGATTTTCATCACCAGTTTATCAGTCACAATGATAGGCCTACAAGTACCTGAGTACTTGTACATACACATAGTGGTTCTCATCATGAACATTGGTACAGCCATTTTTTAAATTAAAGCAAAATTGCCTCACTGGGCTTTTATTCATTATTCCTTGTTCATACACATCATAAAGTTGGCGATAAATTTTAGTAGGTTTATGTATTTTTTTTTTTTTTTTTTTTTTGCTAACAAAACCTAATCACAAAATGCACCTCACGTGGCAGGATTTTCTATTGTAGCACAAAGTTTATCACATTACAGAGAGCGAATGGCGGCTCTAGTTCCGTCCATTGCCACGATAGGCCAAAACGTCTGTTACTTTCTGGACAGCCCTCATACTTTGACTGTAAAACATCAAGCTCATACAGTAATATTATGTTATAATAATTACCAAAATTACGAGGGCTATCCAGAAAGTCGGTTACATTTTGCTCAGTAGATACTAGGGGCAGAGATATTGCGGCCATCTTAGTGTCAGAGCATTCATCTGTTCAGTGACTATCCAGCTGTGCTAATGAGAGGTTACAGTTGCTGCTTGCTAACTTACAATACTAGCTTGAAATGTGCACTGCTATTGAAAATCCCACGACCTGTGAAGTGCGGTGATACTGTTTTTGTTGGCTAAGAACAATAAACCAATTGAGTTTTATCGCCAGCTCTGTGAAGTTTATGGGAACGATGTGATAACTGAAGGCAGAGTGCATCAATGGTACATTAGGTTTAAAAATGGCCGAACTAATGTGCACAACGAAGAACGAAGTGGATGGCCAAGCATTGTGACCGATGAAATTGTCTCTAAAGTCAATGAGAAAATTAAAAAAGACCGTCGGTTCACAATAACAGACCTATTGCTGAGTTTTCCACAAATTTCAAGAAGTTTGTTGCATGAAATTGTTACACAAAAGTTAGGTTACCACAAATTTTATGCAAGATGGTGACTCACTACTCGATCGAATCGTTACAGGAGACAAGACTTGGGTAAAACAAGTCAACTGCGAAACCAAATTGCAATCTATGGAATGGGAGCACACAAATTCCCCCAAAAAACCAAGGAAATGCATACAAACATTGTCTGCAAGGAAAATCATGGCAATTGTTTTTTGGGACATGAAAGGAGTCCATCTTGTTGATTTTTTAGAGCATGGCACAACAATAAACTGTCCAATAAAAGGTTCCAATGAAACCTTGGAAAATTTAAGAAAATCAATTCAAAACAAGCACAGAGGAAAGTTGAGGTCAACAATTCTGTTTCTGCACAACGCCCAACCACACACAGCCAATCGAACTCGAGAAGTCCAGGATGTTTTCAAGTGGGAGGTGTTTCCACATCCACCTTACAGTCCAGATCTTGCTCCCAGCAATTATCACCTGTTTCCTGCAATGAAGACCTGGTTTGCAACATAGTGTTTTGATGACGACACGGAACTGTGGGAGGGCGTAACAACCTGGCTGAAGTCTCAGGTGGCAGATTTCTACGACACTGAAATTTCAAAACTAGTTCACCGCTATGATAAGTGTCTAAATTTATATGGCGACTATATAGAAAAATGGTATTTTAGTGCCACTTTCAAATGTACATAATAAACATTTTTTCTTGTACTTTTGCCAAAATGTAACCGACTTTCTGGATAGCCTTCATATTTTAGAAAATAAAGAAGGGTTTTCTCTAACAATCAAAATTAAATCTAGGATATGGTTATACAATCAATTACCACAATTGTAAAAGTATTCGGGAACTTTTATTTTGCCCAGAGTAAACATCATAACTTAGTTTGCCCAGACTAAACATCATGTCTGAAGCAGTAAACATCATAACTTATTCAATTTTTTTTTAGGATATACTTGTCGAATATGTGGTTGCAGTACAGAAAATATTGAAAATATGGAATCAATCTTGGACGAGAGTAATAATTTGTTGGAAAAAATTGCTCAGTGTTTACCGGTCAATGTAAGTTAGGTTAAACATTATACTTTATGTATTAATCTGTTGTAATATAATAATGATTTTTTTTTATTTGTAAAAAGGCACCATAATCTGAAATGAGAAACATAAACATGTATTTATTTATACTAATGTTATTAATATATTCAAATGAAAATTGTGTACTTTGTATTATATACTACAATAATATCTTTTTAATATCCTTTAAATTCTACCTATAAACATTTATCTGTGTTTCTGACAAATTTGAATGAGCAAAAGTTGAAATATCTTCTTAAAATGTGTTTATTTTGTTCCCCATAATTTTATTAAAATTATTCTTCAACAGAAATTTGTAATTTTACAATAGTAATAACAAGATGTACTCACCAAAATCTATACACAAACATTAGCAACAAATATATTTATTAAGGTCATTAGCAGAAGTTTTAATGCATATTTATATTTAAAAAAATTTTAATTGCAATTTCACTATTACATAACATTTTAATTTTTTTGAAGGTACACAAATCAGATAGTTTACCATTATATATGTGCTTGGATTGTGTGGACGAATTAGAAGCGAGTTATAAATTAGTTCAGAAAGCACTTTTTACAGAAGGGCAACTTCTTGAGAAACTAGATACCTATACTGAAGTAAGTATAACATTGCCACAATGTAGTATGTACAGTATGATATGATTGGTTAAAAAATAGATACAGAGGTCCTTGGTATAAATGTATAGTTTTTGGAAAGTCTGTATATTTACCCTACCTATAGAAATTTAAGGCTAATTATTGCTCTGGGATGTCTGAATATATAGTGCTCAAATGAGTTAATATAGTAGAAAGAAACAATAATTTCAAAATGTTCTGAAAATAATAATTATTATGTAAAAATGATATTAAAAATATAAACCAATTAAAAAAAACATTGTTTATGTGTTCGCTCATACAAAACATATTTTTCAAGATTTTTGCCTATCAGGTATTCGGGTCAGCAGTGGGAAATGCCTTGTTATTGAATGTTGCAAGTTTTGTGCTTTGCACACTCAGTGCATATCTTTTCTCAGAACTGTATCCTTTGTTAATCCTATATATTTCCTGCCACTACATGCAGAAAGCTGATAAATTTATAAATGAAACATTCAGAAATGCTTCAAATGGTACTTCTTGAAGCACAGAACGTCTCCTGTACAGCAGTACTTTTCAATGATATTTAGCTTTACTCATTAAGGGTTAAATCTTATTAATGAACAGAATTAATTAGTAGTTATTATTTAATACAATTTTTTTTTTGTTACAGAACACTTTTGAAAATCTCGAAATTGAAGAAGACAAGTAAGTTATTCTATATTTATTGTTTAAAAAAGTAGCAATTACAAATAATTAAAATTAACAATAATTATTATAGTAAATTTAATGTTGTTGTTATCTACATAAATTTAATAAGATGAATTTATTTTTACTCATCTATGGAATTTGTAGCCTTTTATGCCACAACAAATAATTTTGGTAACTAGAGTTTTATCTTATGTAGATGACAAGGAGACATCCCTGTTAACTATGCAATCCAACTCGTCTTAGTATTTTTTTATTCAGTTACACATTTTCACTAATGTGTAATTACATTATAAAATATTAGCGATGGGAGCACTACGTAATTATAACACAGAAACACACACCCACACAATATATATATATAAATTTGTATATTGTTATTTAGAATAAAAATTTGGATGCACCTTTTCACGTAAGTCTGTAAATGTCAATGAAAGGATGCATTTACAATTTATTCAGTGACAATACACAAATCATGGGAACTTGTTTGAGTGTTATTGCAGTGCAGTGCGGAGAGCATGCGGAGTGATTTAACAAAGACCTCGGGAAGTCAAAATCATGTTCATCTAATTCAAAAGAAGTGACAAAAAACAAGGTAAATATTGACATGCAACATATTTATAAAGTCATACTAAATAACCATAAAACTGGATGACTTAGATTACCAAATATCCATAATATGCTTCCAGTAGCTAAAAGCTGATGTTTTACAGAGAATATAATAATTTATACCATCTTCATAATGTGAACCCAAGGCCATTAGTCAGGTTCACTTCAGGCTATAGTACAAGATGTGGCTAATAAATAACCAGATTAATGGTATCACATTCTTTGTTTTTATTTCTTCACTACTTAAACATTATCCCCTTCAGTATGATCCCTGCACTGCTCCATGCGGGATTTTCCATTGGTCAAAGCAGTGTTTCAAGTCGTTTTTTGAAAGCATGTTCAGGATCTTCATCGCTTTGTCTTTCACTGTCTCAAACTTTGTTTTCTTCATTGCTTATTTCACTTTCAGGAGCAAAAAGAAGTCATAGTAAAGTCTGGTGAGTAGGGTGGGCATTATAACTTTAACCTTCAGGTATCCAATCTATGTATACAATTCCATTGATATTGAAAAACACAACCACTGTGGCTTTAAATTTTGATTTGGAAATATGAGCTTTCTTCAGTCTTGCTGAATAAGGGCTCTTCAAGTGCATTGATTGGTGCTTTTTCTGGATCTTAAATTAAAAAAAATCACATGTTGTTACTCTTTCTGAGAGTTTAGGGTCCTTTTTGATGAATTTCAAAGTATCAGCGTAAGTATTTATTTGAGAGACCTTCTGTTCAGGTGTGAGATTTTTGGGTACCATTTTTGAACAAACTATCTTCATGTTAAAATGTTCAAGCAAAAGCTCGACCGACAGTCTTTTCAGATTAAATTGCTAATTTTCTTCAATGTTCTCATCTGTCGTTAATACCAAAAGTCGCCCTGGGTGTGGATTATCATCATTCTCTTCTCGCCCTTCTTCGAATTGTTTAAAACCATTCAAAAATTTGAATGCATGATAAAAATTCATCACCTTATGCTCGTTTCAACAAAAGAATGAGTTTCTGTGGTAGACTTTCCAAATTTCAATAAAAACTTTATATTAATACATAACTCTTTAAAAACATATAAGCATTTTTTCGGTGGGCAATGGATTCACAGTACGAATGAAGGTTACAGTCGAACTGAGCGGTCAGTAGTTGTATTGACAACAGGTGTGGAGAGAGGGATGTCTTATGACTTGGTAATGTAGCATTTGATCTTGATACACTTGCTGGTTGTCTTTAGAAAATCAGTCTGGTAATTTTTTAGCCACACCTCTTATACTTCACTCGCTTATGTAACCATTGAATATATAAACGGATTAGAAGTACAGCCACCGTTATAAAAAGTGTGCTTCATATTAGCGGCTAAATTCCAAGTAATTGGACTCTGTGCTACTATGAATGCTGCAAGTTGCAGGGATAGGGGATGGAGGTGTTTGACAAAATAGGCAGTACTATTATTTATTTAACTGTATTTAAACATTTTGCTGCCAGATGCCATTAGTAGCGAACACTCGCATATCTCTCACTAGGGTTATGATTCTAGTACGTTTATATTCAATGATGTAACCTACAAATAAACAATAGTGATATTTTTTTTGAGGAAATTTTACTTTAGATGTTTTTTTATATACCGGCATCATCATCAAAATATGTTCACAATAATACTTACCTATAAATAACTTATGCATTTATTGTTAAAGGACAAATTTGCCAATGTTGGATCTGGAAGGACCTGTTACTTGTGATTTTTGCAAAGAAATGTTCTCAAACGCATTTGCTTTGAATGCTCACATTGAAAAAGAAATGCAAGAACGAGATTTTCTATTTGAGCCTGATGATGGAACCGTTTTTCATACAGTTTGTTCTGTTTGTGGTATGTTTTAATAATTTATTGTTAATAATCCTTAAGAGATGTTATTTGCTTCTTTCAGGCTAAAGCAATAGTCTCAATCTTTAAGGGTTATAAACACATAACAGTAAGTACAGTTGATAGAGCTACATTCCCTGCACATACAAAACAAATCATAAAAATAAAGTAATTTCTCATCTATCATTTTTGTCATTAAAGCATACAAATTATATTTGACTTTTGTACTTGTATAGAGTAAAATTGTATAGAGTATATTTGTCTTGTACTTGTACAAAAGACTCTATTTGTATAGAGATAAAGAGTAGGACCTCTATTACACAGCAGCATCAGTTGTCAGTCACTTGTATCTTATCACTTTCCACTGCAGCTATTTTTTTTCAAACATATTTTTTACATCTAGTTATGTAAATATATGATTATTTCCTAACTCTTATAAAACTTCAAACAATACAGTATCAGATAAACATAGTTCTGCAGTGTAAACATTATAAATATAAGATCAGTTAATCACACTATATGACTTCTGTGCTAAGCACAGTAACAGATAATGCTTTGGTTTAACTTAAATCTTTTGTAATGCTGCAGACACTATAATGGTTGTTCTGTCTATTAAACAAGAAATCAATACTTGAACAAGTCTTCTTCTTCGTCTTCTTCTTCCAATGGTTCCTTTTGGTTCACACCATTTTGGACTACTTGAACAAGTTTATGCAACTGTTTTCTCATACTGACTTTGTATTATTGACTACTGACATTGAAATTTTGATGCTTCACAGCACATGAAAAAACAAACTTTTTCTTGAAGTAATTCCATACTTCTCTATTACTCTTTTTCATTATCTTTTCTGTTAATCTTTTGGAAGAGTTGATGTTTAGAGTATATTCTGCTTGTGTTTCTTTCATAACGTTTCACATATTTTTTTATTAGCCATTTTCAAACAGGTAAAAGATATTTCACTTCTCATGAGATTGTGAGATATAGTGGCGAGAAAATGTCAAACAGTTGGTACACAAAAAATAATTAAAAACCTTTTTCCATCAGGTTTAATAATTTGACGTACTGCTCTTTATTACTGTACATGTATTAGCGTACTGTGATGAGATTCTGTGTGCTGTTTATGTTTTAGTACAATACATTTAGTAATAATACATGTAATTCACAGTTTTTTAATGTAATAAATTCAGTTCATTACTTTTAATAATTTTCCGTATAATCTGACTTTCCTGCTAATTCGACCCAGCCGCGCTTGGTTTAGGTCGGATTAGCGAGATTCTACTGTAAATGTTTGGATGTTTTTGTGCGTACTTTTAGTTAACATTGTTATTGTAAAAATAATAATTTAGAAAATAATTACTTTATTTGTAAACCAATGTATTCAAATGGTAATACCACTTGAAATACTTTGGGAATAGCAGTGTATTCAAAAATTATTAATAAATCATGGTAAGCCTAGTGATAAGATAATTAGCTTCTTTTTATTGCCATTTTCTTTGAATTGCCAAACTTTATTCCACGTAGGAGTGTTGTTCATAAGCAAGAAGATTTTCTAGGTAAAACTGGGCTGTTCAATCATACCGAGGTTGTATTCAGTTGTAATACACTTTTTTCAATCAAAATATAATGTGTTGTTACACTGCATTCAAAATATGAGAGTTTGCATTGTCATAAAGTATAAAAATGGGAAGTTGTATGTATCTCATTGTTTATTCTATATTGCCTGACAACACAAATTTGGCAATAGATAGACATTTTTGTCATTTAAAAAAAAAAAAATATGACACATGTGGATGGATTTTGAACTGTTTTCAAAATTATAAGCATCCTCTATGAAGTGTAAAGTATAAATGAGGAACAGCTATCTTAAACTGGCAGAGATTTCTTTCCAGTAAATTAAGAAAATCATGTACATGTGTGAGTATATGATTACAGCTCTATTGTAGCTTCAATTAAAAACAGAACTTACTCTCTGGAGTTTGTATATAACATAAAACATAATTCAAATAAAATATTTCAGGGCAGATCTTTTCATCAGTAAATGAATACGAGGCGCACAAGATAGAAAAAGTAAATAAGTGTTCAGATTGTCATGAAGAATTTAATTCAGCTTGCAACCTGATACGCCATAACACTCACAAGTGCCAGAAGAAATATTATTGTTCTGATTGTTTTAAAACATTTTCGTCAGTTAATCTGTTGGAAAGGCATAAAGAGGTAAATATTATAAAATTTCATTGAGCTTTCGCAATATTACGTGAAAATTCATTGACATATTGATTCACTAGCTAAACAAGTCAGGACTAAATAAAATATTTTCAATTCATGTTTTCCTGTCTGTAAATTAATTATTGTCCTTTGACACATTTCGGGATTACAATCCCATATTCGGATATCTCGCTTCTATGAGGTCGTTATTACATTAAAATTTATACGAAACACTACACATATAAATACCTCCTAGTAATGAGGTATCTGAGGATGTGATTGTAATCCCGAAACATATCATAAGACGTAATTAAGTCACAGCCAGGAAAATATAGATTTACTTGCGTATAAAATATTTCGACAGATAATTTCAATGAAATTTTATGACACAGATACTAGATAAACAATTCATGTTTGAAAATGGTTTGGTGTCATTTAAGTACGCATGCACGAAGTACTAGTACTATGTGAATATGATACTTTACACTTATTTAAAACTATGGATCTGTTGACTAATAATTGAACACCACATCTGTTCTAATAATGTATTAAACAAATATTTGAACAATCCATCACCAGTAGAGTAATAAAACATATATCTAATCATTTTGTTAATTTTGAGGCTATTTACTAGTGTTCCATTTAACACAGAAAGTAGGCCTATTAAAATGTTTTTTCAGAATGTTTAGCATCTTATTTTGTTTACAATTTTATACTAGTCAACTTTCATTCGAAACAACATTTATAACAGATTAATAATTGATAACAGTGGACCACAGGTTCATAAATAAATATTATATTATTGGCAAAGGAAAATAAGCTGCTCGAGTGGCCATCATGATAAGATCCTGATATCTTAGAACATGGTTTCTTATCAAATATAAACACACACACACACACACACACACACACATACACAAATGTGTATTTACTAGCAATCACAATTTTAGTCTGATTTGATTCAGACAAGTTTGTTACCCAGTCAAATCCATTAAACTGTTTCTCAAAATAGTGGCCATTCCAAATCTCAGAAAATTAATTATATTTTTATCCCATGTATTTTTTAAAATTTGGTTCAAATATTTTAATTAAATTTTAATTCTGTGGCATTTTAAATTCTGTTTAAATTAGGAAAATGAATTTTAAATTACATTGAAAATAAGAACGTACTCTGACAACTGTCTAATTAAATTTTTTAATTTTGAAAATTAAAAACACTAATTAACGCAGTTTTTAATTCTGAGTATGTTGGTGAAATCAGTTTTCAACCATTGGTGGCCGCCATTGTGAAACTGTTGAACAAATTTTACTGGTTAACAAACGTGTCCAAGCTGTTATCGAAATAAATGTTTATGCTATTTGAATTAAATCAGACTAAAATTGGTAAAATTGCATAGACTTATGACTGATATTAATTATTCTGTGTTTGCCAATTTGTAGAAACACAAAATAAAAGACTGGTACTGCTATTCTTGTGAGACACAATGGAGTAATTCTGAGAATTTTATGAAGCATTCATGTGTGAGTACATGACCTGATATCCTGTTCTTATTTCATGTGGTTTATGTTTGTGTATTTATTGAATCAATTTATATATATAATAAATGTAAGCATAGTTTATTCATGAGTGCTGCTATAACTCTGCAGCCCCATGGGGGTTATATAGTATTGTATCAATCATAAAGGTTTCATTCATATACCTTATTCATAAAGGTTTCGGTTTGGGGTCAGATTCAGAGTTATGAGTATCAAAAAAGGATTTTGCACCAATGAAATTCTTATGGGAAGTCAGTGAAGCTGCTGGGAATTGAGCACTGAAATGGCAGAGATTGGCCTGGTTGTTCTAGAATATTCCATAATGTTCTAACATGTTTGAGAATGCTACAGAATGTTCGAGGATATATTAAGAATGGTTCTAGAATGTCTGGAAGGGACTTCATGTCAAGAACATTCTCGAATGTGCATTATTCGAATGTGTCAATGTGCTTATATTGATTAGGAATGGCCTAGAATGTTCCAGGATGTTAAATCGGTGAAGCATATGTGATATTTTCAACTATCAACCCAGGAAAAGCCAGGAGTCATACATATTACATACATGCCAAAAATAAACATTTGTAAACATTCTAAATTGTATTATAAAAATATAATTTAGGTAATCAAATTCTTGATCAGTTTATCAATAAGAAATCAAATTATTTAAGAACATTTTTATCTTACAACCTGAGCTAAACAGGGATACACAGCTAGTCACAAATAAGTATAGGTTAATGATTACTATAGTGAAATATAAAGTCAATAATAACATCTTTGTTTTAAAAAGTTAATTAACATAAATATATTTCAAATACAAAAAGAAACTTTCACTGATGCTATGCATAGAAGACAGAGTAAAGAAGTATGTAAGTTTTTGTAACATAGAGCTACTATACATTAATACTTATAATCTTAA
This sequence comes from Callitettix versicolor, assembly GCA_022606455.1. Lineage (NCBI taxonomy): Eukaryota > Metazoa > Arthropoda > Insecta > Hemiptera > Cercopidae > Callitettix > Callitettix versicolor. Next base: position 32,945,317 of record CM040184.1, read on the forward strand.
CACACCTCTACTTTATGTTTGCAAATAAATGATAAACAATGAAAGTTTCCCCTGCAGAAAATCTACTTAAACATAAATGACAATACCCGAGAATAAAACAGTTGTATATGATGCATTCTGAGGTGAAACTCTCTTGTTTAATAAACATCATTGTTTAAATAATCTTGTGATCAATAAAATCGTTTCAATAAGATTAACATAGGAACTTTGAAAGCCATAGGGGCGAAGTCTAATAGGAAAAATAATGACATATCTGGGCATAAATACCCATCATTAAAAAAAAATTAAGCACATTATTTGGATAGAAAGTTGGACATTGATATATTATATTTTGTTTCATCAATTTTTTTAATATAATAAAACCTTACTTAACATTTTTAAATAGTGAACTCGTCTTTATAATGGCCACTTTTGCATTCCCCAACCTAGATAATGCTATTCTAGGATGGATATTAAATCAACGGTATATCGGCTCATTGGAACTTGGTAATACCAGACAGCACAGAATAATAGGTCATTTTTTTTGGAAATTGTTATCTATATGAAAGCAAACAAAACTGTACTTTTCAGTGTTTGCTACTTCTGGTAAGCAACTTCCTGGAAGCAATGAGTTTGAAAAGATTGCATATAGCAGAAATGATACTATGTTGCATATATGGGTGATAAAGAAGTGGCATTTGAAAAATGCACATTTTATTTTTGCATTGCATTACAGTGTCTCGTTTTGTCCCAAGCTTAAATGTTTCAAGGACTAGATTTTTTTCTGTGTAATTTCAGTACATCGGTTCCAGCAGAGGGAAATATAAGTGTGCTTTATTGAGGATAAATATATATATATATATATATATATATATATATATATATTGTTGAGGATATATATATAAAAATATAATCACTACATAAAAGCTCAAACACCAAAAGTTATGTATTAGGATATGTATGTTATTCCGAGTTTAGAAAAAAATTTAGAAAAGAACTTAATCCGTTTTAGTAAACATACCTCCCAAACTAGAGGGAATAAATTTAGAGTCTGTTATGAACTTTTATTTATTATAATGTATTTATGTATAATGCTAACATAGCCCTTTAAAAAAATGTTCATTTCTTTTCCTTTTTTTGAATTCATATAGCAATTTTGGGGAAACATAATAAATACTCTACATGTCAAGAACCATATACACAAAAGTTTTCTTTAAAAACAACTTGATAAGCTAAATTATTCTTGTATTTCTTGAGAACCCTAGTTTACTGTCAACATATTTAACATTCATGTTTACATTTTTTTGGTTTATAAATTAATTGATTTTGCTATGTTTGTTTTGTTACATTAGGTAAGCATAAAACCAGAAATTATTGAAGACAACATTGGGTTAAATAAGCATAAAGAATTGATTTTGAGAAATTCTTATGGTTACAAATGTGCACTATGTGATCGCACTTATAAAAGGCATACTAATTTGGTAAGTTGGATTTCACTAACCATATTCTTTCACATACATAGATACATGTGTAGAATCAATCAAATATGTTATTTTAAGCAGAGTATCCAGAATTCATATTACTACATTAACTCACTGATGAATGCTTTAAAGCTTTTAAATTAATTGTGTCAATTACCATGATACTCAGGCTTATGGTCGACTTGGACAAGGCATAACAATTTAGGTTTCAGATAAATGGCTGAACATTTAAAAGAGTGTTTTCATTTTGTTAAATTTCTTCTAAGCAGATGTGTTAATGTAGAGATAACATTGTGCTGTGCTACAGAAATAAACGTTGAGCTGAGTTAACACAAACAAGATTTTGATTGATGGTGTCTGGGTTTTGTAGGGCAGCTTACATGATATTTCTTAGTTATTTGTTCTCAAAATGCCCACTCCTATTCCCTTCTCTGTCAGCATACCTATTATATTTAGTGTGTCATCAACTCTTTTACTGTGTGTTTAATTTGTAAGCCCATTTAAAAATTTAAACAGTTATAATAGTATCATATTATGTACTTTTGATTTTAAATTTAACAAAACATTAAGTGTCTTTGTGTGTGACTTTCAAGTTGTAGTTTAAATCCTGTTTTCATTTTTTGTGTGAATATTAATTAAATTGGTCCTAAAAGAAGTGCTTGTGGTAGTGGAAGTAAAAGACGAACTTTTGACCATTGAACTAAAAAAGCTACAGCATGAACTAAAAAAAACTAGCAGTATTGATTTGTTCTGTGTGTATATGTGACATAATTACTTTTGTATGAATTTAGTTAAAATAAAATGTGATTTCTGTGAATTTTCTTCACTCCTTCATCTTTGACATATTAATAGTGAGTACTCAATTATTCTATGGAACAAATTAAAATTTTTTCTGTAAGTTTCTGTTGTAAATACAGACATGCGCAGCAGTCTGCTCAGGCAACAGTCTTAGTTCTGGAACGAATTAAGACCGTTAACAGGAGTACCACTGTATTTGTAATTCAATAATTGTGACGTTTGTAATGCAGTTAATTTTTACTGTCTGAAGCAATAAATAAAAATTAAATTTAATTAATTTTTTGTCAGTTGATATTTCGTGGACTGTAGTATATGTACCATTACCAACATTTATCAACTGATAACTTGATACAAATCTTTGCTACAGTAGCACTTTGTACTTACATAATGTTTCTTGGTAGTTTACATTGCAAAGTGAAAAAAACCATTGTTTGACAAGCAGGAGGAACATATCAAGTGTCACTTTGTGTATGTTTATGTCTAAACATACATACATTGTACATACCGTAACATACATTGAAAAGATTCTAACTTGCAAGAAAACCCCAAATTTTCACCAGAAACTTGAATTTCACAGAATGTTTTTAAACAATATCAATGATTTTTCTGCTTTCTCCAGATTTATATGTATATGCAGTCTTACTTGGTTATAACAGCCGTGGTTTATATGTTCAAGTGAGATATAGCACCATTTTTTTCCTAAGTCCTGCCAAATGTCTATCTTTAATGTAATAAAGCCTACAATTTAGTGACATTAAATATTGTACCAGCCGGTTATAGTGTAAACATTTCTTATCTACAAGCACATAAGAGAAAAAAGTTAAAGTGGAATGGAAATTGCCAGCTAGCAGATAAGTGCTGTCAAAAGTACTACTACTGATAAAAGTCTTGACCCAGCATCTGTCATCATTTGTCATTTTACTGAAACGTGTAGTTGTTCTCAAGATGAATTGTATGATTGTGTAATACTAATTTCTTACTTTTGCTAGAGAAAGATAACAGGATTGTTTTCTGCTATAATTTGTGAAATCTGTAATGAATGATTACTGAATTTCAACAATAAGAATAACATTTAAATTGTGCAACTTTCTTTTTGACACTGTATTTTAAATATAATGTACCGTATTCTTTGTTTTTGTAGACAAAAATACTGCATTACTAAATTATTTAATATATAAACACACAAATACAGTACCACAATAAAAGCAATGTATGAATGCAACAATAGTATTTTTTTTACTTCTGTTTCATGCTATTAAAATCTTTAAAACTGATTTTTGTATAACACATTTTTTATAATATCACTTAGAAAATAACATGTAATTTTTCTTTGTCTCTTTCATTGAGGTCATAATTAAGTTCCACTGTATTTTCTCCCTGTGGTCATTTTTGCAAAAAACCAACACTCCCACTGAAAAATCACACGATATGCATATTCGCCAGTGGATTAACAATATTATTTTACATACTCTGTTTTCAGTTCTAATTTCCCCTCTATTATGGTGATTATTCCAATGAAATCAGGTTTTCAAAAATATGCAAGATTATATGAATATTAAACTGTAAAAATTACAACTATCTTAAAAGCTGATTTTTCTGGCTAAAGAAACTGATAAAGTTATTACCAAAATCACTTTATCTAGGTACCAATTTGAAATAAATTGTATAAACATTGCAAATGTTAAGTCCTAAAATTTGCAACTTTTTAATACAGCAAGTATTGACATTTTTTAGTGATAAAGTTTGGTGGGAATTACACAAATGGCCACAAAAATGTACAAAGTCTGTTTTTACTCAAAAGGACCACTAATGTAGCTCGTTTCGTATAACAAAACATCTGTTGACTATAGAATTTCGTGCTTGGTAGGTAGGGTTTTCTGAAAAAAATGTTTTTTATTGATTCAGTCATTATTAGTATCATTTTAACTTCAGTAAGGAACATTTATCATATTCCCTCTTCACTTTTGGGGTCTAATGAAAGATTTTAATTTTTTAATTAATAACTTTTGTCTTAATAATAAATGCCAAGGGTCAACTGTATATCATTACTATGTTATTATTTATAAAAAAAAAAAAATACCCTAATCATTGTTGTTGTTTTTTGTCATTTTTAGGCGAAAAGTACAATGAGGCTATTATCCGCCTCCCTAAATGTAAGTGTGAGTGTAAAGTGTTAGTTATAAGTGTAAGTGTGTGTTAGACTCGGATATTGCGAGAAACGTCTAAATCCTCTCAATAGGTGCAGCTAGTCTGCACCCCTGCGGGTCTTAATCATTATAAAACATTATATGTATAACAAAAAAAGTTATTTTAATGGATGAGGCAATCACAATTAATGCTAATTGTTGGTTTTGAAGATTTAAACAATGTGTGAATTATTTAAGAAGATAATATGAAATATAAACTGCTTGTTTCAAAACATTTGTGCAATCAAAATGTATATGTTATTTTTGGGCTTATTTTATACACTAGCTGACATTCATATTCACTGTGAAATTTTGATTATTAATTACTGTACTGACAAATTTTGTTTTTTGTTTCAGGCCAAGCACTGGGCTACACACGACGATTATATTAACCATCAGACTCACTGCAAGCATTGCAATATCTTCTTTAACACTCGACAGAGTCTAGAGTTGCACATGAACAAACATCACAATAAACATAAAATGTTTGTCTGTCGGTTTTGTGGAAAAGCAATGACAACTAAACTTAGCCTAAATATACATGAATGCATTCACATGTGTATTAAACCATATATTTGTGAATGGTGTGGAAATCCATTCAGGTTTGTATTAAAGTTGTTTAGCTTTCCTTTCATTTTTATTCCATATAAAAAATTAGGGTTTTAATTTTATTATCTTTAAGACAAGGTGTAAAATGTTAAATAAAGATCATATATATTATTTCTCGAGTCAACATCCCCTTTTCTTTGACATAAATGAGGTATCTTTAGAAAGATTTTTTAACCGGCTTCTGACATTGCAAAATGATTTTGTGCTAACACTTACTGTTCGTGAAAAATTTTAACATTAAAGACCCTTTTAACTGTCATAGGCAAAACGGCATAGATGCACAGCTCACATACGCATGTGTAGAATCACGAATAGACAATCCTATTACAAACGCCACTTTTTTGCATAACGTGCTTAGAACAATTTCAATAATTACTGAAAAGTCATTAAACTGTAGGTTATGTAGCTCTACTGAGTCCCCTATCCATGCCAGTCGTACAAGCATTTCGAATACCAAACACATGCTTTGGACACTGTTTTTACACAAATATATTTGTGATTTCAAAGAGCAGGATTGTATTTACCAAAAGCTGAGTTGTATGTAGCTTTTTCAATGATAACTAAATCAACTAACATGTTTGTATCCATTAAAGGAAATGAAATACAAATAGTACAAGAATCTTACATTCTTACATCAAATATCGTTTACGAGATATTGTAATGCCCTGTAAAAATTTCTATTAAAAAAAATTATCTTTATTGAAATTTATATACTACAATTACTCTTAAATTTGTGATTATTATTTCAAACCGATCGCTTTTTGATTTATTTTTTAAACATGTTTTCCCATCCTTTCAACTACCACCCTCACCACGACTACTCTTATTCGAAAGGTTATGTTTACTTAAAACTTTTGTAGTGCAAAATTTCGCACAGGCCCCCTGGTAAAATGAAAAGTAAAGATTTAGTTGATAAAGCTCCTGGATTGTGTACTTATCTTTCCATTTGAAGAGATTTAGTTGTGACAAAGCTCTTAGATTGTGTATTTATCTTTCCAAGAGATCACAATAGTTTGTATTTTTACTGAAAAGATATAGTTGTAATATAAAGCTCCTAGATTGTTTATCTTTCCCCTTGAACTACTACCAGCAAAGGAAGATTCCAAAACAAAAGTCTGTTCCTTAAAATATTTAACTAGCACTTTTCAAATGATAATGGCTGGTCAGTAGCACAGTCAGTTTGAAATGACCAACTGACTTTGTCAAAGAAACAGTAGTCAAGTTTTTTAGATTACATAGACAAATTTGATAACATGCTCCCACTGTTATATGGCAAATATGTAGGCTATAGTCTCTTTTCAGTCAAATACTAAAGGGTAAGGAGCCATAGTTACTATTGCAACATTCATTCTCCTACAAGTAGTACACATTCTAAATTTTATACACAATTTATACACATTCTAAATTTTCTTGGTATAAAACTTGTAAAGGCAAAAAAAAAATTGTGTGAACATAATATAATAGCTTCTTCTCAATATTCCAAAAATGAAATATAATGATAACAACACTCCGAATCAATGACAACAATAAAATTGTCACAAGCACATACTGAGGATTTTCGTAAGTACCTTGTGTTTTGAATAAACTACATATTAACAAGAATGAATTACCTGCATTACCACAACACTGATTATACCGCTTCTGGGAGTACAGAAGTGCTCTTTTTGAATCGTGATGCCCAGACAAAAAAAATTTTTGAATTGTATTCTAACTACTTTTACCAAAATTACAAAAGTTGACCTTTTGTAAGCGCTTGACACGCTGTAAATACCCATCTAAAGTTGTTAACGAATTTTTCAAAAGATGTTTTTAACTGAATTGCAAAAATGTGTAAAATAACAAAAACTCCTGAAAAACCATTTTTTTCCATCCAAACTATGTTGATATATTTTTCTGACCTAAAATGTCGAAATTAAAGAGTATGAAAATTTGAATTTTTGAAAAGGTCTGGCAGCTCAGTATAAACTGTTTCTGTTAAAAGCTGTACATATATTCAGAATGTATATCACTTCTCCTTTTAAATGATATCCCCATACTAGGTAAATAAAAATAAAAAATATTTTTACTCTTTAGATTTTACCCCCTTAACTACTCCTGAATATGTTTTGTCATCATCTAAATTTTTCTGGGATTGGACTGTTTTAGCCAAATTTTATAGTGATCAGCCATATCATTGTCAGACTCGTGCAAATTTATTGAAGTCCTTGACTTTGCCTACAGGTCCTAAAAATTACTTCGTCACAAAGTCCTGAGACCACTTGAAGAACAAAATTTTTATTGAAACAAAAGACACAATTCCACACTGTACAGCATGGCAGTATATTGTTCACATCAGTTTATTATAAAACCTTCTAGTACTTTTGTAGTTTCTTACCAGGATCAAAGAAATAGCTTGTTTATTGCTCATACTGTTGCCATTTTAGATCATGAATAAATATTTTGATTAATTTTTTAGTTACAGTACATTACTATAATAACACAGTCAAATAAAAAGAAATTAATTCCATGTTTTTATGATTTAATCCATGATTTTTTTTTATCTAACGTTTTATTTTTTATATTTTTTTATTAGGTTGATTTTTTTTTATAATAATTCTGTTTCAGATCAAAAGCAAATCTGACCCAGCACCAAGCCAAACACACTGGAGTACGAAAGCATGAATGTGGGGTGTGCGGTAAAATGTTTTCTCGCAAATCATTTGTGACAACACATATGCGCACTCACACGGGTGAACGACCTTACAGCTGTGATTTATGTGAACAAAGGTTTTCCCAGATTGGAGATATGCGTCGGCATCGTAAAAGGCATGACGTTATACCAGTGGAAAATAAAAAGAATACAGATGAAGCAGTTGAGGAAAAAGATGTAGAATTTATAAATACCACCCAGGATAGTGTTTTGCCTGACAGTATTGAAATTTTAGTTAAATCCAAACAGGAAAACATAGGTGAAAATAATAAAAATTTATGTTGAGAAAAGATATGCTTAGCATTCAGAGACACTTCTTATGATGTGAGTGAGACCAGTATTAAATTTGTTTAGGTTATATAAGGTATTACAAATTTTTCATTAAATGTAAAATTATTGAGTAATATTTTATGTAAATAACAGAAAATTACATATAATAAATTGTAGTTACATGAATTTCACTTAATATTAAAATTGTCATTACAGACTTTAAAAGTTTTTTTTATAAATGCTTGGTGAGTCTTAATCTGTCTAACTTTAAGAAGCAATACATTTCGACTAAAAACAAATGAACAAACAGAAATAGTAAAATGAGTGAATTTAGTAAAATGATACAAATATGAAATAGTATGATAACAAAGTTCTTTACTTTGATAAAGAAACCTTTTTAATGAATTAGAAAATAAGCAATTGGAGTGGCCATCATGGTAAGACCCAGATCTAGGACCTTGAAATGAGCACTGACCCAGGTCTCTAGATCACTGAAGGGTCGTGTATATATTGTGTGTGTGTTTTTTTTAGCATGCTCATGTTTGCAATTTTAATCAAATTTAATTTAAAGAAGGCAGAAAAATCGATTTTGGTAATAGCTTGGACAAGTTAACTAAACAATTTGTTAAATGTGGTAGGCATTCGAATTTTTCATAGTTTATAACTTGTCTTAAATATTTTTTTTAAATATGATCTCATCATTAAAAACAGCATAAATTAGCATTTTGAATTTTAATTAAATCTGTTGAAACTGAGAAATTTAATTTGACAGTGGTCCGGATAAGTTTTTGTATTTTAAACACAATTTGAAAGTTTTAAAACAGCTGCATGCAGATTATATTTTTATACACTGTTACACTAATTTTACAATCGTACAGAAGCCATTCCTCGGTCTCCTGCCAGATGGACTATACAAAATTTAAGTATTGACTATTAAAGAGTTAGAAATCTGAAATTAGGTATTCAAGAAAGCTGGAATAGATATCAAAAGAGCTTACACATTATAATATAAATTATATATTACATAATAAAATTATATAAATTATAAATATAAACAATTACATAAAATGATTGAATTTTATTACTTTATTTTATATAACTAACATTAATCTAAATATCATATATTGGCTACACAAAGTTGTGTTATGTTTTCAAATTAATCCATTTTGAGCTCTCTAATTGAAATTTTTGGAAAAATATGGGCCGCATAACAAATTTCAACTTCCTAATTCTTATAGTTGTTGAAATATTTTTTGTTAACCACCCATTTCAGGTTCACGAGCAAATAAGCGTAATAAAGGCAGCCAGTTGATTTGATGTATCGAGGTCCATTTTGCATTATGTATAACCAACAAAATATGATTTTTATAACTATTTCATCATAAAATACTTGGTAAATTTCAAGCAACAATAATGTATGTAATTTTAAACCTTGTATGGAAAAAGATAATTTTATTCCTGATTACAAGAATAAATTTAATAGAATAAGTAACCAGCTCAATCGTTTAATCAAAGAAATAAAGAGTAGTTTCGAGTGCTACTTGGAAGGTCTGTTGGCTGATGCGGATACCAACTTTTCTTTGTGGAGAGCTACACGCAGACTTAAGCGACCTACTATTAGAATTCCTCCGATTAGAGATATATCAGGGAGGTGGTTACGACGTGACAAGGAAAAGACTCAACTGTTTGCCAAACACCATTATAGAGTATTTCAACCGCATGCTCATCCATCTACAGTTAACCTACCTAAAGTATATAAGAGTGACAAACGTATTAAGCCTACAATGCCCTTTGAAGTTGCCCAGGAAATAGTAAATTAAATCCAAAGAAAGCGCCAGGGATTGATGAAATCCCATCAGTTATACTTAAGGAAAACTGTCCAGGAAAAGTATAATATTCCTTTCAAATTTATTTAACAATTGCTTTAAACTTGAATTTATTCCTGATTGTTTCAAGACAGCAAAAATTATCATGTTGCTAAAGCCAGGCAAGCCAGCGGAAGAAATAACGTCTTATCAGCCAATATCTTTACTTCCTATGACATTCAAACTCTGGGAGAAACTGTTTTTTAAAAGGTTAAAGCCACTTGTAGAAATACCTGATCACCAGTTCGGATTCAGAAACCAGCACTCAACCATAGTTTTACAATGGTTCATAGAGTTACTACTGTAATTGAAAGGAGATTTGAAGAAAAGAAATTTACTTGTGCAGTCTTTTTAGCCTTTTTTTACTTATTCAACAGGTTTTTGATAAAGTATGGCATGAGGAGCTTGTTTTCAAACTTAGCAGGATGTTGCCGGGGAATTATTGCAGACTATTTCAATCATACCTTACAAACAGGAAATTTAGAGTAATGGCTGAAGAATATGAATCAGCTCTCTACTCAATAAAAGCAGGAGTTCCACAAGGTAGTGTTCTGGGATCTATTCTTTATCTCGTATACACAGCGGATATTCCAAATTCAAATAAAACCACAATTGCTGCATTTGCTGATAATACTGTGATAATGACTGCAAGTAAATCCCAAGCTGAAGCAACAGGAAATCTTCAGTCGGCATTAAATCACATAACACAATGGACAGAAGACTGGAAAATTAAAGTCAACAAACTAAAGTCTACTAAAGTGACATTTTCATTGCGGTACTCAGATCCAAGTTACGGGGTGTATCTTAATAATAAACAAATTTCACAGAGTAAATCTGCTAAATATCTTGGAATGCATCTTGATGAACGCTTTATGTGGAAGCATCATGTATGTAAGAAAGCAGAGAAAATCAAACAAAAACTGCATGATTTGTATTGGCTGATGGGACGAAAATCTCAGTTGACCTTGTACTACAAGAGATTATTGTACATATCAGTAATTAGGCCTATTTGGACATATGGTGCTGAACTTTGGGGGTGTACAAAACCATCAAATCAACAGATTATCCAGCGAGTACAAAATCTCATTATTCGTGCAATGACAAATGCAAGATGGTACCAGAGGAATGATGACCTTCATGCAAACCTAGACGAAGTATGTAAAGGAGATAATACAAGACTGCGCCTCTCGGCACGAGAAGAGACTACATCAACATTCAAACGTCGAAGCCATCCAACTCCTAGTTGTGGAATTGGACAAGAGACGACTTAAGCGTCATAAGCCACATGTTACATGTTAGTTTACTAAGTCTAATACATGTTATAGATAAATTATATGTATTAATCATTTAATTTGTAAGATTAAGATTGTAATAAATAAATAAATGAAAAAAAATTTACTTACAAAAATACCAATTTCAGTTTCAACTTGAAAGTGAACAAAAAAATATTTTACTTTTATAAGTTTATACAAATTTATTCAACAATTTATACATCTTATTACTAAACAGTATAAATATATGTATATTAAACTTTGTCCTTAAAAGTTAATAATAATGTGCTTAGAATATGTGCTTTTCAAATTTTAATGAACAAAATACAATAAAAACATAATATAAACTTTAACAGTCACATTTCTTTCAAATTGACACAAATATTTCATCTACAAACAAAACTAACTTATCATCATAATAAATACTGTTTTACATAATATTTTCTAATCTACACTTCTTACATAGATATGTTTGTACATTTAACCCTACAGTTTTGGTTATTAGAATGTTAAGCATTATTAAATAAAATATTTGTTGAGTTGGTAAAATTCTTTCAGGTAGATTGTATCACTTATCTGAAAACAAAACCAAATTATTTATAGCATGCATATTTTTTGTATAAAAATAATAAAAAACTAACCCTTAAAAATCCTAAAAATTGGATAATCAAAAGAAGGAATAGGTCTTGATGGAAGAAGCAAATCTATTTTCCAAGAGTGTAGTCTGACAGAAACCTAATAGAAGAACCATGAACCTCAAGTCTAAGGCAGATAATAGAACTACAGTGATACCATGGATAATGGTCTAATTCACCGAATGAAAAATGACTTGCATAACAGTTTAGGTTTCGGATAAAGGGCTGAACACTATGCTGTGCTACGGAAAGTACAAGATGCTGAGTTAACACAAACAAGCTTTTTACTGATGGGTGTTTGGTTTTTGTAGGGCAATAATTAACATGATATTTCTTAGTTATCTGTTCTCAGAATGCCAACTTAGAAAAAATTTAAACAGTTATAATATTATCGTGTTACATACTTTTGATTTTTAAATTTATCAAAACATTAAATTTATCAAAAACGTTATCAAACTCATACCTTTGTGTATGAGTTTCAAGTTGTTTGCTTGTGGTAGTGGAAAGAAAAGACAAACTTTGACTATTGGAATAAAAAAGCTACATACAGTATGAACTAAAAAAATATACAGTATTAATTTGTCCTGCGTGTTTACAAGTGACAAGTGCGACTTCTGTTCTGTGAATTTTCTTCATTCTTCATCTTTGACATATTAATAGTAGTGGGTGCTCAATTATTTTTTTCCATGTAACAAATTAAAAAATTTTCCATAAGTCTCTATTGTAAACATTGACTAGCACAGCAGTCTGCTCAGATAAAAGTCTGATTTTGATTGTAGAACTGTTAACAGCTCCTACCAAGTTGACCAAGCTGTAAAGGCTTGCTTACTTGTCATGGAAGTCTTTTCTTCAATTCTGATTATAGAAAACTCTATCCTCAATTTGGCATCACTTAGTGTACAACTTTTAAGATGGAGGTTACTAGGCAGAAACTAGGTCATGTTAAGGTCATCATGACGCTAAATTTGGATGCAGCTCTTGTATGAGAATTGATAATGTGCTTCATCAAACATTATACTGTTAATAAAAAAGATTAAAAAATGTGGGCATCATCAATTCCCAACTAAATCTTGTTATGGATCTAATCTTGGGACAGGAACTGGTGTTGGAATTTATGGTGTTAGATTCAGCATAAATACTTTAATTTTTTAATATTATTTGAATAAATTAATGCACATAGTATTTCCAGCAGAGATGTATGCCTTACTAGCATCTAAAGATTGCAGACACCAAACAATATATATCTAAATTGACGGATGATTATTAAAGCCCTACACATTTAGTTACCAGCTGATCTGGTATTGTCATACCTACCTAAATAACCTGTCAACTTTTAAATAAACTGAATGATGATCCACCTTCTGTGGATTCCAAAGTTCTATCAGGCAGAGCTGACCTTTTTGTAAAGAAGAGAAACAGCCTTGTTTTATTTTTAGTTGGTATTGACAGGTGTTTAATTAATCAGACCTTCGAAATTTTTGGATTTTAAATATTTATTATTATTAAATTAATTTAAATAAACTGTTAGGGCTTTTACATTTAGTAATACAGTAGCAATATCCGCACAGCTTATCCCATTAAATTCAAATGTTTTCACAGTAAATTAGTTTTAATTTTCAGCTAAATATTTAATAACAAAATTGATTCAAAAATTTTAAAATCTGGCTTTAAGGTGTCCAATCTTTTTCCGTCCACCTGTGTTAAAAAATTCAGATCTCTGCATGTCAAAGATCAAATATTTCCTTTAATTAATATAGATTTACAAACGTTTATTAATACAAAGATTTACTTATTAACACTAAATATGAGTTTAAAAACACATTTCGCTATGGGATTCAGATTTGAGAAATTCTGTATTCAACCTATTGTAATTTTTTGGAATTAAAAATAAATATTTTAAGTAGGCAGTTCATAAAATACTCAGTGATAGTAATTTTTCCAAACCAAAAACAAACAAATTAAAGTTGTTAGTAACTAAATAACTGATAGAAGCCTATGTAGCTTTAACCCTGCGGCACCCGCGTGGTTTACGAGAATCCGAATACTCGCGCAGGGTACAGTTGTAGCCCATTGAATTTTTTTTTTTTTTGCAATACTACATGCAATATTTTTTAGGTCTATATATTTTTTTATATTTATTGGAACATTAGCTATGATATAATATGTATAATTATTTTATTTTTGCCATTTAAAGTAATGAAAGTTAATATTAAAAAATTGTGTAATTTAAAAAATTTTTTAACAAAAATTTTCCTAACTTTGGCTATGAAAAACTCAATTTTTTTTCAGGGCATGAATAATAAAAACCATTTTTATTTTAAAGAACATTTATTACCAAATACAGAAAGTGTAATATTTCGACCATAAATTGAATATTTATATCTTCTAAGCATGAAAAACAAAAATATTGCCTAATTTACATAAAAATGAAATTCGAATTATTGTATGTTTGAGTTGAAAATATATAATAAAAATGCTATTCATCATGTAATTTATTGTTTACAATTAAGGCATACAATTTTATAATGTTCTGGACACACTTTTTGGACACGACTCACAGGACTTCCTGGTAGATCGGTCACGTGCTCGTCCACATAGGTAGCATCGGCCCACTTTGTTATCTTTTGTAATTTGCAGTCGAGGCTCCTCGATCCCCAAGATTCTTCGTGCTCTTACTTTCATATCACTAGGAAGAACTGGCGATTCTAGACGTTTTCTTATCTGTGGATGAATAAGATCCCAAGCAAGGTTCTTAAGAAATTTTCTCCTTTTTTTGACCGGATCTGAATTATTGAATGAATAAATGCGCGAAGCATTTATTCCAGATATATTAAGAAGATCATAAAAGAGAATGATAGGCCAGCGGTTAGTATTCCTTGAAACATCATATTTATTGCACATCTGATCAACTGAATCTACACCAACTTTTGTTTTATTATAAAAACATACAATCTCTGGCTTACCATCATCTGAACTTATTTCCTGATCAGAATGCATTGTACTTTTTTGTGCAGTAAGATACAATAGTCTTTTGTTTATGATGTGCGAACATGGATGAGTGCAACCTCACGGTCCTTGTTTGCTTTAAGATCTTTAGGTATACCTACTCTGTTAGCTCTCAATGTTCCAACTAGCGTCAACTTCTTTTCAGTAAAAAATTTTTCTGCACGAGGAATTGAGGTAAACCAATTATCAGTAGTCACATTGCGGTTGGTTCCTACAATTGGTTCACAGATTCTAGTTGTAACGTCATCTGCTGAAGGCGAAACTTGAAAGGGGCCTTCAGGTTGTTTTCCCGCGTAAATTTCCAAATTTACCGTGTACTTCGTTCTTGCACAAGCTAATGAAAATATCTTTATGCCGTACTTTCCAGGCTTGCTAGGAATGTACATTTTAAAAGGACATCTGCCACGATACTTGACTAATTGTTCATCAACAGTACAATATTCACTTGGAGTGTAATACCTTTGGAAATTGTTCACGACCATTTCAAAAAATTCTCTTACTGGAGCTAGACGATCAATTTCTCTCCTTGTACTGCGGTCGCGAATGTCATCAAACCTAAGGCACCTCAGCAAAAAATGGAAGCGGTTTCGACTCATAGCTAAATAACATAATTCTACTCCACAACCACGAGAATTATCCCAGATACCTTTAAAATTTTTTCTGGCACTACCAAAGCAACCTGTTAGAAC
This sequence comes from Callitettix versicolor, assembly GCA_022606455.1. Taxonomy (NCBI): domain Eukaryota; kingdom Metazoa; phylum Arthropoda; class Insecta; order Hemiptera; family Cercopidae; genus Callitettix; species Callitettix versicolor. Next base: position 32,960,795 of record CM040184.1, read on the forward strand.
CAAAATTCCAATTAGAGCACGAATTTCCGTTTCATTCGTTTCTAGTGCATCTCGTTCACGTGTAAATTTTTCTTTTATAGCAGCAATGTAAATATTTGTACTATTGACAATTAGTCGAATTATTTGATTATCGAAAAAAAGATCAAAACATTCACGCTCAGATTTAGCATTCCGAGCTGCCGGTTTTGAACCAGGTAAATTAAGACTAAATTGTGAGCTCTTGTACGAACATTAGGGGGAGCATAAGGAGTTTTTCTCCACTTCATAATATTTTTATCCTTATCTCTGGAAAAGTACAGCTGATCAAGAGAGGTATCATCTTCATCATCTGTTCCCACTTCTTGGTCATTGAGTGGTTCGAGACAGCCAGCCTCTTCATCGTCAAAATGTATCTCCTCTTCAACTAAATCACTCTCCCCATCATCACTATCAATTTCTACATCGTCTGACTCATCATCACTATCAAAATCACTCAAAGCAGCTAAAATATCTTCATTAGACAAACGCATACGCTTTGGGTCACTCATAGCACCAAGACTCGCGCGGGGTACAAGTAGCCCAGACAACTTTAATTGACTAACACACAAACTACTGCACTCTGCGCCGTGCCAATGCACACTGATCATGCTTGGAAAGGCTTAACTCGAAGGTACAGAGACTCACCCCCACCCCTGACAACGCGCGACACAAATATAAAGAAAACAAAATGGCTGGGCTACAACTGTAGACCACGCAGGTGCCGCAGGGTTAAAGCCAAATAAAAGCAGCCACTTAGGAGTGGACTAGTTTGACTGTATAATCAAGGTGCACTTGTAAAAAATGTTTTAAGCATAATGGATCAAACTGAATTCATCTCAACAAATGGTGATTTAAAGTATTTCACCTTCTCTTAGTGTAGAAATTTATACCTGCCTTTAATATTTATAAAAAATTTCATAATTATGTGTTGTATTAAGCTGATAATTATTATCACTGATCCTTCAATAAACATTTCTCAGAACTTATTATTTTCCTAAAATTATCTACTAAAAATAAAGCAAAGGTAAAAAAGTATATATTTTTTTACCTAAGTAAATGAATAAAACAAATAACACCAAACACACTGGTAAACAACACTTCAAAATGCTAACCTGACTAAAGTAGCATCGATCTGAGTTATCCAAGGCACTGCTAATTTGATTTTGCGTCGGTAATTAGCGTCTTTGTAGACTGGATTATGTTCCAAATATATTGTTACTAATTTCTGATTAGATGACAAAACATCAACATTACTCCAATCGCTAATATTATTGTTGTTTATCTGAAAGAACAGAAATAATTGTAAAGCTCTTCATGTTATTGTTCGTTAGTAATACTATGATGAGCTTTTAACTTTAAAAACAGCATACTGATGAAAAAAAATACTCAGTTAGCTTAGCATTATAATTACTTAGAACTAGGATGCCACAACACTTATACTTAGATTAAATTTCAGTTTGCCAGGTCTCAAACCTATGTACAGAATAGAACCTAGTTTCTACAGTTGGCTTTTTTCTATGTGTTATAATGATCCACCAATCTTCATTAGTTTAACTGGTATGAAGTAAAAACGCACACCATAAAAAAATTGTGAGCAAATAAAATGACCTTGGTCAAGGTATGACATGCAAATATAAAAAATATTTCCTGTAAGTGTAGAATTGGGCATGACTAATTGCTTCACCTTGAACTTGGCTGCACTTTGCCCTAGACACAATCAGTTCTGTTATCAAATCATGGCTGTTTTATTTAATTCCTATGGAATACTTTAATTACTACAGAATTAATTTTGAACAATATCACAAAGATTATCAGGATTTATAATCAAATATATTTATTTAATTAATTCTATATAATTAAAAATGAATATCTAGATCAATTTTTATGATTATTTAATGCTTTTGAAATAGTTCATATTATCAAGGACAGGAAAAATCATATAAAGTTTAAAATAAAAATGTAAATGGTGTATAGAGACTAAATCTTTAAAGTGAAAAAGGATTAATGATCCTGTTACATCAGTATCTGAGATCGACTTCAAATGAGGTTGATGACTTGTTCTTACCTCCTTGTTAGTAAATTTTCCATTACGTTACTCTCGTAATGTTAAAAAACAAAGTACATTTTGAGAAGCAAAAGCACTTTAAAAAAATAAAATAAAATAAAGCGAGGCATTGATGATGGAGACAAACAAACGTAGCTGAAAGATTTGTACCAGAAAAAAGAAATAAGATCTTTATGAATTTCTTATGAAACTTTTGACCTTTTGTGTTTACATAAAAATGAGCTTTCACACCTGTTTTCAAGGAAATAATTAATACTCAATATTTGTACACAATTATTATTTGTTTAATGTTGTTGTAATTAATTTGTAAACATAAAACTAATTTATCTGATTAAGAAAAGATTGTTTGAAATAACAAATCAATAACATTTTTCTTTACAAATATTTGTTTAATTATTTTATTTTAAACAACTGATTGCATAAACATATATTAAAAAATGCCATACCATAATGTATTAATAAATTAAATACGTATCTTACTTTAAGAACTTACCCAAAACTCTTCTAACTCTGTTAAATGTTTAATGTTGGTAATAGTGGTTATTTTGTTACAAGCAAGGTCAAGCGTTGTTATTTTGGTGTTGTTTTCCAGGCCCTCAATCACAGATATTCCATTTTCCGACAAGTATAATTGTTCCAAGTTTATCAGTTTGTCCAGATTTTCAATTTTCTCCAATCTATTACTCTACAGAAAATTTAGTAAATTATTATTATAATATCAACATTTTCATTGGAAAAGCGATGACTGATAAAATTATATCATTTTTTTAAAAGAAATTTTAATGTATGTTGTAAATTTCACTTAGGGTGGAAGGCATGTTATTTCATAAATTTTTATTTAATTAAATTATTTTGTTTGCTCAATAGTTGAAAATTATTATTAGTTAAAAATTTAATTTGTTGTAGAACCAGATTGTTTCACTTACTTTAACTGTACTGTACAGGCAAAAATAATTTAAAATCCTTGCAAATTTGAAGTTTTCAATATCCTTTCCCAACATCTAGAACTATTTTAATTTTTTCTTTTAAATTTTGATACTAAGAAATGAAATTTATAAAACATATTTAGCTACTTGGGATTTTTTCATCAGCATTGTGCCCTGCAAGAGTACTTTTCCTTGCTGGCATGTACTTTTCCTTTGACAACTATTACAATAAGAGTATTGCACATCAGTAATCAACGGACATGCTAAGAAAGTTTATAGTAAAAGCCTCACATTTTGAAAGTATTTGTCAAAGTAAGATAGTTTGGTATTCAAATGTTTTAACCAAAGTTAGTCTAGTTATTATAGCACAAGACTATGAGGATCTAGAATAGTGAGTAGGAAATTAATAGAGGAATATGATAGTTGGAGACTCGAGGTAAACCTATACAGAATGGAGTACTTGTGCATTGGATGGCAGAGGAGGGATCTTCTACTGGAACACAACACAAAATGCAAGGGGTGTACAACTTACAAGTATTTGGAAATTACAATTATTAGCGACTGATTCTTGGACATCAGTAAAAGAAAGGAACACCTTGGAAAGAAAAGCAGTAAGGACACTTAACAGCATCATAAGGGATCAATATATATCAAAAATAAATAAACATAGAATATATAATACAATTATAAAAAGTATAATCTCATATGGAAGCACAGTAAGGCTACTGAAGCAAAAAACAGAAATATGTCTTGAAGTTACAGAAATGGACTACTGGCGAAGATCCGCAGGTCGGTCCAAACAAGAAAAGATAAAAAAATGTAAGAGTCCGTGAAATAATGGATGTGAAGCACACCATTGTAGATGACATCATGACAAAACAATTTTGATGGTTTGGTATCATATCCAAAGGATGGACAAAAAATTAACTTCTCGAACACATTTTAAAATGGAAACCACATAGTCGCGGAAAAAGTGAATAATAGGGAAAATGGAAGCTACGAATTGGAAGACGTTGAAGAACTTTTTAGGAAGAAGAGTCTAAGAGACAAATTTTTTTTTATAAAAAAGAACCATTATTAAGAAGTTGGAAGTTCTTTTAAATGCACTATTGATAATACAAAAAATATACACTATCAAAAATATTTCCACTTTTTTAAAAAGTATCTATTAAGTATCTATTTAACTGTTTATTCTTCTTTTCATGTTCTATAGATTCAATGCTTTAAAATTCCTAATGTACACTGCACTCTCCATTACCCATTATGATATTACAACCATTATGATATTCAGACATCGTTTGTGTACATAAAAATAATGCATGATGTTTCATTAGTTTGGATCAACTCTCATTCTATATTAGGTTTTTAGTTAGACACTTGAGAATGAGAGTTGATTCTCTTGAAATATCATTTTTGTTTTTACATACATAAATGATGGCAAATGTTCAATTAAATAATACAAATAATAACATAAATATTAAATAACAATTTTAAAGACAGAAGATTATATTTTTGATGACACGTATTTCTTTTACAGATTAATCAAACTGCACATTGTTGTTTAAATTGTTATTTAGCTAATTACTATAGGTTTAACATTGTAAATTTTCAATGAAGTACAGAATAGTATAGTAATTTGTACTGTAGTACTGGTTGCTGATTTGTAAGTACAAATGACAGTCTGCCCCCTCTGGAACTACCCCTGAATGAGGCAGTGACTGAAATTTGTCTACATTTCTTAAAAAAGAAATTTTGTTAACTTTTAATTTGAACGTACAACTTTGTTGGTTTTTTTTATAAGAACTTACGTGTTTACAGTTTTGTCAGTAATGACAACATATTCTTTAAACAAAAATCAAACATACCTGAAAACTGACAATATTTAATTTATCTAACGTCTCCAAATTTTCAATTTTTGTGATTTTATTTTTGCCAAGGTACAGATTTTCAAGTTTATCCAATCCTTCAAGATTTTCAATAACCTGCAATAATTTTTAAAAGTATTTAATTAAAATGTGAATATAAATATGAAAAATATAATTTTACCTATTTTACATTAATTTTTAAATGTAATTATTTCTAATTAGGTTACTTTATGTAATGAAATTTCAATGATCTTTTTGTCATCAATTAATTATAACACAAATAAACCTTCCACATACAAAATTTAATAACAAGTTATAAATTTACTTTTACAGTAAAACTTCAATTATCAGGGGACATATCAATTGGGCAGTGGCTTAAAATGGGGTCAGATTTTTTGTAACCTTGTACATGCTATTATTGTCACATAAGAGTCTAATGTAAAAAAAATCATCTACAGTTAAAAAAAAACATGCTGTTTAAACTGTGAAAGTCAGCTGTTTGTTTTTGCTGACTTAAAGCAGTTATGTTAATTAGACTTTCCTGTACAAATGACAGTACAACATTGGCGAAAATATTGTTAAAATATATAGCATATGGAGACCATAAGATGGGCAAAAGGCATAAGAAAAAGGTAAAATTATAGTTCCCCTATCTTTGCTCTTCCAGTTGATATTAACGCTTCTAAAAAAAATCCTTTATAATATACCAAACAATCAATACTATTGACGTATCAGCAACTTTACATGTAATAATAAATACTCATGTCAATGTAAGTAGAAAAGTAAGAAATAAAAAAAACAAACATAAAACAGTGATAAATTATTTCAATTGTATGTGACAACAAGACATTGCAAGACCCATGCATGTAGTGCTTCTTTTTCGTGTAAATACTATACCTTTTTTATTAGTTAATTTTTTTTCTTTAACTTAATAATTTATTACTTTGCTTTATTTCATGAGAATGAATGTTGAATATAGTGCACATTTTATAAATGTAATATGTAAATATATAAGTAAAGTGCAGAACATATTAATAAAAAGCATTACTCATTATTGTAGTTCAAACATTTTTTTGCATCATTGCCAGCAGCTGAACTGTGATTTTAGTTATCTGTGTCCATTGCCCCCTTAATTACTCCGGACAATCGAGGTTCTACTGTACTTGTTTTTTAAATTTATTATAAATATAAATTATTATTTTCTCTCAATTTAACCAGTTTATAAATCAAATGTTATACACACACACACACACACACATATGTATATATGTGTGTATATATATATATATATATATATATATATATATATATATATATATATATATATATATATATTATTAATAGTGTTAATGTCAAATTTCTGTTTTTCAACATGATATTTGAAGCGAGAACCCGGACAATTCTGGCCAAATGTTAGAACAATAAAAAAAAAAGTTAATGGGAAATCACGTTAACATGTATAATAATTATAATGTTATTACAACTGAAAACCATGTATGGAAATACAAGCATCACTTATACATACCCTAATTTTGTTATCTCCTAATTCAAGAAGGTGCAAGTTTTTTAAATGACAAAGATTTTCAATTTTTGAGATTTTATTTGAACACAAAAACAATTTTTCTAGTTTTAGCAGTTTTCCAAGACCTTCAATTTTTTTCACACGATTCATAGACAAGTCTAATACTCTAGAACATAAGAACATTATTATTTGTAATTAGTTCTATAAAAAAAATATTTTTTTAAAATAATATAACATATTTTAAAAATTGCAGTTAAATTTACTGTACTTTTAAAGTTATAAATCGATTTTAAAATAATTTATAATATTAATAGGTTATATATGGTCCTGCAAGTTATCCTTAAGAACCAAATACTTACTCCAGATTTACCAGCTTATCTAAGTTCTCAATTACTGTAATTTGGTTGTCATATAATTCAAGTTCTTTTAAATTCACTAAATTATCCAAGTTTTCTATTTTTTTAATCAAATTCCACCGAAGATAAAGATGTTCCAGACATAACATTTCATCCAAGTTATCTATGCTTGTGATTCTCTGATGATTCAAATCTAACTCCTATAAGAAGTAATAGTACATTAAATATAAAATGTATACAAAAATTGCTATTAACTATTCAATTAAAGTAATAGTTATGACTTTTGATCACCATTTCAGAATTTATAATAGATGTAACATTTTGATTTTTCTTGTCGCATAACATTGAGACTTAAAAACTTTCAAACAATGTTGCTCCTTAGATTAAAAAAAAAACTAAACAAATCAAATAATTTCACATAACAAAAGTCATGATTGAAACAAAACAAAGATCTGTTTGTACTATATACAGTTAAAGCTAGGTATTCTGAATTAACTGGGACCAGAGATGGTTCACAGTATCAACATAAACATAAATTTGACTAATTCCAAATGGTTGTTGTCATTGGCCTATATTAGTAGAAATCCAATGAATGAAGTAAAACTAAGGTATTTGTAGAGAATAGCCAATACTAGAAAATTTATTATTACTATTTTTAATATACGTTATTCTAAATATTATGGTAAAAAAATTTTTGTGGAGACTCAAAAATCGTTGCTATATTGCTGAAAACTGCTACCTGTAAGGAATGAGATAACGATTTCGAAAATATTAAATATTAGATATATTTCTTTGCGTGAAATATTACATTTATATCATATAAGACATAAAATTTATTACTGAACAATAAATATTAGGTAAACTATAATTTTACTTTTAATAAAACATCTTATAATTTTGAGGTGTGTTTACGATTTATTTCAGAAGCCATCTTCTTTTGCAATTCATTCCTTGTGACAGTCAAATGGTTTCATTAATAAATTTCCAATGAAAACAATGAAACTTTTAAAAAAATGACAAGAACTTAACTAAAATTCTTTATTACATGCCCAATAGTAATAATATATAATATAAAAGTGCAAAAACTATAGGAAGTTTTAAAAAAATAAAAGTGATCCACATAAATCACTTTGCAAAAGTATGTAAAATGTTTTTCATTGCAAACATGATTAATTAAATGGAAATTATTAAAAATGAAAAACATAAAAAGCTTAAAAAAAACTTTAGATCTTAACTAATATGGTTGTGTGTGAAGAACTTAACATACAGGGTGGGGCAGGGAAGTATCCCTAATTTTAAAGGTAAATTAAAAAATAACCAAAAATGTTTGAACAAAACTTTATTGTGGCATCAAAAGCGTACAGATGGAAGTTAATTGTAATAATAATTTTACTTTGTTTTAAATAACACATCACGCAAGTGATGTCCCACATTGTCAATGCATTGCTGTAGCCTGGTTCTAAAGTTCCGCATAACTCTGCGAAGCATTTCTTGTGGAACGCGGCCAACTTCAAGGCGAATTGCATGCTTCAAGGCTTCTAGGGTCCTGGGTCGATGTTTAAACACTTCACTCTTGAGGTAGCCCCATAAAAAGTAATCACATGGAGTTAAATCCGGCGAGCGCGCGGGCCATGGAATGTCACCATACCGGCAGATCAATCGCCCGGGGAACATTTCCCTCAAAACAGCCATCGAATTTCTAGCAGTATGGCTGTGGCACCATCCTGCTGAAACCACACTAGTCCCAAATTATTTTGTTGCAATTGTGGTTCAAGAAATTGTTGGAGCATGTTTACATACCGTTCAGAATTGATGGTAACACGATTGTCCTCCTCGAAGAAATAAGGCCCAATTATGCCTTCACTGTTGATTGCACACCAAACCATCACTTTGTCACTGTGTAGAGGCCTATCGTGAACTACCCTAAGGTTTGCACCACTCCAATAACACATATTCTGCTTATTTACAACTCCAGAAATGTGGAAGTGCGCCTCGTCACTGAACAAAACACGTGCATCATTTGGCAAGTCAGCAATGAAAGTTTCACATGCCTGTATTCGTTGTTGCCAGTCCCGTTGTGTGAGTTCTTGAACGATTACTATCTTGTATGGATGGAAGTGTAGTTCCTCGTGGAGAATACGATGCACAGTACGATTAGACGCCAGGCTGGATGCATGCTTGCGAGCAGAACACTTAGGAGACTGCAAGATCGATCTTCTGACACGGTCAATATTTTCTGGAGTTTGGACGGTCCTCTGAGCCCCAACTCTCTTTCGCACTACACTACCACATGCACGGAAGTTCTCCACCCACAACAAAATAGATTTGCGGTCAGGAACAGCATTGCGGGTAGGAATCCGATAACGAGTTCGCAGCACACGCTGTACCGCAACAATAGACTTATTTTGAGAGAAATACGTTTCGACTGCAAAAGCGCGTTGCTCATTCGACCAAGCTATGTCTACAACTGATGGCGGTACTAACGCAAAATTCCATGGCCACAGCGTCATTCGAGCTTACCCCCACTCCTCCAACACATCCTCACTACACACAACGCCATCTCAAAAGTAGGGATACTTCCCTGCTCCACCCTGTAGTTGTGCATGAAAAACCAAAACCTAACATAGTTGTGCATGAAAACCTAATACAGTTTCGTATTAAACATGATTACAATGCATGAACATGCAACTTATTTTAAGAAAAAATGACTTCAGAAGCTTCATAAAAATCCTAACATGGTATGTGTATTATACATTTCCAATTTACATTTAAAAAATATGTATTACTAAAACATAATTTTCCATTGCCCTTGGGTGCTGCTTATGGTGGCAAACTCACTAAATGCACTGTATTAAATATTTATTAATTTTTTTATGTAACAGAAATAAGAAAGGAAACAGTCCATTTCCATTACATATAAACAAAATTGTTGGTTAAAAATATTTGTGCACAATATTTAAAACAAAGTAACATAATTTATGTTACAATGTTATAAATAGTGACTGTATAAATGCTAAAATATAGTTCATATAATATTTATATAATTCAGTGATAAATCATACATTTTATCTAATATAAACCTAATATTTCACGTAAAGAAAGCAATTTTTAAAATCGCTATCCATTCCATACAACTAGCACTTTTGAAAAAATCACTACTGCGACATTTTTTGAGTCCTCACAAACATTTTTCATCATAACATTGAGAATAACATAAATTTAAAAAATAAATAAACAAACAATTCTTGGATAATGGTGGTCATGCTACTCTCTAGTAATACCAAATTTAATAATTTAAGACGCAAGTAAGTCTTAACAATATTTTACCCAATACATTATTTGATCGTTATTGACTTTGATGAGATTTAGATTTTAGAATCAGAGTAAAGATATTTAATTAGAAATATTTTTTTTACAAAGTTTTAACTTTATTATAACTAACACTGATCATAAGTAAATATTTTATTGAGTACAAATCTCTGCCTTTCCTAGCTTGATATATTTTATATTTGTTAACATGTTTTGAAAATAAAAATACTTTCATTTTCAAAACATTTTACTGAACTCCAATACACTAAAGAGTTTTGAAAATAGAAGTATTCCGAAACACATCAACAAATACAAAACGTCTGAAGTTAGGAAAGGAAGAGATATGTACTCAAAAGTAATCAACATTCCTGGTGAAAAAAGGTGATTACATTAAGAACTTTATAATTAAATTTTAATAAGTGATTACATAGGCTAGTGCCAAGTTAAACCATACCACTGCATTAACATCATATTGTATAATTCCTCCAAGCTTACTGTCATCTTCTGGTGACACATTTTCATCTGGAAAAAATAAAATAATTAAAATAGGTATATCAGTTTTAATTGCAATTCTAAAAATAAAAAAAATTAAAAAACATGTATGTAGCTTACTTTAAAATTGTTTAAAGTACAATAATTTACAAAAAGGTACAATGTACCTAATAAGGCTCACCTTTGTTAGGTTCATCCATACTTGAGTTTGTATCAACACTGACAGATTTTATAATAGGAGTAGAGTTTGGTGTAACATCTGAAATACAAAATTAACGCCATACAGCTATTGAACATCAACTGTCTTTATATTATTCTATTACTGGAAATAAGACAAAACATGAATTGTTGAAAGAGCAACCAAGCCCACACTTCGATTCTAATGCCCTTTAAGATACAATAACAAGAATTCTCAAAGCCCATAGTGAGTTCAGTTCTATTTTTGATAATGCACATTCAATAATTTAGTATTTATGAAATAGCTGTGCCCATTTAATTTATTTCACAATTTCATTATGATTAACACTAAACGATTTAAATAAACAAGGAAGAAGGCAAAAATGTACAACAGCTTGAGGGATAGGTTATTGTCTAAAATACATAATTTCAAAATATGCAAACATCGGTATGTAAAATATCTACAAGATATCATCCAAAAAATATTTTCTCTAAAACAAACCATGTTAAGCTAAAAAATATATTATACTCTACATCTATGACATAAAAGAAATTCTAGCATATTATACATTCAAGCTAAACTTTATTACATTTTATAGCTTTCAATATTAGTTTTTAGGTTAGAATAATTGTTTCATTATAACAAAATATACAAATCACCTTTGTCAGCCATTATTTCACCACAATATTATAAATTACTTTATAGCACAAATAATTATTAATACATTAAAAATAAACACCAAAAGATTTGAAAATTAATCAAATATAGTCATAACTAAATTTCCGTGACTAACAACCATAGATTAACTGCCTGCTATTGAGTGCTACTTGCCGTGTTTGTTCAATGCTCACCCCAATATGGATGTGTAGATTAAATACTACAAGCATAGATTAACACTACATAACAACCAATGAAATTCCTAATAGTCACAAATGGACGATGCCGCGATGATCGTTTTAGCTTTTATAAAAATTAAATAACAACGCAAATTAAATAGACTTATTAATTTGGACAATAAATAGGACAAATGAGAGATGACTTTCATGAATTTAAATTTTTGATCAGTAGTTTGACTAAGAAGACACTTCAAGGATATATGTGTACTTACAACTGTTAAAAATCGTGAGTGTTGGTTTTAAGGGATTTGTATTTTTGAACAGTAATGTGACTAAAAAAACTTCAAAAACCTTATTTTTTAAAAAATAGAATAACCCTGAGAAATGGGCAAACTAAACTGTAATCCCATACAAATGTACTAACATCTAAATAAAACTATCACTTTTTTAAAATCAAGGTACCTGAACGATAAATCCATTTGTTCTATTATCTGTGGATAAATCATAAGTTTTTACATTAAAAAAATTTTTATACATAGAATAGTGATAAATGAGTTTTATTTATATTCCTAAATTTTACTGAATAAATAAGGGGAAATCTGTTATTATTTAAGTTCGTTAATTTAGAAAAAAAGATATTGTTGGGCGACTGTACGACCACAGCCCCAAACTCTAACGTTTCACTTACTTTTATATCAGATCCACAAAGCCAGTGGTATTGGCTAGGCACCTTGTGTAGTATTAAATCAACCTAGAGGGATTCCTAATAACTAACTATATAGAACATACATCAAGTTGGGGGTGTGTGTATATATATATATATATATATATATATATATATATATATATATATATATATATAATCTGTGGTTTCAATCACAGATTATATAGTTTACGTCGTCGATTCATCGACATCAAAGTGAACAATAGAAGTGGGCGTTTCTGCTATTTTTATGGCGTTTTTTAGGCTCGTAGACGTCATTATGGACATGTATCGGGGAGCCTGCACCAAAATTAGAATTCCGGCGGGCTATACGGGGCCTATTCCCCTGGAGGCCGGGGTTAAGCAAGGAGACCCGCTTAGTCCCATCCTCTTTAACCTGGCAATCGAGCCGCTTGTGAGGGCGGCTCAGCGGTTGGCCCCTACGCATGGGTATAGCCTCTGCGGCCACAACTTTTCGGTGGTTGCATACGCCGATGATTTGGCGTTGATCGCATCTGGTGCTGCCGAGATGCAGGATATGTTGGACGCCATCGGTGATGTCGCGTCTTGGGCTGGTCTGAAGTTTAAAGCTAGTAAGTGTGCCAGTCTGGACGTTGACTGCCGCGTTCGTCGGGGAGTGGCGCCAACTGTATTTAATATTCATGGACTGCCAATGACGGCCCTGCAAGAAGGAGAAGAATACCGTCACCTGGGTGTCCCCACTGGCTACAAAATCTGCCAGACCCCGGTGGACGGTATTAATTGTATGATTGAGGTCCTGCGAGCAGTAGATCGGAGTCTGCTTGCGCCTTGGCAAAAAATCGAGACGGTGCGCATGTTCATCTTGCCTCGCGTCGATTTCATCCTAAGGGGTGCTAGGGTTGAAAAGGGTCCACTCTCCAGACTAGATAAAGAGGTTAGGCGGCTGGCCAAGTCGTGGCTTTATCTGCCACGCAGAGCTAGCGCCGAGGTTGTCTACCTCCACCCTTCGGAGGGTGGAGCAGGTCTTCTCCCTTTGTCGGATCAGGTGGACGTTGCGTCAGTGGTGCATGCCTTCCGACTGGTCACCTGTCGGGATCCAGTAGTTAAAGATCTGGCGCGTAAGATCTTGCGCGGTGTAGTTCGCACTCGAATCGGGCGTGATCCCACCGAAGAGGAGATTGCCGGATATCTCTCGGGGAGACTCGATGGGATGTACGGCAGAGATGGTGGTGATATAGCTTCGGTCTGGACCGTCCCTAGAAATGCAGCCCGTAGACTGCACCAGCGTGTCGGCGTCTTGTGGCGTTGGAGCGCGGTGTTGAGGGAATATCAAGTGGTTGTCCCTGCACCTGATTCTCCTTTAGATCGTGTCATGGTCCCGGAGAGCGCCCGCCAGATTCTTATGCGGCGACTGAGAGCGGCCATACGGTCAGGATACCGCAGACGACTGCTGGGGAAGGCGGCCGAGGTGTGGACCCAGAGCGATGTCTCGAATCATTTCTTGCGTTCTGGACGGTACACGCGGTTTGCCGACTGGCGGTTCGTTTTCAAAGCCCGCTTAGGTACCGTGCCGCTTAACGGATGCAAACGGTTTGGACAAGGAGACAGACGTTGTAGGCGATGCGGTTATGCGTCTGAGACGTTGCCGCATGTGCTGAATCACTGTCTCAAACAGAGTGCTGCCTTGCAGGGTCGCCATAACGCAGTTTTGGGGCGCTTATCTAAGGCTGTGCCCCGACTGGCCGGAGAGGTGCGCGTTAATAGTACTGTTCCAGGATCGACAAGCGATCTGAGACCGGATCTGGTGGTGGTGAACGAGGTGGAGAAGCGAATTTCAATAGTCGATGTCGCTATCCCGTTTGAAAACCGATACCAGTCTCTGGCTGAGGCGCGACGGTCCAAAGAGGACAAATACGCCCAGCTGGCCGAGGAGCTACGCATGAACGGTTACGAAGTAACCCTAGATGCCCTAGTTGTTGGAGCACTCGGGTCGTGGGACAAAAAGAACGAGGCGGTTATCCGGCGACTGAGGATATCGCCTCGTTATGCGATGGTTATGCGACGCCTTATGGTGTCAGACACCATTCGCTGGTCGCGCGACATATACGTAACCCACGTCACTGGTCATCAGCAGTGGTAGTCTGCTGGGTCGATCATTATGTTTTTTTTTTCTCTCTTCCCATTTCTTAAATTCTTGAGTATTGTTTTTTTTTTTTGGATTGGGTGGGACTTGCACTGACAATTTTTTTTTTTTTTTTTGCTTACTTCTTTGTATAATTTTTATTACTTTTCTAACATTGTTATATTTTATTGTGTTTATATTTTTGTGAATGTGCTAGGGTGGTCAGTGCATGTTTTTAAATATAATTTTTAACACCTTTTTTATATGTGTTAATTAGATTTTAAGTACTTTGGCTAGACCAGAATGTGCTAATTTTACGTTTTTTTTTTATCTTGTTATCCACCTTTATTGCCATTTTATATCAGTGAACTTTGTTTTGTGTAATTTTAACCAGCAAATGAACTATATGATTTATTGTACCTATATGACTTTTTTTTTTTTAGTTCTAAAGACTATGTTATTATCCTGCTTTTATAAACTATTCCTCTATTATTACTGCATATTTGTAAAATATTAATTTATTAAATCAACCTAGAGGGATTCCTAATAACTAACTATATAGAACATACATCAAGTTGGGGGTGTGTATATATATATATATATAATCTGTGGTTTCAATCACAGATTATATAGTTTACGTCGTCGATTCATCGACATCAAAGTGAACAATAGAAGTGGGCGTTTCTGCTATTTTTACAAAATGTCAACAAACTTTTTGTTGAGGAAAAAAAGCTGCTTTTTAAAACAGTTTGAAAAAACAGGTTTAGAAAAATGAAAGTTGTATTAGCAGCTAAAACATAAAGCACATACAATCAGTTTTCTAAGACTACTTTTTCATTCCCGTTACCTCCATGTCTTTAAATTGTTTTTTGGTATAAAGCATTTAGAAAGGATAAACATAATCCTTATAAGTGTTGTAATAATTAAATTACATTCTCATAACGTAATAATTATGTATGCCATTTTATATTTACAAAATGAAATGAATTTCTAATAGAAGCATTCTGTTTTTTACTTAAAAATTAAATAGTCCTTTGCATATTTACCACAATGCAAACGATTTAGAATATTTTTAGTTGATTAAAAATACTGATGATTGATAATTATAAAAAATATGTTTAAATAAAATTAGGCTCTGCATCTACAAAAATGTGAGAGGTTGTTACTACAACTCGCAACAAAATAGAAGAGATAAACGTTGACATTGACCAAACAGTTCTTACGTCACTAAAAGCAACAAGAACTTTGGAATAAAGGGCAAAGCATACAAGCAGGTTGAAGAAAAGCAGTCAGCAGGCAAATAACACGAAAACAGTTTAAGCGCTTGCGACATCGTTCGAATAGAACAGTCCGTTCCTTGTTTAACAAATCAAACTGCTTGTTTCCGATGAAAAAGCAGTTTATCGTTTGTAGAAAAGCAGTTTTGTTTAACAGTTTGGTGTTTTCTTCCCCACCACTAGTGAATAATAGTAGTACCTGAATACCGCAGTAGAAAATGGTCGAAGATAGTTCAGTCTTAAAAAATAAAGAAAAAGTAGTTCAGAGTGGACCACATGGCTTGGGTAATAAAGAAGAAAAGATTAAAACCAAAAAATTTTAAACTAAAGCGTTAAGTATCAATAAATATAGCATTATTTCTAAAAATCATAACCTAAAAAGTGAATAGGGCCTATACTTTTTCTTGATTAAATCTATAAATTATTTATTATTAACGTGAGTATACAGTAACTGAATATTTATAAATATTTCTGACAATTTTTTCCTTTGTCATTTTAAATTAATAGGCCTATTAAAATTTATTTTCTAACAGGTTATTCCTATAACCTAAAAATGTACCCCTGTGCATTGAGGGTTGAAATTCTGGACAAAGATATATTTGCCAAAACGTTTTTTGATACCCATTTTAATAATAGGAAATACTAGAATATGACAAGAAAAGATACCTTAATCTAACCATTACTATTGCGAAAAAGTTACTGTTTTTCTTGCAAAACAAAAACAATTTTAAAAAATCCTTAGTAACTTAACCAATAGTATAGTGAGAAAGTTACTTAAATTAATTACTGTATTTCAAGGTATAGTACTACCTATAATACTGTCTATTGAAAATGCAATGGTATGACAGAATATCATTTGTATTATTATTTTTTATACAGTATATTGGTACTAGCCATGATTAGCATGGTCCAGAAAAATGTATATTTTCAAGTAAAATTAAAAATTTTAGGGCAAACAAGCACTTTAATTTCATGTACTTTCCAGGCTTTTATATTTTGTATTATTATTATTGTACATGTAATAAAACGTTTTGGTGCAAAAATTACCAAATCTACCAAAATTTGTGCAAAAAAACCAAAACAAGTATACTGTATTTAACAGCTTTGGATATCAGTGATCATACTAATCTAGTCATTTTTGGTAGTACCTATGCATTTTCTTTTTTCCTTTATAAATAACAGTTAATATAAAAGTTACATTGTCTGTTGACACAAAAATGACTTTAAATAAGCACTTTTAAGTTTTAAGCTAAACATTTTGAAATCGGAGTTATCCATACTCTTAAAACTTGTATTGTTTTGATATATAAACATATGATGACAAATATTCAAATAAACAGTGATAATAAAATCCTCTTTTATTAAATAATTTTAAAAACTGAATAATTTTTTCTTCTAATAAACTTGAAAATATTATTTTAATAATTTCACTACCTTAATAAAATGTGATTGAATTTTTCTCATAAAGGAGATCCTAGTGACACTTCACTTCGTAAAGTGGAGATAGAGATTTTAATACCAAAAAAAATGAGAGATCGTGCCAGAGAAGAAAAGTGTTCTGAAGAAGCAAAAAGTAAGTAAAACAATTTTTTTGTGGCAATAATGAAAACTTACTTTGAAAAAAATAACTTTTTAAATTACTTTATTTACTTTCTCTGGAGTTTGTTTCTTATAACTGTCTCAGCTCTGGTTTGCGTATTTATTTTTAAGAACTCATTTTTCAGAACAATATGGTGAAAAACATTTTGTTGTCAAAAATGTACCCTGTAACAATGTTTTTGAAAATCAGTTATTTTCCGAGATGAGATGGACACTATAAAAGTTGTTTTGTTTGTATTTAGTAATTGTTTAATTTCGGATAAAATGTATCATGACAAACTTTTTATCATAAAACTGCACACAAATAAACCTACTCCACACAAAACCATGTCAGGTTTGATTAACCAAAAATTTTTTGTTGTTGTAAAAATGAGAGATGTGATTGAGGCTGTGTGTAAATTTTTGAGATCAAATTTTTCCTCTGTTGTTTAGACAAAAAAAAAGCGGATCAGAGCTGTTAGGATTTATACAAAAACATTTACCTTTTTTACGTCTCACTGATGTGATAGGCAGGTACTATTACATCTAACAATAATTTCTTTTCATACACTTTTTTTGAAAACTTTATCTTACCATCAGTGTTAAAATCTGCATAAATAAAATTTTAACTTTCAAATTATATTGCAACTACGAAAATGAACCATGACAGCAAGGAGATTCATTCTTATATTTTGATTAGAATTTAATTTTTTTTTACAGATTATATTTGGTGAATCAGTAAAAAGTATGACATATTTTCTCTAAATTTAAATGAGTTTAATTTTAAGATTTAGAATGGAAGATGTAGTGATACTTTGAACAGATTTTTTAAGCTACAAGGGTTATTTCAAAAATAATGCATACTATTATACAAAGTAAAAAACTTATTTTTTGTAATATAATTTACAGCCCTTTCGTTATAATCCCCCTACTTCTCTTTTAGATCCCCAACATCATGATAGGTTTGATATACTACTCAGCTCAACAGTTGTTCAACTGCCGAATGTACTGGTTAATGGCATTATAAAGCTTTTTACAGTCCAAACACTGTCTTCTTTAACTCTGGGAACAATTTGTGGTTTAGTGGGCTGTTTGGTGTGTGATGTAACTGAGGTACTGGTGCACAAAGTCAGCCACAATATGAGGGCATATGCATTATCATACAAAATCAGTGGCTTACGAGTGATCAAGTCAGGTGGTTTTTTTTGTGTACTGTCCTATTCAAGTTCTGCAAAAAGGTGCAGTAATACACTGGTGTTAGACTTGTTGCACATGGAACTTGGTTTAAAAATCATCATTGGCTTGACTTTCGAATGCACTCACGAAACTTTTTTGAGTCTAAGCGAAGATATGCTTTTCCAGTGGTTCGAAGTAAGTATTGATGTTTTAACTCCTACGTTTCATAAAAAGCAACTACTCAAAAAGGAGTGCATTATCTTCAATAAAATTTTAATAATGCTGCATTGTTTTTTTTTTCTTCTGTTCAGTAGTCAAAACTGAGAGACCTAAGAGGCCAAAATTGTTCATTTGTTCAAACATTTTTTAAAATGCAGAAAACAGATTTTGTAAAACTCCAGTAGTACAGGATATTTCCTCACATGTTGCTCGACGATCTTCATTCAAAAAGTTTCAACACAAGCTTCACATTTCGCTCATCAGTTGATATTTTCTCCTCTCTACTTGAGTGCTAACACATACTTGACTTACAGGGTATGATAGTACTCTAGCATTCACAATTTTATATAGCGTATATATTATAAAACTTTTTAGAACTCAAAAAGTGATTTAGATCAAGTATTCATTTGAAGGTCCTGGGGCTGGGTATTAATTAGTATTAAACATATTTAATTCAAAATAATTTTTTTAAAAGATTACTTAACGATTTTAGGCAGTTTTTTATGGAACTATATTGTGATGTAATTGCTGTTTACATTGCATTAAATATATTTAATTTCATCCACTGATTTACTGTTCATGTGTGTTATTATTAACTATAAGTACTTGCATGAGCAATACATATTCTGACAGCCATTACTAATTATTAAAAATTTAATACTTTTTTCTTTGGTTCGTTCTCATAATTAAAATGACATCAGTTATTTGTGAACTCCTGCGGTTTGTCTCTTTTTGTGTTAAGTTCATCACCATCCAACAACCGTATCAGTTGAAAATTTGTTGTCTTAAGTAAAGGTTTCTTCATAGTTTTAGCAATCAGAAACACATTACCTACAGAATAACTAGTTTAACTAAATAGGTATTTCACCAAACACTGTGTCAGTTAGGTTATTGAGTATTATATTTTTAAAATAAAAATGTTTTTATCACCAAACAACTGTGTTACTTAGGTTCACCACACAACAACCGTGTCAGTTAAGTTATTGAGTACTTTTTAAAAAAAAGTAAAAGGTTTTTTATGGTTTTTTTTCACGCAGTAGCAATTTTGAAGTTTTGCAGGTCACTTTTATTTTCGATTTTTATCATACTTCCCATGCTTTTCTGCGCAGCTTTTATATTTTGGAATAGTGCTTTTGGGTATGTGTAATAAAGCGTTAATAGTAAATAAATTACAAAAAAATCAAAAACAACCTACACTGAATTTTTTTTTTTTTTTTTAAGTCTGACTATTGTGCACACTTGGGCTAATGCAGACGATGGGATGATTTATAGCGTATGAAAATGCCTAGCCCTGGCCGGGAATTGAACCCGGGTCCTTGTGGTGAAAGCCCAGTACGCTATCAACTAGGCCACCAAGGCGGGCGGCTACCTACACTGTATATTTACCTAAAATTGCTAATGTACGGATTGTTAGAAACATGCATTAAAACAAAACAAAAATAATGGTTTTACCTGGAATTTTTACTTTTTTACAGACTTTAGTGAATGTTGCAAATCTTACAGCTTCGGAATGGTTGTTATGTGTCGTAAACAAAATACAGCACTACAGGACTGTTTGAGTTATTGGTATAAAAACACAGAGTTTAAAAACGAATGCACAGAAGAATATTTAGCCGAACGTGCAGAATACCGGAGGTCAGGGAAAACGATGAAACAAAGAAGAACAGAAGGATCATTTTAATCAGTTTTGCCTATGGTTGTATGTAGTAAAAACATAAATGTATATTTAAACTTAAGTTTATTTTGTGTCTTAAGAATTATTTAAATGTAAATACCTATTGTATATTGCTAATAAAAAGTACTTTTATAAAATTAATGCTTTTAGTAAAACCTTTTTTATGAAACTTTGATGTAGTTAATCATAAATTAACCAAACTGTGGTTATGCCAATGTTCTGTTGAATACATATTACCATGCCAATGAGTTCAAACAGAATTGCCTAAGCTACTTGGGTTTACAAGAGCCTATTGGGTTTAAGCAATGTCACATTCAATACTGGCTGTTCTAAATGATAATGCTTGTTCTACATCAAGTTTTTCAACTGCTTTTAAAGTTGTATTTTTCAATTGCCACATACAAGTAACAATAAGAATGTTTTACCTCATTTTTAATACTGAATACTATTGATTTTATCATATCCTAAAGCAAGTTTTGTTTTAAACTTTCTCTGTATTGGTTTTCCATACTTAGTATCATATGCTTTCTTTTTGATGTAATAATAATAATAATATTCAAACAGGCTGAATTACCAATTCCCTGCACAAGTAGCTCTTCTCTTAATATGATAAACTGCACCGATATGACTCAGATCTGACGTAAGTGCTTCAGTAACAACAGCTCATCAGTACCAACGTGAAGGCTAAAAGTTGTTCAGGCCTATGCGGGGTTCAGATTACCATGTTCTCTGTATTAAGTTTTTTCTAAGAAGGAAATTATGGGGGAATTTCTCCCCAGTTTTTACCTTTTACTTTTATTCTATAAATTAAATGTATGTATTAATTACTCTTTATCCCCTCTTTCTTGAGATGAAATCCACCTTCTTAATAAGATTTCATTTACTTTAAATCTAGGCAAGACTTGTGGTGAATTCATATCTTCAGTATCCAACTGAGGCGGCCAAAAAACTTGACAGAATATAATCTCCTGAAAATTAGGAAAAATCCTAATTAAAAATTAATTTAAATACTATTGTAAATCGGTTGAGTATTATTAAATGCAGAATACAATTGGCCAACTATTTTACCGAACTGGGAAGATTACAAAGTAAAATAAACCTACTTTAGTTACTATATAGTCATGAATAACTGACTATATACATTGCCACTAAGAGGTACATAATTAAAAACACCAAAACTATAAAACTACTAAGCTGATTAACAATAATTAACCCAGTAGTTAGTAATTTTGCTATTTTTTTAAATGAGAATTTGAAAAAAACTTATAATACTTGAAATTGTTAGGGTATCTTCAAATAGAAATTAAAAGTCTTAATTTTACAAGATTAAAATTATAATTATATAACATCGAATAAATTTTATTAATAAGGGTAATTCTGCATCATATCAACCATCTCAAATTTTCAATTTCACCATTTCAAATTTTCTTGATTTTTTGCATATTTCTTCTTTGTACAAAAAAAGAAGAAAAATACAAAATTTTAGGTTTTTTAAGCCTTTAGTTTTTGAGTTTTTAATTTTCAAAAATAAAAAATCATAATTTTTACTGTTCTGAATTCTCCTTATGACTTTACTTCAAAAACCAGTAAAATTAGAGGTCTGAAACTTGCACCATTTTATTCAGATTTGTACGTGCCTTAACCAGATATATTATAATTTATCTATTATATACGGTGATAACAAGACCGTATCTAACAAAAATAAAATTTTCAAAATAAAGAAACATTTTTGGGGAAAATTCACAAAAAACGCCTTTTTTTGAAAAACATTTGTTTACACTATATAAATACATAAGTACTTGCATGCAAAATTTTATCATAGGATGAATATGGAAACCTAATAACATATTTTATATTGCAGTTTTACCAAGATTTAATTTTATATGCAAGCCTTACTGAGTGTTTTATCACAGCACACCTGAGCTTGCATTTTCATATAAACTGCAATTTAATTTTTTGTATTAAGGTTCCCTTAGCCACCCTGTGATAAAAGTTTACATGCAAATAGTATATAAATATTGCATGAAATTTAAAAAAAAATTAAAAAGGGCTTTTTTGAGGTTGTCACCCCTAAAACATGTTTTTTTATTCTGAAAATTTTGTTTTTTTATATGGTTTTATATACCAGGTTAAAACACAAGTCTGGTGCTAGGTTAAAACTTCTAAGTGTAATGGCTTTTGAATTACAGTCATTTCAAGATTTCAAAACATGGTAAACATTTGTGCAATTTTCATATTTTTGAAAATTAATAACTCAAAAACTAAAGGCTCAAAATATCCCAAATTTTGTATTTTTCTTAATATACAAAATTATCTTTCAGAATAATTTTTGTTCTGAGAACAAATATAAAAAAAGTAAAAAGATTTCAAAAATTTTAAGATCCAAAATTATTTAAAATTGGTTGAACTGATATGGAATGACCCTTCAATTAACATATTTTGATAATTTTAATGTTTAATTTTACATAATATTAATAGGGAAAAAGTATTTTTTTACTTGAGAATAATGAAATAAGCTTCTAGTGAATTTATTGTTCTTTAGTCGTTAAGTGCTTTAACCTTATTATGACATTTTAACAAGTGGCAACTGTATACACAGTTGACAAAGTAGTTTTGACAATTTTTTTAAAAACGAGAAAAAATTACCTTTCCTGCTGTTTCTGCTACTCTGTTTATGCCATGAAGTTTACTCCAAGAAATGCCAGAAGTTTGTTTACCGTCCTTTACAGACTCAACAAGTACTACGTATGAAGCATGATAGAAAGGAGGCCCTTGTTTGTATAACACTAATGACAAAAAAGAAAAACAATTGTAACTAGAGTTTACATTCTTAATTATACACTTTTATCTATTTCTAATATAAAATGAAGAAAGAACAATTACAACCAGCATCCATACAAAAGAATTACTGGACATATGTTCATAAAAACTGTTTCTAGTAGAAAAAAAGCTATAATATTACACCAAAACCCTAACTGGTACTTTCGAAATAGTTCTTGACATACAAGATTTAAGTCGAATATATGAGGTAGGGTTAGAAAGTTTCTAAAATTCAAAGAAAATTTACTGAAAGTACATTCAGTATAATATTTTGACCTTATTTCCTTTAAAAATACTGTTCTGCAAATATACACTTCTACTACTGTTTATACAATTGTTGGAAAATTACTAAAAGCCATTTTTGGAAATTTTATTTAGCCTCTACGTTGCATTTTCTATCACCTGCATTTTCAGTCATGGTAATAGGTAAAAATCTGATGTTGCAAGATTGGGATTTTTTTTTTTTATAAGGCGAAAAGCACATTAAGGCTATCATCGCCTAAATACAACTACTAAAGAAAAGAAACAACAGAGCGATAAAACGTAACATTACTTACAAACTAGATAACAAGAATAAATAACTTAAAAACAAAACAATATAAAGGTGGACTGTAAAGGGAGATTAAACAGGATTTGGAATTAAACAGGAAGATAATAAATATTTTGAAACAATAAAATTTTCTAAAACTAGTTAACAAGAATATAAACTATAAAGAATATATAAATACTAAGGAAAAATTAAATATATTGATATATATGCAAGCGTCTCAGGAAGGCCAAAACGCGATCAATGATCGCCGAATCATCCCCCAAGATCGCCTGCATACAGTTTCCTAATCCATATATTGAACGCATGGTTCTCAAGCAATCGCAGTCTAACATCAAGTGTTTGACTGTGATGGTTTCTCCACAAAGTTGGCATATAGGTGGCTCCCCGCGTCCCATTAAAAAACCATGTGTCAACAACGAGTGACCAATGCGGAGGCGTGTAACGACAACCTCCTCCCTTCGACTTGTTCTTAGAGACGACCCCCAAGGGCGAACAGTATGTTTAATTACCCTCAATTTGTTATTGTCCAAGGCTGTCCATTCATCTTCCCAACGCATTCGAAGTAATTGTTTTATTTTGGAAAGATAGTCTGAACAAAATAACACGGTGCGTGCTTGGCGGCAGCATAGTTGCTTCCTTTGCTGCAATATCCGCTCTAGTGTTTCCAATTATCCCGCAGTGTCCTGGTATCCAGCAAAATGTTACTCCAACACCTCGTAGTTCAAGGCTGCGAATACGGCACAAAATATCTTGAACTAGAGGATTTACCGAATACATATCCTGGAGTGCACTTTTCGAATCAGAACACACAAGATAATGAGCAGAATTGGATACAACAGTGTTCAAAGCCTTCAAGATAAAAAACAGTTCAGCAGTAAAGACACTACAAATTGAGGGTAATCCATACTTACACATTTGCCCTAATGTGTAAAATGCACAACCGACTTTATCTTCCAGTTTTGAACCATCTGTAAAAATAATTTCACTAGATGGGTTGGAATGTAGAATATGAAGGAACTCCTGACGATACACTACGTCAGGAGTGTTGTATTTTACGTAAGACGATAGTGATAAATCACCTGTCGGCATGGTAATAGTCCACGGAGGAATAAGACATTGGGACCTTACAAACATTGGGGGCAGTTCAATATCTAAGTCATCAAAAATACGGGAAGTTCTAATACCAAGAGGAGCAGTAGCATTCGGTCGAATTTCATACTGTCGCACCAATTGATTTTTGAAAACTGTATTAAAAGCAGGGTGCCATGGTTTAGATGATAAATTGCTTACATAAGTTAACTGTAGTTTCTGTCTCCGTCGAAAGAGTGAAGGTTCCCCAGCCTCGGCTAGAATGCTTACAACGGGACTAGAACGGAAGGCTCCAGAGACGAGTCGTATTGCAGAGTGATGGACTGGGTCTATTTTTTTTAATACGGATAGTCGTGCAGACGAATATACAATGCTGCCATAATCAATTCGCGAACGAATCACTGCACGGTAAAACATCATCATACAAGTTCTATCAGCGCCCCATCGAGAACCACTAAGCACCCTCAACATATCGAGAATTTTGTTACATCGTAACTTTAAATCACGCAAATGAGGGTTCCATGATAGTCTTTGGTCGAATATTAACCCCAAAAATCGAACAGATGGAATGGTCCGAATTTCTGTACCATCGAGAAATATTGAAGGAGTTCGGATCTGTCGACGGCGACTGAAGGCAATACATTGAGTTTTAGCGGCAGAAAATTTAAACCCAGTAGAATTCGTCCATGACTGCAATCTATTTACTGTAAGCTGAAGTGTTCTTTCAGCTGTGGCCAAACTTCTAGCACCAACATAAATTGCAAAGTCATCCACAAATAGAGAACAGCGAACAGGAGACTGCACATTAGTAGTTATACTATTGATAGCAACGGCAAACAAGGTCACACTAAGTACACTTCTCTGCGGAACGCCATTCTCTAACCGAAAACGATCTGACAATGTAGATCCAAGGCGTACTCTGAAATATCTGTTTGAGAGAAAATTTTTAATAAAACCTAGTATATTACCTTGTATACCCCATGATTTTAATGTATTTAGTATTCCTCTTCTCCAAGCCATATCATATGCCTTCTCTAGGTCAAAGAATATTGCAACGAGTGTTTGACGTAAGAGAAAGGCATTTTGGATTGCAGATTCTAATAAAACTAACTGATCGATGGAAGATCGCCCTTGCCTAAAACCGCACTGGTCCTTAGAGAGTAAATTATTATTTTCTAAATACCAAACAAGACGGCGATTTACCATTTTCTCCACTAGCTTGCATAACACACTTGTAAGAGAAATAGGGCGGTAGCTGTTTGGATCAGTTTTATCTTTGCCTGGCTTAAGAATAGGAATCACTGTTGCTTCCAACCAAACATCAGGGAAAGAGTGTTCCTCAAACATACGATTGTATATCTTCAGGAGGGAAATCCTCCCCGATGTTGGAAGATTTTTAATCATGGAATATACAAGGTTATCAGGGCCTGGTGCTGAATCTGAAGAGTATGAAAGTGCAGATTCCAGCTCTTCTATTGAGAAGGGCGCGTTCAAAGGAGAAACAGACGTACCAACGACGAATGGCATTGCTTCTTGGGTATTTTTGAAAAGACAAAAACCATTGCTATAGGAAGTAGACGAAGAATAATCTGCAAAATATAAACCCAATGTATTAACAATATCTCGAGGATCAAAACTTATTATTCCATTCTGTTGTTTGATGCCCATCAAGGGAGTTGATGGAGATGAACCAGAAACGGAACGGAGTTTCTTCCAAACAGTTGATACTGGTGTTGTTCTTGATATTGTGTTAATATACTGGGTCCAAGAATTCTTTCTACTTTCTCTAAATATTCTACGAGCTCTAGCTTGGAGAATTTTATACCTCTCAAGATTTTCATTCGTCGGTCGTCTGTTGAACCTTCTTAGAGCTCGTCTACGTAAAAGCAAGGCATGCTTACAGTCCTCAGTCCACCAAGGAACGGGGGGGACGAGATTGATGAGTCGAGCTTTGAGGAATAGTTTTATGTGCTACATCTAAAATATTTTCAGTTAAAGTTTGTACTATTTCATTAATAGAGTTAAAATCTTCAATGTCAGGTGATACAAATTGCTCTGTGAAATCCACCCATTGTGCCTTTTGTAGAATCCACTGCGGAGGGCATTGATTCGGACGGTGGAATGTACAAAACGAAACATTAATCGGAGTATGATCGCTGCCATAAAGATCAGACATCGCCGACCATTCGAACTTCGTTGCCAAAATTGGAGTGCAAAAGGTCAAATCAACGACTGTCCAACCACCTGTAGAAGACGACAAGTGTGTTGGGGAACCATTATTTAAAAGACATAGATCTAATGTAGTCCTTATATTGTCAATTCGGTTTCCTCGTGAGTTACAAGTAGTAGAGCCCCACGATGTGTGGTGAGCATTAAAATCACCCATCAATAGAAAGGGGACAGGTAACTGAATTAATAAGTTAACTAAGTCGTTGTTTTGGAAGGCATAGCTAGGCGGTAAATAAATGCAACATATGGTAAGTTTAAATGGTACGGTAGTCTGAACTGCGACAGCTTGTAAAGGAGTTATTATGTCCACAGGAACGGCATCAATAGAGTCACGAGCGAGTATGGCTACCCCACCCTTCGCTCGTTCTTCCGTTATAAAGTCGTCCCTGACAACAGAACACCCCCTTAAATTGAAAGTGTGCGATTGGTGAAAGTGCGTCTCTTGAAGGCAAATGAATAATGGAGACGTATCTCGTACAAGAAGTTTTAAATCTTCAATATGACTTTTGGCTCCGTTAATGTTCCACCGTATCACGTTGTTGTAAATGGAAGACATTGACATTGAAAATTAATACTTTAGTTTATGATAGGATTCATATTTTCAATAGAGCATGCTTTAGATTGGTCAGAATCAACAGACACAGAGTCACAACTAATGTCAGACTCTGATGATTTTTTGGTTTTGTTTACAAGAGGTTTAGTACTAGAACCTCCTTTAGAGGTTTTTTGATTTTTTTTAACAAGGTTTTTTCCTATAGTAGAATTTTTATTTTTAGGTCCAACAGTCGGTGGACAAGTGTTTGATTTTTTTTTTAAAAAAGTATTCCAGTCCTGGAGTGGTTTTTTTGTCAACAGGCTTCAACACTTGCGACGTTGTCATTCGTGGCTTGGTCACTGGAAATTTAAGCTCTTTTTTAAAAGTAGGCTCAGGAGTTACTTTTACAGGAGAAAGCAAAGTAGGGCCTTCCTTCACAACCGGAACCGAAATTTGTGCGACATTGGACGTTAACATAGCTAACAACTGAGCAACTTGATCAGTCAAAACTTTTACAGTTTTGGTTAGCTCATCACAATTCACACAAGACATTTTTTGATTGGCTGTAGCAGAAGCAAACGATTTTCCACTTATAAGAGGCTTAGAGCTTTTATGGATCTTCTTGGCTTCAGAAAAGGATACCTTATCTTTGGCCATTATAGTAAGAATAGATTTTTCTTCAAGAAACTTGGGGCAGATCGGAGATCGAGCGGGATGATCACCGCCACAATTCACACATTGCGGGCTAACTTGACAACCTTCACCAGAATGACCTTGATTACCGCAATTTCCGCAAACCTCAGGCTTCGTGCACGACGAACTCATATGACCAAAGCCTTGACATTTAAAACAACGCCTTGGATTCGGAACATATGGCCTCACCGACAGCCTTTGATAACCAGCATAGATATGATCAGGTATTTTAGGTTTTCCAAATGTCAAGATCAAGGAGGTTGTGGGGATTTTTTGTCCCTTTTCCATTCGCATTATCCTGCAGACATCAATTACAGCTTCTGAAGTCAACTCCGTCTTAATTTCATTTAGATCTACATGTAAAAGATCTCGGCAACTTATGACACCTTTTGCAAAATTCAAGGTTCTGTGGGGTTCTACAGATACCTTGACTGTTTCAAAAAAGGAAGTCATTTTTAATAGCGACTGGGTCTGTTTGTCGCTGTTTGTTTGTACAAGTAGAGTCCCGTTTTGTAGTTTCTTGATAGAAACTACGGGACCTGCCCTACCAACAATGGCTTTATTAATTAAAAACGGCGAGACTTTGGACAAATCCGCTCCTTCCGTTGCATTTTTGACAATTAAGAATCTCGGAGAAGGTAACGTAAAGTTACCATCTCCTTGAACATTTGGTGTAGTCTCTTTTCCTATTGCTGCACTAACATCACTTTCTACAGACTCGTTTGACAAGGTCAAACGATGCCTCTTTAAACTCATTTTGGCGTTTTGTTTGTTATTTTCCATAGTTAGTTTGCCGAGCTATTCATGAATGAAGATTTTTCGAACAACTGGCACAGGGTGCACCCAAACGACCACCAGCAGCCCAGGATACTCGAACTAAAGCGAAAACCCCCAAAAAAAAAAAAAAAAAAAAAAAAAAATTGGGGGGGACCTCCAGATATCCTGGAGCCGAAATACATGGTCTGTCAGCACTCCAGAATATTTTAGGAATGGGTTCCGGTACATAGTTACGGTTCCCCAAACCCAAGTACCACTGGCAGCCGCTCTCTATGTACTCACAGAATGCAACCATTTGTTTCGATAGACCCAGCTATGGGCTCCGACACCCATAACTCAACATTCATGCGCTTGCCAAGCGCCTATAGGATGCTCGGTTCCAGAACCTGTCCCATCAGAGGTCCTCGGCATTGCTAGGCACACATCAGGTTCCACATACTTGGCCCCGCCAAAGGAAACCAAGCAGAATCGCCACTCCCAGACATAACGGAACAAGCACAGCAAATCCCTAAATGTACGTGTGAGTGTGAAGTGTTTACATCGTAAGTGTAGTGCTGTAAGTGTAAGTGTCTGCTAGACTCGGGTGCCGCGAGGTTCGTCCAGGTCCTCTCACTAGGTGCAGCTAGTCTGCACCCCCCTGCGGGTGTGTATGTGTTTGTGTGAGAGAGTGTGTTTGTGGATGTTGTGTGTTGTGTGTATGTGGCATAAATGAGTGAGAGTAGAATGAGCTAGAGGTATGGTGGGGTCGCTAAGCCCATCAGCTGCTCACGTCAGCTGCCTCCGCCGGCGCAAGATTGGGATAGTAGGAAGTATGTTCCAAAGTAGTCACATTGTGCTTGGCAAGATACAGTTTCACCATCAGTGGTCGATGTGTCATGCAACAAAAACCAATAATTCCCTGCTTATTTTTCAGGTTGTTTTCATCTAACTACATCTTTCAACTGTTTCAGGTACTCCTTGTACAGTTCTTTTTTAACTTTTTCCCCTTCAGGAATAAATTTGTAGTGAATCAAACCCTGGTAATAAAAAAAAACAACTTCAAAATCACTTTACCCCAGCTTCTGTCCGATCAAAATTTTTCCTTTCTTGATTTTTTTTTTTCCATTCAGCAAACTGATGTTTCTGAAAATTACATTGAAGGGACATCGTTTTGCTGATTCGCAGAGATGAAGGAAAATATGATGAAGTGGCTAAACAAAATTTCCAAAAATGGCTTTAAGGAGTGTTTTCAACAACTGTATGAATGGAAGAAAAAGTATATACATGAGAAGGACAGTATTTTGAAGCAAAATAAGGTTAAAATATACATACTTTCAATGCATTTTCATTAACCAATTCTGAAAAATTTTTGGGCCCTACCTAGAATAGCCAGAACAATTGTTACTTAATATTAATTTCAGTATACTTAACTACAAGACAAAGAACAGGAAACAAAAACAAAACCATGAACAATTTAAGGCTAAGATGGAAATGACAATGGAGTAAACATGGGATTTCATTATGTTCTTTAACTCTGATATTATTATCTTACCCAGTATATAATAATAACAAGATTTATCAATTTACAATATGTTTTTTATAAATTATTAATTATAAATTATTAAAATAAATTATAATTATTATAATTATAAATTATTAATAATTTATAGTTATTAAAATATTTATTCCTCCTTTGACTAATATAAGTACCAAATTAACAATGGCTCTTCCTAGCTTTGTCAGTTCAAATTGTGTTGATAAATTTAGAGTTCACACTATTTTCAGAAGTACCTATTATTTACTCCTTAGAAGACAGTGTTCTGAAGTTAGTCAACCCTAAATTCATAAGAAAGGTTCAACGTGACAAGGCTAAGACTGGCACCAATATTCATTTATAATAATTAGTGAGAACTCCAGTGCAAACAAATGTGCAATACTATTATAGTAGGCTATTTATATCGTAATAAAAATATATTTACTCACTTAAATCTCCTCCAAACTTATAACCAGGTTTCACAATCCATCCTTTAGCACGAAAGTAATGATAAGCTACATAATTTTCAACAAAACTTGATTGTTCCTTACAGAAAATACACCACATATTAATTAAAGACAAAAAGTGTCCATTCCAATCATAAACTTGAAGACATCCTAAAGCGTAACTTAGAAAAAAGGCTTCCTCAAGGCTAAGGTGTAATGTTTCTTGTACACTTTTAATTAATTCATTTTCTAAAGTCACTTTTGGGTTAGTTAAAATGGTTTCTTCATCATCATCAGTATCATTAACGACAATGACCTTATTGTTATAACCTAGTTCTTCACCTTGAGGATTAGTCTCCAAATTATTTTTACTCATTTTACTAGTATTAAGAACTGCAGCTTCTACAGATTCTTCATCAATTCTAATGGTACCAGATGAATGTGAAACAATTTTGGTATTATTACATTCATTTAACTCTGGAATTAAATTGGAACACTCAGATATTCCCATTTCTCCATCTACCAAATTAGATTCACTACTATTTAAATTAATACCATTTTCACTGTCTTTATAATTTGGATTCTGTGTGTTTTGTTTTTCTTTTGAAAGATCTGAATTAATTTTTAAATCAAGTTTAAGATCTTCAGTCCACTTTTTTCTTCGATTCCACTGACGACTATATATAAAAGGTGGTAATCCATTCTTAGATAACTCAAAAGTAGGATACCCTCGGGAAAAAGAACCTTTTCCAAAAAAACCCTAGAACAAAAACAAACCTTTTTTTGTAATGAAATTATTACATTTATGTAGACTTTAAATGGTTATTGCTCTAGTTAACCTTATGCACATTTGGAATCATACAGAAATATATTTTTTTTTCAATTCAGTCCACATTTGAAACTAATAATGAGTGATAACTAAATTTATGTATGGTTATTTTCTCTAATATAACATAGTAAATAAATAAACTTTATAGCTGTTCAATATATTTCAAAATTTTAAACTTAAGGGTATTAATATTCTCTAATTTTAATCAATGACTTTGTCAACCAGCAAAGAAAATGTGCTAGTTTATTTCTAAGGAATAAAAGCGTAAATTTCAAGTGTTTAAAAAAATTAGACTTTTAGAACATGTGACTTTTTCAGCTGTGATTTTACACTAGTCATGCAAAAAAAAATAATAAAATGGTCAGCTGATATAATAAGCAGTGGAAATCAAAGTTTATATTTCAGTAGTTTATATACTAGAATCATGTATCATGGAATATTTAAATAAGTTGCGACAGACAGTATTTCTTGTTTTGTGAAAATGTATAGCTTTCATCTACTTTATGGAAAGACATATGTATAGCATAGTCTCCTGTTCTGTACTATAAAGTATGTAGTGGTATTACATCAAGTAATTATCTGAGTTTACTGCTATATGCACCAAATAAATACAATGAATTATACCAAAGTAGGAATTACCGCAGAAGCATTTATAAATCTTAGAAATTGGGCATTCCGAATCCTTAGAGTATTTAGGATTCCAAGAGCTCGAGAATAGCAAACACCTGGAAACCTAAAAACTTCCTTACGCTCGAGAATACTGAGCACCTAAAACTTCCTTACGCTCGAGAATATTGAGCACCTAAACCTTCATTATGCTCGAGAATATTGAGCTCCTAAACCTTCCTTACGCTTGAAAATATTGAGCACCTAAAGCTACCTTATGCTCGAGAATATTGAGCACCTAAAACTTCCTTGCGCTCGAGAATATTGAGTACCTAAAACTTCCTTGCGCTCGAGAATATTGAGCACCTAAAACTTCCTTACGCTCGAGAATATTGAGCACCTAAAACTTCCTTACGCTCGAGAATATTGAGCACCCGAATCCTTGCTCCCATAAATTTGCGCAGCTATTCAATTTTAAAACTCCCCTTTTGGCGATGATGACTTAAACATGGGTGAGCAATATCATGAAATACTGATTTTTGTCAATGAGCCCAATTTATAACTGAACCAAAAACCTTACATAAAGTTGAAATCTGGACAAAGCCTATGAATGCAGACTCTATGAATAATGACTCTGGCATTATTCGTAACGCTAGCAAACCATTTAACATTACAAAATCATAACTTATTGTAATAAATTTAATCTTCTGTTAGCGAATATCTCTTAATTCAAGATAAAGTACATAATAAAACAAAACAACATTTTAAATCACTACTTTACTACAAGGCCTAAAGTGCAGAAATACCATAATAATGAGTGACTTACTATAATGTAACAACACACATAAGCAGTAGGCCTACCTCGGTGGGTGTTGTTGGCTTAATGAAATCCATGCAAATTAAACAGCAATGATAGTTCAATTAAAAGGTAATTATGCAGTATAACCTGTCATGGATTTTTCTATATTTTTTTTACTAAAATTCTTGATTACATGCCCAAAAGCAATAATCCAAAATATAAAAGCGTGGAAGGCTTACAATTGCCTTTTTAACAGGGTTTTTACCCATCATCTGTATCAGTTAAGTTCACAACACAAGTACCGTGTCAGTTAGGTTATTGAGTATTCTTTTTCTTTAAAAAAAAGGTTTTCTTCAAACATCACTGTGTTAGTCCTAACAACTGTGTCAATTAGGTTATGGAGTATTCTTTTTTAAAGAAATAAAAGGTTTTCTTCACGCATCACCGTGTTAGGCCTAACAACCGAGTCAGTTAGGTTATGGGTTTTTTTTAAATAAAGTTTTTTATCATGCAAAATCCGTTTTAGATGTATTTTTATCGTTTTACCGATCTACAACACGTTAGCGACTTTTGCTCGGTAGCAATTTCGAGGTTATGTTGGTCACTTTTATTTTCGATTTTTATAGTACTTCTCATGATTTCCGCTTTTATATCTTGGATTATGCTTTTGGGCATGTACTGAAGCGTTTCAGTAAAAAAAATATCGAAAAAGGCAGAACAGGCTATACTGCATTTTTACCAATTAAAAATGGCTTAAAATAATAAATTTAACTTAATCTTCCATGGGTAAATATTTCTTAATTCAATAATAAAGTATAAAATAGAAAAAAAAATATAAAAATCATAACTTTTGTCAAAGTACAAAACATTCACAAATACCAAATATTCCCTGTAGATAATAAGAAGCTTGCTGTATTTAGGTAACTTACCATGTTGTATAAAGAAGTCATTTCATCAGGATTACAAACACTAACACAATCTCCATTGTAAACACCTGTATACAAGGGCCATAAGCTTCGATGTGACTGAATACCAGTTTCACTTTCTATTAGTATTGGAAATGACTGATGTATTTTTATATGTGGAGGAACATGTTTCTTTTTCGGTTCTCGTAGTTCCATTTGTAACCAAAAGAAGGCCTACCTAAAATGTAACACTCACATTTAAAACATGTCATGAAAAAACATAGTATCAAAGTAAATAGTAGTACAGTTTACACACATAATACAGTTGGAAAAAAATTGTTACCTTTTAAAGATGTTATTTTTTATAAAAACAAAATAAACATAACCTATAATAGCCACTTTTTTATCAACTACTTTCTCATATAATTATCATTTCAGATTTTAGTTTGTATGTATGTGTTACAAATATTCCCAGGGCCTTCTAAACAAAACTGAAGCTGCCTGCGCTTTAACTCAAAGCAAGTTTCATTGGATAACATGCAAAAACAGTAACGTTACAAATGCACCCAAATATCAAAGCATGTAGGAGTGATATACTGTTCTTTTCTGTTTATACTTCAGAGACACAATCACAAGCTAACTGTACACCCACAGATTGTAGAACAAAATTTGCACTCCACAAATTTATAACATAAATGACTAATCGGTACCAAATATTATATAGAACAGAATCGGTACACTTTGGTTGTAGTCTAAATGCCGAATTGAAAAAAAATGACGAAAATGTCAGATATAGGTTAAGATATTCACAGCTTCAATCATTAGCAGACGACACTCAACCTAAGATACCAAAGTATGTTGTGTGCACGACTGTGCACCTCGAATTGCATACTTTCTATCGTGTGTATGTAAAGAATCGGGAAGAGATATATGGTGTATATATGCTTGCCAAAGCATCTAAGGCGATGGTCCATAGATGAACAATTGGTATTTAACCACTATTTCCTTTTGAGGTTTATATCCGTATACTTGTATATTCGTATCCATATATCTGTCTTGGTTTAACTCATTAATAAAATAACCTAGTTATTAAAAATAACGGGATATTTATTTTGTATAATAAAAGTTTACAGACATGTCTTACACTGTACTCTTGTGTTCTAAAAGAATTTTTATGTCAACCTTCATAAAGATCATTCGTTATAATCTGTGGGCTCTTTACAGCGACTAGAGCACAGATCATGGAATACATACGTTATGTGTCGGTAGCATAAAATCGAATTACAGAATTGAAATATTAGGAATAGAAATAGATTGTTCACTTTGGATGAACCTGTGGTGTGAGGTTGCAAATTTTGATTGTTTAAAGCTGTCATTGTACATGCAAGTTGTTTTAAATATTTAAAATTAAAACTGTTATTAAACTTTCTTATCGTAGACTTTGTTGCTTTAATATTATAAGGAATATTCCCCGTTGAAGGTAAGTAGAAATCGTTAGTTGTACATTTTTCCTTTCATGAATTCAAACTTATAACCTCAAATTTGTTTTTAAAGCAAGTAGGCCTATTTTGTTTGTTTCATTAATATTTAACATAAAATGTGTTTATTCTCTAATTGTAAAACAAAAATTTAACCTATAAAAATGAAATTGATTACTTTAAAGCCTAAAGGTTTGCTTTATATTGATTTTTTTTAAATCCTTTTGTAGATAAAAATATTTAGAATACCTGGCTGCATGTTCTTTTATTATAAAACACTAGTAGGTAGGACAATGTTTATACTATATCTATTGTATTACTGTAAACATCCAGTATAGAGTGTTTATTATGTACTCCCTTTATTATAAATTTATGATTTATTATTTAAAAGTTATTTTATAAAATTTAAATGACTCCAAAATCTGTAGCATACAGTTGGTTTCCAGATATACAAGTGCTAAATGAAACCACAGTAAGCAAACTGTACAATATTTGGTAAATTAAAAAAATATGTACTTTTGTAGATAAAATATGTTAGAATTAATGCAGTAGACTACTAAATGTACATGTATTTAATAATGTTATATTTTACAACTAAAATAAATTTTAATTTAAAATTGTAATGTTTTAATAAAAATATATTAGGCCTATGCATTTATTAAAAAAAAAAATAAGCTTTTTGAAGACAAGGATTAAACACTGAAGATTAGGTGTTTTGATGCACTATGATAGCATAATGGACTGGGTTGACCTATGTTTCAGTGTTCATTTCCAATCACAGAACCTTCAGTCCATATTATCCCTGAACTATTCCCCTTGGTCTTGTTTTTTATCTTTGGACTATATATTTATGGGCTTAAAGTGCTGAAGTGCACTGATAAGACTAATAAACAAACCAAAATAGAGTATGTTCATATTTGAAGATCATATTTCAGAGGGAATGTTATAATATATATAACATTCACCTATAAGAGTGCATGTTTGAATAAATACATACCAAATTGTGTAACGTCGAGGGATCACTATATTGCAGAACTCGTATTAGATCCTAATAAAATATAGATAAAATGCCTAATAAAGACTAGTACTATTTGTTTATTATTTTTATAATTTTTTATTTTAATTTTCCAGTTATGGATAGACTATTGCGACTTGGAGGAGGGATGCCTGGTTTGAGCCAAGCTCCTCCATCATCTGATGCACCTGTAGTGGACACAGCTGAGCAAGTTTATATTTCATCTTTAGCACTCTTAAAGATGTTGAAACATGGCCGTGCTGGAGTACCAATGGAAGTCATGGGATTAATGTTGGGAGAGTTTGTAGATGATTATACAGTCAGAGTGATAGATGTATTTGCCATGCCGCAGACCGGCACTGTAAGTTTTAACTGAGTTTATTTAAAGTTATTTATGTAATACTTTATACCCAAAACACATTTTTCAGTTTTTATGGTTTTATTCAACATACTAAAATCATATCAGTTTTGATTTATTTTAATCCAAATAGTATTCAAATAAATTTGTGAAAAAAATAGAAAATTATTTGTATTATTTTTTTTACATTTATATTTTATTTAATTGTATAATTTAAATACTATTATATGATATAATTTCATAGTTGAATAATAATATAAAACAATAATTTACAATTGAAGAAAAGAATTTTTTACCTTACCTGTAATTCATCTGTAAGATACATGATCAATTAACATTTCAGTTATCTTCAGATTTCTACATAATTTTTATAATACACAAAACTTTCTTATCCATTTCTAGACATTGTTTCATTATAAATCCTAATGGTCAAGCACTCTCATCTCATAAACAAGAGGTCTTGCGTTAATTTATTGAATAGGTTTCTGGTATTAACTATATACTGTGAGATGAAAATGGCTGAAGACTTGTGATTTGCTAATCATTTGTTCTTGTAATTAATTTTTTAACTACGGACTGATATGCTAAAATATCCGCACAGACTACAGTCATGTAAACTCGTTTTAAAAATTTAGTATTTCAGGACTGTCATTGCATTAACGTGATTAATATAATTCTTTCATTGACAAGTGCTGCAGTCAATTGACCTATTTACACTATCAATAGGTTGCTTATAATAGCTGAAAATACAACAAGTAGAATCACGTTACCAGCGATCTTAAACTGGGTTATATTGAACTGTATGTATACTTTAGTAAACATAGCATGTTTGTCACAGTCGTCTTTGGAATTTATTTCTTCTCAATATGTGGGCACAAAATTTGTATAATTCCAGATATTATTAAATGAACAGTCTGATCATGAATGTTTTAGTGATATATTCATTTATCACATTTACATGTCTGCAAGCCTAGTCTGAGCATGAAATTGGTTTCACAGTAAGTTATTCTCAAAAAAGGTTAACAGCTGTGTAACAGACTCAGACTTCTTGTTGGACTATATTATTTATTGAAATATATTAAATCTATGTTGTACATATGGCAGTTTATGTTTTTCAGCGAATCTCCACCGAAAAAGATATTGGATTCGCATCATGGTAAGACCCAGACTTGGGATCATGAAATGAACAACAACCATGTTGCTAGAACATGTTTTCAGGGGTAGTTTAGCACATTTTACTAATGTACTAGCTTTGGTGCCCAGATTTGCCTGGGTACAGCATAATTTTTTAATTATAAGATTTTGGTATATAAATTTTATGTTTACTTCTGCTGTACCCTTTAAAGAGAAAGTATTGAAATTGGAAAATATTGTTTAATACATATTTTTCACAGGATTTTCACGTTTCATGATCATTGGACATCAAAAATAAATGTTTACCTCAGTGTCCATTTGGATATGTATAAGCTCATTTGTTTTCTAGCAAAAACTATTATTCCAGATTTAGTTCTTAATATTAATTGTTTTTGAACCTTCTCCAAAGTGATTTTCAAAATGAATTAGACCCGTATGTTAAAAATGTTTTAATTTGCTCTTCATTCTTTTTCTTTACTAAGCAAAATAAGCTAATTTGAAAAATGGAATTTCTTGAAATATTTTTGTCATTGTTGCCAATTTCGGAGTTTCTAAAATAACTTCTGAATTAGAATGTTTAGGATTATAACGACTAATATATTAATATAGGTACCCATGGAATTATAGATTGCCAAAATATTTAGTTAAGTTTGCCTTTAAAGTTTTGTTGTTGTTTTGCTTTCAGATGTAATTTTATTTCTTATTTAACATCTCCGTTATGTCTCAGTATAACATAGAAAGAGGTGACGCCTGATCAAGGACAATAAAAATATTTATTTACTTATTTTTATATAACATCACAAATATCATAACTAAAAGAAAGAAGTAAACGGAAGAACTGTTTAGATATTCTGATCTTACAGCAGTCAACTTCCTTATTTATAGATTCTCAATTAAAAACAAGGCATTCTTAAATTTATGTATGTGTGCCACTATTATCCATTAGCCTATATCAGCTTTCCTTCTTTTTATAGTACGTGCAATTATCAACAGAATCCAACTAAGTACAGATTTATTTTTGAAGAACAAAATAGAACTTTCTAACTCTTTGTTTATTGTTTCCTTGGATTTATAAATAACTGGATGAATCATAAAGATTCATTTCATTTTTCAGTGGAATTTGAAAATTTAAGAAGATTGTAACGGTGAAGTTAGGGATTTTATGAAGCTAGTGATTCATTTTCGCATTTTTATTGATTTTTTATGTGATATTATTGAATTTTCTTAATTTGATTCCATCATTTTCAACAAGATAGCTGTATAAGACATTTTTTTCCACAAACAAATGTCACATAATGTTTAGAATGTTTTGAAATTTGCAAAATATATTAATATTTTGTCATTGTTCGTATAAATATTAAATGTTTTAGGGAGTGAGTGTAGAAGCAGTTGATCCAGTATTTCAAGCTAAAATGTTGGACATGTTGAAGCAGACAGGCAGGCCAGAAATGGTTGTTGGGTGGTATCACTCACATCCGGGCTTTGGATGTTGGTTGTCTGGAGTTGATATTAATACGCAACAGAGTTTTGAAGCTTTGTCAGAACGTGCAGTAGCTGTTGTAGTGGATCCTATTCAGAGCGTAAAGGGTTGGTTTCATATTATAAATCATTCATATATATATATTTATTTATTTATATATAAAGTATTTATTTACATAATTCTTGATTGTGTAACATTTGTTTTTTCAGTAGACGATACAATACAGTGTTGTTAATAAAAACATAATTGCCTATAAATCAACCTTCTTTGACACATTTTCAGAAATGAAGCAGATGTTATAGGGCCAACTGTGTAGTACGTAAGAATGTGTAAGGTATCCTGTTAGGGTCAATGCTAAACACAGTAAAGAAGTAGAGAATGCCTTACTGGCTTTTTATGTTTTTTTAAAGAAAGAAATAATTGAAAAAAATCAATATTTTTAACGAAAAACCAGTTATTGCTTTATCTATATAAAATTGTCTTACTTATCATTATGAGACTAAGTTATATATTTTTGTTGGTATTAGTTTATCTTTTTGTTTATACATAATGATATAAACTATTTTAAAATAAAGAATTTTTATTATTATATTATTATTTAAGTATAGAAAGTATATTTCAACATTTATAGATTATCAATTTCATTTATTTTAAATACAGTTAAATGAAATTTTCCATGATGTAGAAATAGAATTTCAAGTAAATATAACAGAATCATTATTTTTCATTGCAGCATTCTGTTAACAAAATATTTTGGTCTTGTGCAGGCAAGGTTGTCATTGATGCATTCCGGCTTATTAACCCTAATATGATGGTATTAGGTCAGGAACCTAGGCAGACCACATCTAATCTTGGCCATCTTCAGAAACCCTCTGTACAGGTATTTATTTATCCAAGGCAATTTTTTGTTTTGTGAATCAGTAATGAGCCTCGCCAATGCTCCATTATCATCCTTTTCAAGTATTTTTTATGGTGCTTTTCATATAACTTTAAATTTTATGACCCAATCGAAAATTAGGGTTTTTGGCTTTAAATTTAATATTTTTCCCAGTATTGATTTCCAGTTTTTTAAAATTTGTTGTTGTTTATGAAGTATAAAGAAGGTACAGTAATCAGGAAGAATCAAACTGGCGTTTTTGCACAAACAGTAATTTGTTTTTTGTTTTTTTAAATAGTATTCTTAATATAATACTTAGTATTCTCCCAGCTAATGTGGAACAAACTACAATCTCGTACACAGTTTAACCCTTAGTAGTCAGTGTCTTACCTTTGTTAATGGTTTGATTTGAATTAAGTGAGGATCACATGTCTACTAAACAGAAGCAGGTTGTGAACATGATCAGAGAAAAGTTAGAAGTAATAAATATGGCACCCAGCTATCCCAAAAACAAGATGGAAGCAAATTTTCAACAGTAACAATGTCATGCTACATAGTCAAACATTTTAGTTTGTAAATATTTTTGCTTTTCAAAAAAAATATCCCCGATGGCTGTAAAATTTATAACTTTTTTATCTTACACATTTTAAAAATCTGATTACACTATCATAATCTGCATAAATCAGTACATTCAACTTTATTTTTCATACTTTCATTTACAAATTTATAAATATGCATATATTTAAATGATTTATGCATATTTTAACACTATTTGTGCCAGTGAAATCAGATCTGCAAAAAAGTTAAAATTGTTGCAAATTTGTTTCCATTTTGTCAGCAAAACAGTCGTATACCATTGTTATCCAAAATGTTCTACTGTAATATGTTCTGTATAATTCGGTCTACAATGTTCTACGCCGTCTTCCGATCTCCAACCTCCACCGATCGTGGTCCCACCACAGGTCTTCTGGTAGATCCCTTTTTTTTATTTCCTTTTCGACTCCCTCTCTCCAGCTCAGTCTCAGCCTTCCTCGTTTTCTTCTTCCAGGTGTTCGCCATTGCATGATTTTTTTGGGAATTCACTCATCCGGCATTCTTTGTACATGTCTGTACCAAACCAGTTGTTTTGTTCTTATATCTTCTACAATTGTATGCCTTACGTCCATTATCCTCCGTATACTTTCATTTCTCACTCTCTCTTTTCTTGATCTTCCTGCCGCTCTTCTCCAAAAGTCCATCTCAGTAGCCAACATCATTCTTGCTGTTCTGCTCTTAATTGGCCATACCTTACTACCATATGTTATAATGCTTTTTACAATTGTGTCATAAATTCTTTTTTTATTCTCTTTTGAAATATTTTGATCCCACAACACCCCGTTCAGCATAGATACAGCTCTCCTTCCAAACACTATTCGTTCTTTAATTCCTTCATCTAATGTACCATCTTGTGACATTTTAAGTCCTAAGTACGTATAATTTTGAGAATGCTGTATCCTCCATTCATCTTCTAAAATTATGTCATGCTGCCGTCCCCCAATGCACATGCACTCCGTTTTCCCCAGATTCACTTCAAGTCCCCATTTACTGTATTCCTCTATTAATTTGTGAGCCGTTTATCCGAGGTCCTCATGATCTTCTGCGAGGACAATCTGGTCGCCCGCAAAACATAGTGTGTATAGAGTGTTGTCGTCTTGTAGAGGAATGCCCATACCTTTACATTTGTTTTTCCATCCTTTCAGGGCCTGTTCTAAGTAGATTTTAAACAATGTTGGGGAGAGGCAACATCCCTGCTTAAGACCCTTATTCATTTTAAATCCTTGTGACACTTGTCCTTTTATTTTTATCTTGGCTATCGCATTTTCATATAGCCTTTTCACTGCTTTTATTAAGTTAATATTTACATTTGTTTTGGTTAAGCATTCCCACAATTTACAATGTGGGACGCTATCGTAAGCTTTTTGCAAGTCCACATACAATAGGTGGATCTCCTGGTTCACTGCTGTTTTCTTTTCTATTACTTGAGTGACAGTGTACAAATGGTCTACTTTTGACCTCCCTGCTCTGAACCCTGCTTGCTCCTCAGCTTCGAGATCCTTGTATTCCTCCTCTACCTTCTGCTTTAAGATTTTCCCATCAATTCTGCTAACTGTGCTAGTAACTGACAGCCCTCTGTAATTTTCGCATGCTTGTCTGTCGCCCTTCTCATGAATTGTTGACACAATTGAAGTTCTCCATTCTTCCGGTACCTCAGCACCAGAAAATACATTCTTGAAAAAGCTGCTTGAGTTGCTTATATAATTTATCTGTTCTGCACTTAAATAGTTCAGCCGGAATCTCCCCTGGTCCAGGCGCCTTTCCATTTCTGAGCGACTTGCACACATTCTTTACCTGCTGTAATATATACATATTTTATTTTTTATTAAAATAGGTTATTTTAATTTACAGAATGGAGCCACGAAAGAAACTTTTTAACAATTAAATTTGCACAAATATAAATAGTTATATCATTGCAGAGTACCTGCAGAAATAATCCCGCAAGACTTGAGTACATTGCTTTAATCATACTTGAATCGTTTTCTAATATCAAGATTTTTTATTTTCAGTGTATT
This sequence comes from Callitettix versicolor, assembly GCA_022606455.1. Classification (NCBI taxonomy): domain Eukaryota; kingdom Metazoa; phylum Arthropoda; class Insecta; order Hemiptera; family Cercopidae; genus Callitettix; species Callitettix versicolor. The sequence continues at coordinate 33,003,836 of CM040184.1, forward strand.
CAATCAGCACATTATGTCGAATGTGAGCATTTTACCAAGCTTTACTGGTGCATTGCTTTCAGTTAGAACATTTTGAAGCTAAACATTAATTAGAAGACATTTTGCAGTAAAATTGTCATCATTATATTTAATTTGTTATTATTTATCTGTTTCAATTAATTTGACAATTTTATTTCGTTTCGACCAACATCAATTGAAATTAATATTGTGCGATTGAATGTTATATCTGTTAATGTTAATAATAGGTGTTCGTAATATATTAAACTTGTCTTGTTCCAGGCGTTAATTCATGGTCTTAACCGGCATTACTATTCGATCAGTATAAACTACCGAAAGAACGAATTAGAGCAGAAGATGTTGCTAAACTTACATAAAAAATCTTGGATGGATGGACTAACGCTAGCCGACTACTCCGAACATTGCAAACTGAATGAATCAACTGTTCATGACATGCTAGATCTTGCAAAGAATTATAATAAGGTTAGTTTGTTTATGCCTGTTTTAGAGAAAATAGTGTTTTTAAATATAATTTCTGTAGACCAAAATCCAGAAACTTTTAACGTTAATTTATCTAATATATCAGACAAAAAAAATATTATTTCAATGCTTTTTTATTTATTTAATGTCTATGCTTAGTCTTAGAACCCCAAACTTATCAAGTTATTACTAATGAAGGCAAGGGATCAGTGTTAATGGCAGTGAAACAGCTCAGGACAGTGACTCCAGTTTCAAACCTATGACCTTGAGGTGCACAAGTTCAGAGATACAGCAGAACACACACACACACACACACACACACACACACACACACACACACACACACACACACACACACACACACACACACACACACACACACACACACACACACACACACACACACACACACACACACAGAGATATATTCTGTATATACTTAATATTATTAATATTATTTGACTAAGAGTGAATAACTCAAACCTATTATTATCATATTATTTTACTAAAATTTCAAAAGTCTTTTTTTAAGAATAATTAATACCATCTCAGATCAAAGACAAAGTTTTGGTATAAGTAAAACATCAATTATTGGATTTTCACACAAAGAAAATACACTAAAACAATTTTTTTTAATTTTGATGTATTTTTACAATAAAATAAACTAGTTTTGATTAATTAAACAAAACATTTTTTTACTTCCTTTGTGATAGTTTTGATGTACGCCTTTGATTAATACGTTTTGATGTCATATGACGTCTTTACTTGCCAAAGGTTTAAGAAAGAATCAAGCAGGTACACATTCCTCTATTATTTGTATTTATAGTATGTATGTTTGTATCATGCTTCAAACTTTTTTCACAGGCTCTTGAAGAAGAAGAAAAAATGACACCAGAGCAATTAGCAATAAAAAATGTTGGTAAACAAGATCCCAAACGACATCTTGAAGAGAAGGTTGATGTATTGATGGCCGCAAATATCGTTCAGTGCCTTGGAGCAATGTTGGATACTGTCGTCTTCAAATGACTCAAGTCTATAAATATATTTATACATTGTCTATGTCTGCAAACCACAATATTCTTTGTAAAATAAATCAATTTTTGAAGAAAAACATTTCAGTTACACTTTCTATGCAAATTTATTTCATGATCTATATTAATTACAAATAGTAACAATATAATAGTAACCAAATATATAGTAAACATTCTTACTAAATACATTAGCCGCCTCGGTAGCCTAGTTGATAGCGTACTGGTCTTTCACCCCAGGACCTGGGTTCGATTCCCGGCCAGGGCTTGGCATTTTCATACGCTATAAATCATCTACATTAGCCCAAGTGTGCACAATAGTCAGATGCTAAACAAACAAAAAAACTAAATACATTGTACATGTACAAGTGATTGAAGTATTTATATATTAACATCTATTTAAAAAAGTGTGCCAAAATCATCAAGTCCCATAATCATCTTGACTGTTGTATTACTAAAAAATTACTATCACTGTATTATTTCTCTTATAAAACTGTGTTTGTTATATTACAGTGTTGCATATTACGGAGTATCTGTAGAAGTTAGGCATTATGGTGATATCACAATAAGAATCTCAGTAAATTATTTGGTTTATCAAGATTAAATCTATTGTTACTCTGAAATGAAACTATAGTTATAAATTTGTTGATAAATGTTTCTTTGGATAAAAATATTTATCTGTGGTTTCAAGATGCAAGAAGTTTTTCACATCTGAAAGTCAGTTTTTCACATGAAGAAGTTTTTCACATAGAAAATTAAAATGTATAAAAATAAATGAATGAACAAGATCACTCCACATTACAAAATTGTTACATGAAAAAATAAGTATGTTTTTTTTAAATGTTAAAAATATAATACTGTATCTGCTGACAAAATCAAAGATGTTTACCATGTAAGAGAGAAAAGATTGTTACATCAATCATATCTAAAGAAATGAGTTTCGTTTCGACTGAAGAGGATTCACACAAGGCTACAATGGTGCGCATGTCAAAATTTATTTAAAATAGAAAAATAAAATTTACTTTTTCCTAAGGTATATTGATAAATATTAATGTAACATTGTATTTTAAAACAATAAAATTTGTAATCAAATACCAACAGTTTATTAGAAACACCACAAATGTTAATAGGACAATTAAGATCTAGCATTGTACTGAACAACAATTGTACCTGAAACAAAAAAAGTACAGCATTAGTATAAAAATATATATCGGAGGAAATAGTGACTCTAGTGTAGTTCTATTTGAAAAAAACGAACAAAAATATTTAATTCAGTTTTAAAAAACAAGAAGGTATAATTTTCCATGTATGCCCTATTGATGATCAATATTAATTATTATTGGGAAACTAATAATAATGCCATCACAATCTATTTTTTTTCTCTACGCTTTTTCTAACTCTATTTCTTTAAAGTTACATACATTCTTTATTGAAAGTTTAGTTAGGAAATGAGGTAATTCACTTGTCAAAAATCAAGCTCAAACTACATGAATTAGAACGTTTTCTAAACGTTTCTCACAGTATCATTATCATTGATAATATCTTTTTCACCATCTTAGCATCTTAGAGGAAAAATTATTGTTTAAAGTTGTAGAGTATTAAATTTGTGGTAACTTTCATAAGCAAGTTTTATCATAACTATTATGTAATGAACTACAAAGTGTCAGTATAGTAAATTTTCGTATAATGTTACTTTTTTACATTTTTGTTGAGTTTTTTCATTGTACAGTATCTACATATTAATAAAAAAATTATGTAATAAAAGTTTAAGTTTAAATTTTATAAGTGTTTTATGTTTTACAAAAATGTATATTTTACATAAATTTTTATTTATTTTACATAAGTATGCATACATATTCTTTTTATATTCTTCTTTTCTGCTAGGATTATTATCACTATGTTCAGTATAATGATCTGCCTTCCCTAGCTTCGTCAATTCTACTTTCGTTGACGCGTTTCGGAGAACCTCCACCTTCAAAAACTATATCTATACTCCATAACTATAACTACTCTATAACTATAATGGAGTATAGATATAGTTGTTGAAGATGGAGGTTCTCCGAAACGTGTCACCGAAAGTAGAATTGCCAAAGCTAGGGAAGGCAGATCATTATACTGAACATAGTGATGCATACATATGTTTAAAACAAAAATGTATTGTTTAAAATTAGCAGAAGAGTTGCATAGCTTTAAAACATAAAACATTGAAATTTCCATAAAATTTTTAGCAAATTTTATGATTCTACAACATACTTTTTTTGTTGAAGACATAGAAATGTCTATGCAGTTCTGTTACGATACATGCTGAAAAAACTTAAAATTAAAACATTAATTTAAGTGGCTTTTTTATTTAAAAAAATTAATTTTAATGCTGTAGTAAAATTAATTTTCTTCTTCTTCATCCGGATCACCCACTTTGGGGTACGCCAAATCAATTACTTTGATGTGCGTTAGCTGCCTTCCGCTGTATCCAATACTGCTTCATTCTATCCCAGACTGCCCCGCCCCTTTTAGATGTTGGTTTTTCTTGGAACCTTAGGTTTTCATTATGTAAAAGTTTTCGCAGTTTAAGTACATCATCAATCATCTCATCTGATATCGCCAGCTCAGTTAAGTCCTCCTGGACCCGCCTGAACCAATTACTCTTCATTTTCCGATCTCTGAAGAAAGCAAAGATCCGCCTAGTAAGTCTACTGCTGTTCATCCTACTAATATGGCCATAAAATTTATTTTATTATAAAGTTATACATAAAGATTTATGTATAAATCTATAAAGTATTTCTACAAAATCACTTTGAATACAAAAGTTTCTTTAAAAAATATTTCTACAAAATTAATTTGAATACAACAGTTGTAGTAAGTTAATACCCTACAACTTTAAAGTAATTATAATTTTACCTCTAAGATGCATTGATGAAAATACATGAATGATAAAATAAGAAGCACTTAAACTTCTCAACGCCAAATGTTCTTGTTTTTGGCATATCATGGTGAACACACAATGGTTAACTTGGTTTCTGAATCACAAAATCAACCAATTAGAACTTAATTACTTAATTAGAACTTCTTTAACTTTCAAAAGGTAATATGTCCTTATACCCTGGACTAAAACTAAATAATACTGTAATAAAATAAATTAAAAATTCTACTTGCTGTTATGCTTTATGTATCATTTCATTTCCAGAATCTGATCTTAAGTCTTTTACTATATATTAATATTATTGCATTCTCTGTATTAAAGTCTTGTTACTCAATTTGGCATAAGGGGTTTTGAGTTTTCTATTAGTGTAGAGTTTTCTACTATTATTACTGCAAGGACTACTATTACACTGCGATATTTGTAGATCTATTGTGCACTCTTTCTATATTCTTAACTTGCTCAAACAAGTCCTTCTCCAATCCTATACCCTTCATAAAGTTTAAGATTTGGAAAGGATTTAAGGTGGGTAACTCTCCCCCCCACTTCTAATTTCTATCCTCCCAATTAAATATTGAGGTACTTGCAGATGTTTGCTCTGGTAATTTCTTTTCAATTCTTTTTATTGATCCTTATTACAGAGGTTTTGCTCCATTTGGCCAGCTTCTTGTTGTGCAGTGATATATTGCTAATTTTATTTACATTATTATTCATGGGAAAATGGGTAGCTAGGAAATCTTATCTGCCTACATAGAGCCCCACATATATGCGTAAAGCTACGGTCCACTGGGAGGTAGCTAGGTATCCCATGACTCCGTTTGATGTACCATTAGGCTGGTATCATTTACTCCATCAGCATGAGTCGCTTTACACTTTAAAGTAGTCAGGTTATGTAGAACAGTGTGTGTCCTGAGTAGGTGAATGATAACATTGCACTTGGATTGCTAAACTCATCAGCTGCCTCCCCGGGTGCAAAAGAGATAATAATTACAGGAATAGTAAACGTAGTAGAAAGAGTTAAGGAAAGTATAAAGAATATTTACATTCCATTAAATTTTAAGAAAATGCTGTAATAAAATTATTCATAAATATATAATTATTTATAATGTTCTAAAAGAAAACACATAATCCCATAGATAAAGTATTAGCTTTAACTTTGTTTATACAGTATAATTAAAAAAAAAATTGACTATTAAAAGCCACAAATAGTATTATTACTTAAGAATAATATACATTTTAGTTAACAGTCATTAAAGTTAAATAATAAGCTAGCTAAAATTTTTACTGGGTTACTATTTTTAATTTTAATATAATACAGTAATAATATATCAAAATGTTGAAAAGAAGAGGATAATTTCAGGGGAATATTTTTTATCTTGACAGCACTCTCCTTGGTAACACTGATTGATCATATGATTGAACTACCTTATGCCTAATTTTGTCTATAAAGGGAGTATTTTGGAAAATCTTTTTCAAGTCTGAAAAAGGAATTTAAATTTTTAGTGATCAAATAATTATAAAAAATGAGTGTCAAAGCCGTATCAATGAAGGAAATTTTACCAGCTCTTCCAGACGAGAAGATTGGTATGTGTTTAGAATAAATACAGTATTTACAGAAAATATATTTTATGACAATGAGTAGTTTTATTTTATATCTTTTTCTTAGTAGTTTGAATGTATCTGTTATTTAGAATTAGGCCTACTTATGTTGTTTAGAGAAATTAAAAAAAAATGCAATTAGAAAAAATGTTTTTTTAAATAAAAATAATAAATTAGTATTGGGCCCTAAAAACATATTTCATTTGTGAATGTATAACTTTTTCTATTGTACACTTGGGCAAATGTATTACTTTACAGTGCAGATTAAATTGAAAATATTTTCAGTTTAAAATATTTCATAACCTACCAAAAAGATTGGCACAACTAACCAAGAAACGGTAGGTTCTGGCGACATGTTACACAACTTAACTTATCAGATTACTTTCGCTTAAATAGAGGATATTTCAATTTGTAAGTAGGCTAACCCCACACAAATAAAAGAGAATAAAAGGAATCTAATAATTTTATTTAAAGCTATAATATTATTTTTTTCTATAAAGTCAAAGTAAAAATTAATATATTGAAGTGTTTAACTCTATAGGGATTTAACTATGTTATTATTATTATTTATTAATAATATTTATTAATTAAAATTAATAATATTTATTATTATTATTATTTCGGACTATGTTATTAGTCCGAATCCAGACCAGATAAAACTTAAAGCTGATTAAGTAAAATCCTTTACTTAATCTTCTGTGCTTACTAATACTGCAAGTTATATGATAAATAAAAAAAATAAGTTTTGGTATAATTAATAATTTTAAAAGAAATGAAAAACCTGAGATAAATGAAAGTATTGGTACTTATTATTATCTGGAGTACCAATGCACACAACCAAGTCAGTTGTTTTTTTACTCAAAAATCATGTTAGTTAGATTCTTACATCTTTCTTTTAACTGTTTCTGTTGCTGTCATTATTAATAACATGCATGAACATAGATAATATCAAGAAAAATGGAAGGTAAATCTCAAAATGACTAGCGCATGAAAGTAGACAAAAAAATTTTCATTACAAAAATGACTAATTAAGTGCATCTTATTAATAATGAACGCAATAGAAACTTTTTTTATAAAAATACTTAAGTCCTAACGACATGGTTGTTGGATGAAAATTATAACTGATAATTGTTTTTTGTTGTTGTTATTTTAAGTTGAAAAGCACATTGTGGCTGTTATCGCCTCCATAAATATAAATGTGAGTTTAAAGTGTTAATGTCATAAATGTAGTGTTATAAGTGTAAGTGTGTGTTAGACTTGGGTACCGCGAGGGACGTCTAAATCCTCTGAATAGGTGCAGCTAGTCTGCACCCCTGCGGGTTTAATACAGTTGTGCTTGTTGGTATTCCAGATAGTGAATAAGTGTCAAATTACCTAATTTACGTATAATTTAGATATATGTTGTATCATAAATATCTATATTCAGATATTCATGCAGAATAGCATATGATGAACTTTCGATTTCTTAAAATGTATGCTGAAAGTAGGTAGGGATACTCATGCTGAAAAAGTCTACTCGTTTTTCTAAATAAAACAGTAAACAAATAGTTCAAATAGTGCTCTAAAAACTAGGCTTCCTAACACCATTGTGTTTTTTTTGTAAATCAAGATTTGTTTTAAATAAATTCCATAAGTCGTGTGGTTACTACAAAATGGAAGTTTCATTTATATTTCTAGGGAAATAAAACTCATTTGAAGTAGTAAGAATCATACCGATTGCTCTCATGAAAGTTGTATTTTTAATAGACACAGGAAGATTAAATAAAAGTTTTAGTTACTGTACATCCAAATCATGATTCTACTTTCAGTTCTGTATTCCAGTAGTTATAGATTTTCATAAGCTTTAAGTATTTATATTATATAATAGGCCTACTCTTTTTAAATTTTATATTATTTTTCAGAAGTGTTTATTTAAGTAGCATTCTGTTATCATTGTTTGGCTGCATTTTACTACCAGCTTCTATTCTATATCAATATGTCAGTGTTCTGTAACATTTTACAAAATCAATCTAGTTATCTATGGCAGAGAAAGGTACCAATGTACAAGGTTATTTGAACCTCTGATAATATATAATAATGTTTTATATTTAACTAGCATGTGGTAAAAAGTTAGGTTATTTAAGTTGATAAAACCAAATGAGATTTATTGTAGTAGTATTTTTTAAATGGACATTTTGTGTCATCGTTTTGTGTGTAAAGAACTATACCTACAGTTTTGACATTAAATTTAACTCTTATTCTCAATTGCTAAATATAAAACTTAAAAGTCTGTGTTAAAATACTAAATATAGGAACACATGATCAAGGTTAATATCTTCAGCAGTCAAAACAATATCTAAAACTTAACATATGATCTGCAAAATTACTGAAACCTTTTTTATGTTTAAGTTTATACTTGGGCACATTAAAAGTGCTAAGGCTTTGCAATTATTGGAAGATGGATTATTTATACAGTATTTCTGCAGTAGCCTATTTGACCTGATGCCAATTTTTTCAAATGTGTTTTTACTTAATTATATTCTAGCCAAGAGTCCACACAAGGACGGGTACCTAAAATCAATACTAAATGTTAGGCTATTTAGTATTGTAATAATAAAATTTCACAAATTTAGCCTACTTACTACTTAAGCAAAAAGTTAAGTTTAGATGAGGCTTTATAAAACTGTAATTTCCTACCTTTCTTATGAATTTCATTTCCAAGAAATTTTAACTAGTCTAAATAAAAGCAAGCTATATTTAAAAGCACTCATGTTAGTAGCAGGGACCATATATTTTTAGATTAATTATCATTAAATATTTCCTATAAAAAACCTTACCTGTGGGTTTTACAACATGCTAAAATTTTCAGCAGTGGAATTTTAAGATTTTTCTAAATAAAATAATTGAAATCATAAATTCGTGTCATCAATATGGCAAATGCCATTAAAGAGTGTATAAAGTCAAAGAGTTTGATGATCAATGTGGTTAAGCATTGGTCAGTGTATTGCATCTCTGAACTAGAGATTATTCAGTGTATAATACATCAAGGTTGTGAGTTCAGTCCACAGTTATTGTCATTCTGTTATTGTTAACGCTGATTCTCCATCTTCATTAGTATAACTGGCATAAAGTGTGGATTGTTAAGCAAAATAAAAAATGTACAAAGTCAGTAATAACATATAAGAACGTGTAACTATATAACTTTTTGACAGTCATTCATTCAATTCATGCTACAAGGAAGGCAAATCTACATCAATAATTGATTATTATTGGTTAAAAAAACATTGTTAAGGTAAAAAATCTCTACTTTTAGTTTTTAAGCATCTCTAAATTTTTATAATCATATTTTACTAATTCTGCTGTAAACATGATTTTAAATAAGGTACTCTAAATTATGAAGAATGAAAATGTCATAAAATAGTTAATTACAACTGTTTGAAAAAACACTTATCTTTACATTCCAGAGATTTTTGTATTTAAAATATGTGCTACTTAGCCTAGGACCGTTGACTCTACCTACAGTAGTGTCCTGTAAAACTAAACTATAAATGAAATTAAACATGTATATTGGGCTGGCTTTGATCCAATTTTATGGTTATTGTTACTGTTGCCAAGTGCTGAGTCTAATTTTAGTTTTATTATTTACAAATAAACAATAAAGCAGGAGCCTGTTGGTTGGGATTCTTTTTGACTGGACAAGCAGCTGACCAACAAATAGAATCACTAATAGTGAGTTCACTTATCTGCTTATATTCCTAACAAAAGTTAGGGATTTTTTAAATTTTACCAGCATTTTAAAGCCTTCACCATTTTTCGCTGGAAGAAAAGTAAACCAACCAGCCGTAAGTGAATATAAGTCTTAGCTTAGTAATAATTATTTTAATTTAGAATTATTCATAAAGTGCAATAATAAACATTTTTAAGTTAACTAGTGCACTTTATAAAAATAAATACATAAATTTAAAATAAGCAAGAGTATACAAATTTAAATCTGTTTTTAATATGATTATTATTAAATATGTAGTACCATACTTGGAATAATAAAGCATAAATATATCTTGAAGTCACCACTTAGTGGTGAAAAATTGTGGTAGAGCCAGTCTGTAAATATAAACCCAACATTTTTCCATTTATGAAATAGTACAGGCATGCCAATAAATAGCCTAATGTCTTATCAGTGCCATTGCAGTTAGTGTCCAGCTTTTCTTAATTTTCCCTTGGCTACATTTAAGCTGTTTGTTTAAGAGCAGGATATGGTCCTGTACAAACTTGTCCTTTATAAACTTACAGGGACATAAAATAGTCCTTAGACATATAAGTAGTCCTTTTTCTATTTAGTTCCTCTTATATAAAAGGCTCACTATGGTAAAAGTCTGAATTGAGTAAAGGCTGGAATTTGAATTAGGCTACTACTTGTGTTTCAATTCAAATTTGAATTAGGAATTTGAATGTGTGTTGTACTTGAAAACGCACATAATGTTTATGTATAACGTATTCAGAAATTGAATATAAAGTTAATCCAAAATATAAAATCGTTAATAGGGAGCACAGTTCACTTCAACTCAGGTCTGACTTATATGCCTAACATTTGATTATAGTTATTAATATTAGTTTTTTCCGTGTGTTACAATGATTTGTGGTCCTGATTAGTTTGACCCTTTCAGTGCCATGGACTTTTTTACTGGAGTAGAAGTTTCATATTTTTTATTTATATATTTTAAGCTAAACGAACATATTTTATGAAAATTATATTTTCTAGTGGATACATGCAGTATACTGTAAAAGAAAGAAGTAGCAAAACTCTTGGCCGTCTATGCACCTCACAAAGAATTCATTTGTCCTTGTCAGTTTCCATCCTAACTGCTCAGCGTTTATTTAATGTGTTCCTTGCCTTTCCCTCTACCACAGACAGGCAAACTTTTAAGTGAGTTGCTCAAGAAACTCAAATATAGCATGATAAAATACACTATACTGGTCAACTGTAGTGCCTTAGACTGCTTGGCCATTTGACCAGTCTGAAATTGTTTCATTATACAAGTCTCATAAGTGTTGGTTATTGTATTATTATTGTTTAGTTATGTATAATCTTTTTAAAGAGGTTAATATAGTGGTCACACCAAAATTGAAATTACTGATTTTTTTTTTTTAACGTCCAACTATTGTGCACACTGGGCAATGCAGACGATTGAATCTTCTATCCCATATATGAACTGAAAGCTATAATTTGGTTTTTCATTCTGTAATTTAAAAAAATCTTAAATCTACAGATATTTAATACACAAATTTAATATTTCTTATTAGTTTTGCATTGATTTTTATGAATGAGTTTTATTCTTTGTTTAGGCTGTTAATCAATAATTTATTGCTTCCTTCTTTTTTTTTAACAAATAGGCAAGTTGATTGAATAATATATATTCATCAGAAATTGCTTTAATATTTAATAGTGGAAGTGGTTTTCATAGTTACATTGAACAATATTTTGTTTTTGAACGATGAAACTCTTCCATTTATATGAAAGATAAATTTCACTGCCTTATCTTTTGAGAATCTGAATTGTGTTACAAATAAAAGTTGTTAGTTTATTATCAGAATTTTTTTTAATTGTCATTTTCAAATCTTATTTTGTTAGACATGTTGGCTGCTACCAGTGTGCTGCAACAGCAAGCTACAGAAATAAGAGCACAAAGGGTCAATTGGCAGTGCTATCTACAGTAAGTGTTTTTAAAGTAGTCTAGTTTGTTTGCTGAATACTTCACGGATTATGATGTGAGCTTTGATTTGAGAGTATGGTTACAATAAAATAATAGCCTACTAAGTGGGACACTTCTCTGTACTTTGTAAGTTATTGACATTTGAAAATAAGTAAATGAAGGAAAGACATTCACTCACATGAAATTTATAATGTTATACCATTAAAAAGGCTCTGAAATGCAGTTGTTAATCATCATAAAATAATGTATAGATTATTACCTCATATAAATTCCGGTTTGAGAACTATTTAACCGGAAAAAACCCAGTTAATAGGTAATGAAGAAAATCGAAATGAGCTCATTTCTCAAAATCGGTTCATATGATTTCACTCAAAATTTTCTCCTATTTTAAGATTTTTAACTGAACACAAGTTTACCAAATTTGATGTGAAAAAACAAAATGTCGGTTATAAGTATACAATAAGAAAAGATATTCTGAAATTTTAATGGTTCAAAATGAATTGAAAAAGAAATTTAAACAATTATGGCGGTCATGTTTTATTATTTTTTTTTGATAAAAACTCTCAGGAAACTATTTCCTTTTTTTCCTTATTACAGGAATAGTAGTTACATTTTTACAATGATCCAATAGAAATTAAAATTTTCAAATTAAAATGTGTTAGTTTCAGTTTTTTTACTAATTAATCTAAAATTTGAGTCCTAACCTTGGAGATTATATTATAAGAATTGGTAATATGATGTGTAGAGGCTTTGGGACAAGTTTATTATTTACAGAGACAGAGAATGCATGGTAAATATTAAAAAAGTTATTTATGAAGTTTAATTGCTCTCTGTAAAAAAAATTAATATTAATTTCATTTTGCATATCCTTTAGCAGTTATGTAAATTTTTGTTTTCAAATGTGTTTCAACTGTTTTTTTAACTACTGATCTCAAAACGATTGTTTTAGATCACAGATGATCACCCAAGAAGATTACAGCTTCATCACTGCATTTGATAATGCAGATGCATCTACACGTGAAGCGCTCCTTAAAGAAAAGCGAACACAGTGTGCTAAGACATTCCTAAATTTGTTAGAACATGTCTCCAAAGATCAAACCATCCAGTATGTCCTTGTTATGATTGATGACATGCTCCAGGTCAGTAATTTAATCCATATTTATTAATAAATGGTGCAAAAACACACACACACGCAAAATATTTGATCGGGAAAATTTGAAATAAAATTAATTTATGGTTCAAAAGTAACTGAAAAACAAAACAAACCCTGATGAGATGCAGTGTTCATTTTACAGTTTTTTTCCGATTTACTCCTGAACCGTTTAATGTATTTTATTGTAAATGTCGTTATTTTAAATATAACCACAGTTATCAGATGTCAGGCTAAACACTTTAATTTTTCTATGACATGTCATTAGAATTTTTAACGTCCACTTAGCTTAATTTTTACAATTGTGGGTTTTTTAGAAAATCATTTCTCATATGTATAATGTTACTTTAGTGCTAAAATATTAACTTCTTTCCTACAGGAAGATCGAAACAGAGTTGAAATTTTCCGTGAATATTCTTTACGTAAGCATGAACCTGTTTGTGGACAATTTTTGAACTTATTGAATGGTTCCGATGGTTTCATTATTAATATGACCGCTCGTATCATTGCTAAAATCGCATGTTGGGGATCAGAACAGATTGACTCTTCCGATCTACAGTTCTACCTCACTTGGCTCAAAGATCAGCTGGTTATAACTGTAAGTAAAGTACTTTACAGGTATCTAATTGCGTAAAGCTACTGTGTTAAATGTAATTTATGATTATGAACATGTTTAATATGCACATATTGACTTTTGAAGTACCACATAATATATTGTGTGCACATAATGAGGCTTATTCACTCAAACAATATTACAATTGATACACACAATTGTGATTAAAAAATGTAATCATATTTTAACATATTATGATCCTGAAGCTGTGTTTTCATTGGTATAGTAATTGAGCTAGTTACTTGTACCATACAAGCAACTAGCAAGAAAGCTACTAATCTTGTGCATACTAACAGCAAATTGTTTGTACACATACTAGCATTCAAGACAGGAAAATAACGTCTCAGGCTAATCCCTTATCGCTTGTGAGCTTACTAAGCTTCCCCCAGCACTAAGACCATGTGTCCACTAAATGAGAAGTAGAGTTGCAATTCAAACCTAACCAATTGTTTTTAATGTAAGTGCAGCCATGGTTAACACTGCTCAGCTCCATTTCATTCTCAGTGACCACACTTACATTAAAAACAATTGGTTAAGTTTTGAATGCAGAGTCTGTTCCACTCAGTACAACACTGCTCAACATTTGGTGGCCACACAACCTAAACAGAAAAGTAATCTTCAATATACCTACACCAGTTTAGACCATTTGGTCTTCGTCACCTGCCTTGCAAATTTTCACTACATGGTTGCTAAATTTTTAAGGTGTCAGTCAGACAACCTATACTTTGCAGGGGTTTCTGAAGATAGTTCTTCAGAAGAAGGGCCAATATTTCTTTTTATCTTTTCTTCTAATCCATTTGCTGTTCTACAATTGTCAACAAAATTGTTCCTTTTCAATATTACTAATTTCTGTAATCACACTAAAGCTAATTTCTAAAAATATTTTCTTAGTTTTTCATTTATTCAGAACCCTGAATCTCAGAAAACATGATCACTAAAAGGAATTATTACTCTCTTAAAATGACAGTTCTATTCGTACTAGTAGACAGAAACACATTTTCAAGTATAGACATCTACTGTAAACTGCCTGTGAATATATTTATCTGTTTACATTTCAAGCCGATTGATACACTTGTACACAATTTCTGATGAGTTAATGGTCGGATTTTGATGCAGTCTTCTGTATATTCTTCACATTCTGTTATTTTACATTGTTATTATTACTGTTGCTATATTTATTCTGGCATAGTTCATTCTAATACTTGGAAAATCAATGGAAACATATATAATAACACATGTACACAATAGGGATGACAAACTGACACAGAACTATGACACATATGATGTATACAACAAAATAACATGTTTTCATATAAATAAATTAGGTATTGTGACTGAAAAATAGTAAAAGATATTTGATTTTGCTCAAAGAAGTTGGTAGTAATTATGAATAACAAAATATGTTTTAAGTTTATAAATATTAAATTTAAACTGACATTTTTTGATAGAAGTTAGTTTATAGATGACTGTTAATTTTGTTATAGTTGTTCTTGTTTTGTTAAACTAACAATACTTATGTAAATAAAATACTACATTATAAATAACATGCATGTTTGTTTTGTTGATTAACTACCAACGCGTATTTAACATGAAAGGCTAACATTCAAAATATAAAAGACATGTGCACTGCAACTAACTAAGTGTGGCTTCAAATATTTAGTATTAGATTGGTTTTTAATCAAGGTTAGTCATCAGAATTTTTCATTTTTGTTTTTTTGTTCCATTTTTGTAGTCAGCAGAACAAAATTCCTTTTCAAGGTATTCGTTTATAACTTTTCTTCTAGAGGCTGATTTTTTTAGAAAAGGGTCTTCTACAAGTTCGTGTTCTACTGCATAGTTTTTCAGTTCTGGTCGATGGTTGCTTTTTGTCAGTGTGGCTTTGAATAGGTTTTGGTAACCAAAATCAGGGATAAGTTTTTATGTCTTCGATTGTGTTTTGTTTTCTTTTAGTATGAAGCATTTGTGCAATCAAAACTTGATAGTGGATTAAATGCATCAGAAAAATTGCCGTTGGATGAAGTTACCGAGGCGATAAAACGTGCTGAAGATCTGGTTTGTTGTCATATGTTTTCTGTCTTAGGTTTTATATGCCTGTATTGACTGTAAGTAAGATTTTATCAAATATAAATCCATTGCTGTTGTATTCATTCAAATAATTTCAGGTAAAACTTTATCATTTGTTAATCTAACTTCAAAATTGTATTCATTACTTGTTTATATTTGAAGCTTAAGAATATTTGATTATTGTTATTGGTGTATTAATTCTTATACTTTTATATTTATTCTCATTAAGTTTTTAACATTTTTTTTAAGATGTAATTTATTTGATGTGATTTGTATTGTAAACTGAAAGTTGGTTTGTGTTAAACCTAAATTTATCATCAGGAGCAGATTTAGCAGATTCATGCTACTACCAGGCAAGGCAGATCATATGTATATATGTACAAATGTAATATTGGTTTTCTAAAGTAAATATTTACTTGTCAAAAGAAAGTAATTTTGGGCAGAAATTAATGAAGATGTAATTAAAAATCACACAGAATATTGATACAAACATTACTTATGAAATGACGAATGGATAATACCGGTAAAATACTTTTGTAGATCAGTTACTCATACATTACATAAAGATTACAGCATGTTAATAGTATATTGAAATGTACATGTTGGGACTGAAAACATTTTTCTTGGAAAAGCTGGTTATAACCAAACCAATTGCATTTTTATGTTTTGAGTAAAAAACAGTATAATACCTGGAGATAATATTATTTATTTAGTGTGTGTGTGTGTGTGTGTGTGTGTGTGTGTGTGTGTGTGTGTGTGTGTGTGTGTGTGTGTGTGTGTGTGTGTGTGTGTGTGTGTGTGTGTGTGCGCGCGCGTGCGCGTAAATGTGGCACACACATTTTACTTACTTTAAAGAGATTAAGTAAAAGTTTATCTCTTATTGATTTAAAATTTTATAATTGTATTCCATTGGAAAAGAGTTCATTTAACCCTTTAAGTGCTGCAGCTGTTTTGCCAAGTCATATAAATAAATTTCTGGCAATTACTTTGCAATTTGCAATTACTTGGGAGAAAACATGTAAAGTAGCTACTTAACTAATTTTTATTATTTTTGTTTTGACAAATCAAAGAACACACACAAACACACACACACACACACGCGTATATATATTTTTTATTGTTGTTATTTTAAGGCGTAAAGCATATTGAGGCTATTATCACCTTCCTAAATGTAAGTGTGAGTGTAAAGTGTTAAAGTTGCAAGTGTAGTGCTGTAAGTGTAAGTGTTTGTTTGACTTGGGTACCATGAGGGATGTCTAAATCCTCTCAATAGGAGCAGCTAGTCTGCACCCCCTGTGGGGCAAGAACATATATATATATATATATATATATATATATATATTCAACTGGTGTTTTGTAAACATTTTACACAAAAAACTTTGTATCAAAAAATATATTTTTTTAAACTAAAAACCAAGTTTAAACTGAATTTTGAATCAAAATATTTTTTGGAATCTTTTCAGGTATACAGTGAAAAATAGCATGAAAAACAAAAACAAATGCATACACATATAATATGTTTCTGTTAATATAGTGCAGCAACTGACGATTCGACAACAGCTGCTGTCAAAGATGAGGTCAATGTTACGATGTCAAAGAGATAATCTAGCTTGACAAGATAAAGATTAACAAAACTTGAATCGGTCAATAACTTTAAACTTTTGGATTACCATAAACTCTTGGATTGTTTTTTCATATTCTATAAAACATTACTGATACACAAAACATCGCAAATAGCAATGCTGGTATTTAATGACATCGTAATATTGCACATAGTGATGGTACAGCACTCAAAGAGTTAACCTTAATATTCCAAAATGTATTGATATAAACAATAAGGCGCAAAATTGAGAAAGTATTAAGAGTAATGGCAATAAAATTTCTCTACAGTTTTTCCCCATTAGTTCATATGTTTATCGATACTTATATTTATTTGTTATTGTTAGAACAACGAGTACATGCAGTCAGTGGCTAGATGCTTACAAATGATGCTGAGAATTGAAGAATACCGTAATGCTTTTATCTCTGTTGATGGAATTTCTACACTTCTCAGTGTTCTTTCCGGCCGGGTCAACTTTCAGATACAGTACCAGCTGATATTTTGTATCTGGGTACTCACATTTAGCCCTAAACTGGCTGAACGCATGAACAAGTAGGTCTCAAACATGTATATTAGGTTTCAACAATTTATATATTAGTATTAAACTATTAATACTAAACAATAGCATTATCATTGGTTTTTTTTAAAAATAATTAGTTGTAAAACAAATTGAGCATATTGAGTGGAACTTGAAGATGAGGAAAAAAGTAATATAGTCAACTCTAGTTAATTCAGAAATGTTTAATTTTAAATCCTAATATTTTCTGGTAACAAGTAAAAAAAAGATGTTTATGATTCATATTTTGTGTGGATTGTTCTAAGTGAAATTTAAAAAAATATATCTAGGTTTTAAAGAATGTGTAACGCCTGATATTTTTCAAGGACAGTATATAGTTGTATTTAGGACCAATTAGATAAAAAGTTTCATGTCATCTAAGGGTATGTTTTTCTTTTCTTAGTTTCCCCCCTAATTATTAGAAATAATGAAGCATCAGTCAAATAAATTAAGAAACTAACTTGAAATTGCACTACAACATCCACTTTATTCACTATACAACAAAATTTATTTTATAGTAAATAATAAAGTAATGTATCTGGTAACATAATTGTAAGCTTTAAAAACTTGGTGTGATAATTTTTTTAATACTAAGTTTAAAATTCCACCAGTAGCTGTAATCGTCAGATCTGAGGACATGATACAAAAAACTTGTAAAACTTTTTTTTATAGTTAGTGATTAAAACGAACCTAATGTACTATAGCCTAAATTTAAATTCATCATTTTATTTTTCTAAATCATCTTAGATCTTTCACTAGCATATCACTCATCTAGTTATTAAATAAAATAAAAGGTTATTATAGGTTAAGAATTTAATTGTAAGATTCCATAAAGAGTTGTTTTAGTAATGTTAAGTAATTATGAATTTGAAAGCTAGCCATGGCATAAACTGAACAATGGACCCAAGATTTCTATTATTGTAAAATAAAATAAATAAATCAATAATTATTGTAATCATACACTTATCATACGATTGATTTTATTTATAATATTTTAAATTTATTGGTTTAATTTTGACAATTTTCAGTTTGGACAATAAAGGCAATTGGAGTCGTAGGTGTAGTGTTGTAAGTGTGTGTTAGACTTGGGTACTGTGAGGGACTTCTAAATCCTCTCAATAGGTGCCGCTAGTCTGCAACCCCCTGCGGGATGGCCATATATATTATTATTATTATTATCTGCGTATAGACCCTGTTGGATCACGCAAAGCACTACGATTCATGTCTTGCTCCTTCTAATCCTCCACACCTCCCTCATCCTGTCCCCATGGATCCACTTCCGCTCCTCCGTCCATTTTACCCCTGCTCTCTTTGGGATTTCATTCTCTGGGACCTTCCAACCGAGCATCTTTCTCCTGTATGCGTTCCTGTCTTCGACGTCTGTTGAGTCTATTTCTGCTTCATGTAGGTCTATTCTGACTTTTGCGATCCATGACGTTGATTTGACTCCTTGTATATGACTTAAGGATTCTGTTGGGAGTCTACTGATGTGTCCATAGAACTGAAGCCTCCTTCTTCTGATATCTGCTGCCAACAGAATATATATACACACACACCCGCAGAGGGGTGCAGACTAGCTGCACCTATTGAGAGGATTTAGACGTCCCTCGTGGTAGCCGAGTCTAACACACACACTTACAACACTACACTTACGACTTTAACACTTTACACTCACACTTACATTTATCGAGGCGATAATAGCCTCAATGTGCTTTTTGCCTTAAAATAACAAAAAACAAACACACACACACATATATATATATATAGTTCCATCCACATATATTGGATCTTTTTTGTAACTTTAAAAGTTTGTAAATCGATTGTTTGTAGATAAAGGATTTACTGTGCAATGCAATTTTTCTATAAATGTTTTTCCTAATTGTCTCATTTTATTTTCTCAGATTCAGTGTGATTCCAATCTTGGCAAGTATTTTGAGCGATTCTGTTAAAGAGAAAGTCACTCGCATCACACTTGCTGTATTTAGGGTGAGTTTTTATTAGTAAGATAATATTATCTGTACTTTAAAGTAGAAAATAAGTATACTTATCTATACTTTAGGGATATTCATATCAGCATCCCTTGGCTTGTGTTGTCAGCTGAAACAGGGATGCTACGATAACCTGCTTAAAACAGGATAAGGAGTTAAAGAAAGGGAAAGCTGGTGTCAATAACCAGTGGTTCAGGCCCTGTTCACTCCGTGTTGGCAGGTACAAACATCTGTTGGTTATTTGCTGTTGTCATTAACAGGTCTTTTTCTGTTACGGTATTTCTCAGAAATTTTGTGTAGGGTTTTTGTTTTATTGGTAATTTGTGCTTTTCTGGTCAGATATAAGTCTAGTCTGATCATTAAGGGATTTGCTGTGAGTGTTTTTCTTTATTAATTTTTTTAAGTATTTTAACATAGACTAGGTTTAAGTTCTTGTTACATGTTTAGGTTTTAAGTTAAACATTCGAGCATTATTGATCCATACTGTAGACACATCGTATATTGTTTTATGTAAACATTTTTATATTGTTCAACAAATAAAATGAACTGTGAGGTTGATAACAGTAATATTTCTTTTTAAATAATAATATATTTTAGCCATGTCCTGGAACAGTAATTAAAAAATTAAAATCTATTTGTACTGTAGACAAACTGTTTAAAAAAACTAGATCACAAAATGGTTTATTTTAATTTGACAAATAGAATTTTGGTTTTTTTAATGATATAGTTAAAGACGTTAAACATTAAGGATATAAATACATATGACCTTCCATAAAAAGCTTAAACAAATTTGAACTATATCTGTCCAAATCAAACTCCTCTATGATTATAATTTTATGATAATTTATAGTAAGACCATGTTAAAAAAAATCTGGGAGACGAGTAAAATATAGAAGATATATTTATTTTCTGTTTAATTTTTCAGTAACACAGATTTCCCAATATCAAGAACACCGTGTAAATAAAAGTAAGGCATAACCAGTTAAATAGACATCTTCCCCTTGCAACTTAAATAATATATCCTTCCCTTGGCTCATAACTGCAAAGGCAGAGAAGATTGAGCCCGGTGAATTTCTAATAATCATTTTCTTAAATCGCCAAATTAGTGATTACATGCTGATACATAGAATGATGTTTAATAAAAATACACTATCATATTACGTACCTCTGAAATTGTTAATGCACCCTAATACTACCTTTGTTGTTTTATTTTTAATCTCATTGTCACCTGATACATGCATTTTTAACTTAAAACTGACTGGTACTTGAGCTGGTAGAATGGTACACCCATACTGTTACCATCTAAAGACATTCACTCCAGCAGAGTTAAAACTCAAGAATTTCTGTTTGGTGTGGCAATTTTAAAAATATCTGTGCGCTCGAGTAAATGTTACTATACAGCAGTAGGATGTTAATTATTGTAATATACTTCGTTATTAAGTTTTACAAAATATTGTTTTAAGTTTTTCAATGTCATAATATAAAAATTAAAGAAATTTAAATCATGTAACATATTGTTTGATAAAAATTTAAATATTTACAGAACTTAATACAAAAGCCTGAAGATAGCAGCATCTGCAAAGAGCATTGTATTGCAATGGTTCAAAGCAAAGTTTTGAAACAGCTGAGTATACTCGAACAGCGAAAGTTCGATGATGAAGATATCGTTGAAGACGTTCAATTTTTGAATGAAAAGCTTCAAGCATCAGTTCAGGATCTTAGGTATTTCAGTTTTATAGGTTATATTAATTATGAATTATAGGCTGAAGTTTGGACTAATGGGTTTTTGGGAGAGAAAATTATTTCTGACCCTAACTACGTCAAAGAATAATGTTAATACATTATTCTTAGATAGTAAGAATAATGTTAATATCTCTTAGTTTTTACCATTATGTTTGTTTTGTTCAATTTTAAGTAAAAATGATCATATTGTAATACAAATTGATATTTTTTTTTCAGTTCATTTGATGAGTATGCAACAGAAGTAAAGTCAGGTCGCTTGGAATGGAGCCCAGTTCATCGATCAGCGCAGTTTTGGCGTGAAAACGCTCCCAGACTTAATGAAAAGAATTATGAACTTCTCCGTATCCTGATTCACTTGTTAGAAACCAGTCGAGACACTCAGGTTTTGAGCGTTGCTTCTTATGATATAGGAGAATATGTCAGACACTATCCTCGTGGAAAACAGTTAGTTTTTTGATTACATTTTTAGTTTTATTTGTAGAGTTAACAGTGAAATTTGTTCAGTAGTAAGTGAACATTTTTTATTATCTCTGTGATCGTACTAAATATTTCTTTTCTTTAAAGAAAAATAAAATTAATTCACATTGATTTTATTTTTCCTTAAAGAAAGAAATTGTCGACTTACTGAGTGCCTTTTCGGTTTGTACATAGATAAAACCTAAAAAATAAAACAAATTGTAGCATGAGGCTTTTGAAATATGGTTGCTGTAGCTTTGCAGTCACCATTTCTTGCACAACATGTATTGACTTGACACAAACGCCATTACAGAAGTATTAATCCAAGTTTATGATTGTGTGTATCAGACCATCGACATTTTGTTGATTGTGACAGATGTAATAAGTGTTGTCTTTGAAATTTGTCAGAATTGTCTAATGTCGTGCTTGCACAAGGTACGAATAGAACTGACTGAGTTGCAGAAAAACAATCTGACTGAATTCATTGGTATAATAAATGCCTCTACTCTAATGTAATATATAATTACTGTTGGAATTCCAAAGCAGTAGAGTCTAAATTCTCAGTTTCTACTAACAATCAGGTTAATTTTGTTATCTGACATTTTTAAAAACTCTTCCATAATTTGTAATAAATAGTAACAAATTTTTTGTAACAAATAGTTTTGTCTTCTAGACAAAACAAAACATGATAACAAGACATGTCTTACTTATAGCAACATGACAGTAATTGCTACCCTAAGCAAATATTGATAATCGAAAAATAAATGAGCCTATCATCCGGTGGAGTGAGATAGAAACACTTCAAAAATAGTGCCAACAAATTTGGAAAGAGTGCATGAATGTTTCTATTGAAACATTCGCACTATTTATGATAATACCATTCAGTGTATAAGTTGATCACGTAACAGACACATGATTACTTTTAAGTGGCGTGCACGATCCTCTTGTAAATGTTATGTGAATATTTGTCAGAAGGTTAAGTATGAATAATTTACTGTATTAAGGACCTGTGTGTGTAAAATGTGTGATACAGAATTAGAGTTAAATAGAAAATTTAAGTTTTACTATTTTTCCAATAGTAATAAAACATTCTGTGCTATAAACACAGTATAGTATGTTATTTTTGTCGATTGCCAAAAGTACGGGTGGTTTGTTTGTTATATGTCACTCTAATGGTCCCAAGAATGTTAATCAAGGCTCTACTGTGTATCTATTTGTTAAGTTTTTTTTTTATAGAAATATGAACGTACTTTGTAACAAATAATAATATTTTAATCATTAAACTCTCAATATACTATATAATTGGGCCAGAGTAAAAAGTAGTAATAAAAGTGTGTGTGTGTGTGTGTGTGTGTGTGTGTGTGTGTGTGTGTGTGTGTGTGTGTGTGTGTGTGTGCGTATACGTGTGTGTGTGTGTGTTCCCAAATAGTGGTCATTTTAACATAATAATCAGTGTTGAATTTTACATTAATTAGCATTTTGGATTTTTAAAGTAAAATTAATTGGACATCAAGGTTGATTTTTGTATTTTCCATGTAATAACTATAATTAAAAATATGTTATAGTGTTATCAAATTATAGTTTTTCTTCTAAGTGAAATATAAAACCCAATTGTAATTATATGTAATTGTTTATTTAGTGTAATTGAACAGCTTGGAGGTAAGCAGTTAGTTATGCAACTTCTGTCTCACGAAGACCCTAATGTAAGATATGAAGCTCTTCTTGCAGTGCAGAAGCTGATGGTTCACAACTGGTTAGTACAGTAGTATAATTATCAATTTATATTCTTTCCTAAATGTTCTTATTACTTTTTGTTATTTAAAATGTTTTTAAAATATATATAACACTAGCTGAATATCCGTGCTTTACTACAATTTTTTATTAAAAAAGAAAAAAATGTAGGGACTCGCATTTACTATGTATTGTTAATATTAATAACAATTTAGATCGATTGATACAGACCATAGAGGATACTGTAAGCTTTTGCCAGCTTATCCAAATTTAGCTGCATTGTAATAATTGCAATTATTATAACTTTGATTTGATGACTAAAATTGCAAATAAACATGGCATAAAAAAATGTGTCTAAAGAGTATGTATGCAGAATCATGACAATCTATGCAGTAGTTTAGATTTTTACTCTGAACAAACATACATATATTTGATTTTATACGCATATTTTTAAAGAATTATTCATAGTATTAATAAAAAATACAAATATACTACAAATTAAAGCAATTATGAACAGTTGTATAAACTATTAAATTTTTTTAGAGTCCTCTTATGCATTTTGTTTATTTCAGATTATATAATCTTACATGACGTATATAATATAGTACAGAGTTTTTTTAAAGTTTCTTCATTATTGTTGAAAATATGTAAAATTAGCAAAGATTCTAATTAGAAAATATGTTTTTAGAATGGATAGTAGAGGTGTGCAAAGTACAAGTGAAATGGAGTTTCTGTAGCTAGGCTTCACAGATAAACCACCATTTATTTATTTTCTTTTTTTTTAACCACCAATAATGATTTTTGTAGCTATAATTAGACATATTTTTTTTTTGTAAATTACCTAAACTTAGTTCATTACTGTAAATAATACGGCATAAAACAGTCTGTGCTGTTTGGGTCTTGCCTACATTTCTAAAAACATTTCACAGTTGAAATAAGAGTGTGATAAAAAATGTTATAAAAGAAATTGATTTATAATACATATTTTATATTTCTGTATAAATTCTGTATATGTATAATAATTCTGGGGGTATTCAATTTTCATCAAATGTACTTGACTAGGATAGTGGTGTGTTCCCCCCCCCCACCAGTACCCCTCACATGCCTGCTTCCTATCTGCTTGTCTTCCCTATCTGCGCAGAAAGGATTATCTCATAATAATTTGGCTTTAAGGTATACAAAGTGAAATTTGTAACTCACTATAACATCGGTAAATGGTAAAAACAAAGTATATGTATACATCATTTATTTTATATATATATATATATATATATATATATATATACTAGCTGTTACCCGTTGCGGCTTTGCCTGCAATTATAATGTAGGCTATAAAATTTATAGTCGATTTTCAAAATCAGAATAGATCATTTCATTTTAATATATTTCTATTTACAATATTATACGATTTATGGTTTTCGGCCAAGAAATATACATTTTTGCTACTCGATACTCTAAAACAGGGTCCTGTCATATTTTAATAAAATACAATATTATTAAAAAATCACTATTATTCAATTAAACTGGAATAGTATTGTGTTTATCTCAGGTACCTAAACCGTTTTCATACCAAATTTAATCTCAATTGGTCCAGTAGTTAAAGTGTGATTGAATAACAAACAAATAAACAAAAACAAACTTTCAGAAATATAATATGATTACCTGTTAACCGTCACGGCTTTGCCCGCAATCGTAATATACATTAAAGATCACGCATCACCGTGTTAGGACCAACAACTGTGTCAGTTAGGTTATGGTGAATTTCTTTTTTAAAATAAAGGTTTTTTTAACGCACCACCGTGTTAGTTAAGTTATCGAGTACTCTTTAAAAAAATTAAGGCTTTTTTCCTGCATCACCGTATTAGGCCCAACAACCGTGTCAGTTAGGTTCTGGAGTACTATTTTTTTAAAAATAAATAAATGTGTTTTTAATACATCACCGCGTTAGGCTTAACAACCATGTTAGTTAACTTATGCAGTATTCTTTAAAAAAAAATATAAAGATTTCTCACGCATCACCATGGCCTAACAAACGTGTCAGTTAAGGTTTGGAGTACTCTTTAAAAAAAAATAACGGTTTTTTTCACGCATCACCATGTTAGACTTAACAACCGTGTCAGTTAAGGTTTGAAATACTCTTTAAAAAAAATAACGGTTTTTTCACACATCGCCATAATAGGCCCAACAACCATGTCAGTTAGGATATGTGGTATTCTTTAAAAAAATATAAAGGTTTTTTTACGCACCACCGTGTCAGTTAGGATATGTAGCCTAGTATTCTTTAAAAAAATATAAAGGTTTTTTCACGCATCACCGTGTTAGGACTAACAACCGTGTCAGTTAGGATATGTAGAATTCTTTAAAAAAATATAAAGGTTTTTTCACACATCATCGTGTAGGCCAAACAACCGTGTCAGGATATGTCGTATTCTTTAAAAAAATATAAAGGTTTTTTCACGCATCACTGTGTTAGACCTAACAACCTGTTAGTTAAGTTACTCTTTAAAAAAAATATAACGGTTTTTTTCATGCATCACCTTATTAGGCCCAACAACCGTGTCAGTTAGGTTATAAGTACTATTTAAAAAAAATTAATAAAGGTTTTTTTAATGGATCACCGTGTTAGGCATAACAACCATGTTAGTTAGCTTATGGAGTATTCTTTTAAAAAACTATAAAGTATTTTTCACGCATTACCATGGTAGACCTAACAACCGTGTCAGTTAAGGTTTTCAGTACTATTTAAAAAAAAAATAAAGGTTTTTTTCACACATTACCGTGATAGGCCCAACAACCGTGTCATTTAGGATATGTAGTATTCTTTAAAAAAAATATAAAGGTTTTTCACGCATCACCGTGTTAGGCCTAACAGCCGTGTCAATTAGGTTTATAATATTCTTAAAAAAGTAAAGGTTTTTTTTACACATCACCGTGATAGGCCTAACAATCGTATCAGTTAGGATATGTAGTATTCTTTAAAAAAATATAAAGGTTTTTCATACATCACCGTGATAGGCTCAACATCCGTATCAGTTATGTTATGTAGTATTCTTTAAAACATTATACAGGTTTTTCACATCATCACGTGTTAGGCCTAACAACCATGTCAGTTAGGATATGTAGTATTCTTTAAAAAAATATAAAGGTTTTTCACACATCACAGTGTTAGGCCTAACAACCGTGTCAATTAGGTTATGTAGTATTCTAAAAAAAATAAAGGTTTTTTTCACCGTCACCATGATAGGCCCAACAACCGTGTCAGTTGGGATATGTAGTAGTCTTTAAAAAAATATAAAGGTTTTTTCACGCATCACCGTGTTAGGCCTAACAACCATGTCAGTTAGGATATGTAGTATTCTTTAAAAAAATGTAAAGGTTTTTCACGCATCACCGTTTTAGGCCTAACAACCGTGTCAGGATATATAGTAGGCTATTTTAAAAAAAAATATAAAGGTTTTTTCATGAATCACCTTGTTATGCCTAACAACCGTGTCAGTTTGGTTATGCAGAATTCTTTTAAAAAATTGGTTTCTTATCACCCAAAACCCGTGTTAGTTGTATTTTTATTGTTTTACCGATTTACAACACGTTACTGATTTTCGCCGGGTACCAATTTTGAGGTTATGTTGGTCACTTTTATTTTAGATTTTATCGTACTTCTCGTGCTTTCATATTTTGGATTCTTGCTCTTGGGCACATAATAAAGCATTTTAGTAACAAAAATATCGAAAAATATAGGTTATGCTACACTGAATATTTACTATTTTTTCATGTAATGTAATTACACAAATACTACCTTACAATTGGCACTCTGTGTAGGGATTTTTTTACACTTTCAGATATATAATATGAATTAGATATATAATTTTTATTACAGTTAATTTTGTTTCAGTTTTCTAACTTTATATATTTGTAACCTACATTGTATTTGAGTTCTTAACCTTAAAAGAAAAGTGCTAATGAAGTAGTATTAATCTCTAATCTGTATGTAAGGATCACATATCAATTATCGCAAAAGTCTTATCAGATATGTGGCCTCTCGCAATCACCAGTACTGCCTTTGACTATATTTTAAGCTACTTGTAACTACTATAATTTCTCTTTCTTCTCTTATAATGAATGCTCTTTCACCTATATTTTATACTAACATGAAACATTCTTTATGATTAAAACAAATATTTTAATATACTTTTTATATATTGCTTATAGTAATTATACTGTATCAAGAATTTAGGTTATCCTCTTTTAGGTTGAATAAATTGCTGTACCATATGTACTTGTTTAGCCAAATGTCATAGTTGAAAGTTTTCTTATAAAATATGAGGGTCATTAAGAAAGTAAAGAACATTTTTTTTCTAAACATTTTTTAATAAGATAACTTATTTTACAATGCATTTGATACCTTAGCCATTTTTCTACATAGTTGTCATTCAAAACTAAACATTTGTTATAGTGTCAGCTTATTGTATACTCAGCAGAAGCTGGTACTTGCTGCCAAGTTTTTGAACCACTCACTAATGCTGTCTTTCAGTTTGTTGCCCTTTCCATAGTGGTTTCTGCCTTAAAAAAATCTTTCAATTTGAGAAAAGATCACTCAGGGCCAAGTCTGAGCTATAAGGTAAATGTTCAAAAACTTCCCACTTAAACTGCTGAAGCAAGTGATCATCAATGCAGGAGCATGCAGACTTGCATTATTGTGAAGAAGCACAGAACCGCTTGAAAACAACTTACGCCATTTGTTTTGAATGATGCGGTGTAGTCGGTGAAAGGTCTGACTATTGACTGATGCATTTATAGTATCCCCTCTAAGCAAGTGGTCAATGAATAGAACACCCTTTCGATCCCAAAAAACTGTAGCTATAACCTTCTTGGTGCTCAGAATTTGTGTGCCTTTTTTTGGTTTTGATGGGGGTCAGGAATGGTGTCATTCCATTGACTGGCATTCATGTTAGCATAAACTTCGGTTATCTGTTTGTAAATTTTGATAGGGCAGACTTTTTCAAATTCAAAAAGTGTATTACACTATGAATCTCACACTTGGCAAGATCATAAATTTTGTCACACACAGTAAACGACTGTAAGCGTAGGTCAGTGACAATGGCGGCAAACAGTGGGGGAAATGAGCGGCTCATCAGATCAAAATGTTCTTTACTTTCTGAACCACCCTCGTATGAACAAGGTGTGGCAGAAAAGTGTACCACATTTCAAGCAGTGCTGGAAATTTCTGTGTGTGTTGCCAACATAGCTTGAGTTGACGCACATCGTGTGATTGTTGTTGAATCATTTATCCAAAATAACACATCTAGTTACCTACATGTAAACATGGTATTGTTACGGTATGAATCTTAAACTCAGTGATATAATGATCACGTAAAATAATATTACCATGGTGTAAAAGTTTCAAGGATGTTTATTATTAAAATGAAAACTATCTGAAAGACCACATGTTTCACGAAAGGCCTTTAAGTAATTATTATGTTACTATATGTGGCCGTTAGTTCTAGGAATAAGGTGAGAATAGTGGATTTTTTCTTGGTGTGTGCATATGTTAACAACAAATTTTGAACCTAATCGAACTTTGAAATTGAGATGTGTGGGGGTAGCCCAATTTATCAGTGGCCGTTTACAAGGCACTTAATCTTGTTACGTGATGATTGAGAGGCCTGTACAGTCTCACAACTTAAATGACTAATAGTTACCAACATTGCCTGTGAACTATGAACTGAAGGCTACCTTTGCTATACATTAAGAAATAACCGTAATGCAGCAACTTGACCAACCGAGCTACATGAAATCAGATTTTAATTGGATATATCTATCACAAATGAAAGTTACATTCCATAAACCAAGTTTAAAAAAGTGCATTTTGTTACCTTGTATATTACCATATGTAATTAAATATTAAATAGCATATCTTGGGTTTGTATTAGTAACTCTAAAATAAGGGGGCATTCTCTGTATTTTAAAGAAAACCAATGGCAGTGAAATTAACAAAATAAAGTATTTTATTTGTATGAAAACTTCTTACAACTTGTTATTAAAACTTAAATAAACTATATTTTTCAATTAGCAACTTGTTTCCAAATCTTGCATGTTTAATTTCGAAGAATGTTGTCTCTCAGAATGGACAAAACAAATATAAAGAGCATGGACTTTATTAGCGGCAGTCATAAAGTTTTTCAGCTATCACTTATATTGCTCAGTAGCTTAAAATATAATGAAAGAAGCTTATTTTCCACACTCCTCTCTTATCTTTGAAGATATTTTTCTCAACATCTTCAGTCTATTACAAAAAGTTAATTCCTAAAAACCATTTAAAAAAATATTTTTAAGGCTTAAAAATAATGGTATTTTAATTTAGTAAGTTGGTAACTAAATTCTGTTTTTGATAATTATTTAATTCTGTTTTTGATAATTGTTAAAAGAATAATGTTATTCAAGCAAACCATTTAGGTAAGTTTCAGAACAACTATAAGTAAAGCAGAGTTGCCAAGGATTCACTGCCTGAAGAAATACTGTATACCCAACTTCTATGTTTCATTCCATGAGCTATGTTTCTGCAACTTCCCAATAGAGTGTATTCATCAAATTTAATAGTTTTTTTTTAAATAAAGATATATAGGGCTGTGCAGTATAAAGTTCCTGTTATTTTTGTTGACTCTTACAATTAATATATTGGCTGAAGGAAAATTCAGTCAAAGAAATATGATTGTCTCTTCTCCTCATGCCCAGATTGTGATGATGGTTATGATACTGATTTACAATATGATCGAGTTTCGTTTTGTAGAAAGAAATCATTACTGACTTCTCATCAATTGCCTACTTTTCTGCTATTTTACATTTTGTATAAAGTTCTGCTATAAAGGTACAGGTTGTTTCATTTATTCCCCTCCCCCATCAACTTTATAAAAAATGCATACATAACAATGTAACTAATTTTATCACAACTATTAAACTATTGCATCCTTTTAATATATTCATTACATTCATAAATATTTAAATATTCATTATTGTTATAACATGCTTTCAAAGATTTCGTAAAATGTAAAAGGTTAAATAGTTTTATTACTTTCTGTAGAGAATCTGTTATTTATTCCTTCCCCAAGCATTTTTTCCAAACAAAATGTTCTTTATAGAATTTCCAATAATTTTGTACTTCATATTCAGACATCCATTTTGGATGATATTTGATGTAAATTTGTAATAACTTTCTTCATTGCTGATTGAGTACAGTAATTATTAATGTATTTTGTTACAACATAATGTTTATATCAAAAATGATACATGAACATATATTAAATGTCCCCTCCAATTTCCCATCATTAGGTCAGTGTTTGACCTTATATCTGCGAAGATAGGATAGTGCTCTTCATAATTAGTTTTTTCAACGTAAAACATGAAATTTTTCCTTTGAAAATTCAAACTGAGTTCATTAGGACATAGGCTGAATTAGTTGAACCTCAAGTTATTTCCTTCCAAATTTTTTTAAATTATAGGCATGTTACAATTAATTTTACAGTTATCAAGCAACTTTCCCACTAGCTCGTTTGGGTACAACCAACACCACTTTTTCTTTCCATACAGAACCAGATCACAAAGCCGTCTCACCAGATTGCTGGTATTAAGTAATTGAACAACTTACTAGGTCCACATGTTGGTGCGCTTCTTTTACCCACAGCAGTTTTTTTTAATTTTGTTGGCAACTGTCTCAACTTTTAAGTAGTGACATGTCTTGTTATTCCTGGATGATCCTAATGTTACTCTTCTTGGCACACCCTCAAAGCTGATTGGTCCAGATTTGCTGGCAAATCCTATTTGCGTATATAAAGAGCAGTTTATTGTACAGTGACAAATCTGAATGCTTTCCAAGTAGTCGGAACATTTTTCTGTATTTTATACTGAATTCTTCCTTCTTTTTAACATGCTTTTTCTAACAAAGTTAGCATCAGAGTCATTTCCACATACTTTGCAATGTTCCAATAGAGAATTATTTTGAGAGTTCACCAATACAATATTGGGACTGTTTACCTGCAAATAAAATTGATGTTTGTTGATATAACCTCGTGTAATTTAATTCTCCATTTCATCCAAGGCTGCTTGTAGTCTTGTAGACTCCTCAGTGCTGTTGCTCATAGCAATTACTGATGTAACAGATCCCTCATTCCTTGTTTTATTAAGAGTGTTCAAAAGATAATATTGGCCCCAGGACACTTCTTTGGAGCACTCTCGTAAATAATCCCTTTAACTCAGATTACTCATCTTCATGTTTAACTGTAACACACTGATTTGAGATGTACAATTCTTCCAAAATATACAAATTTTCTGGATCTTTGCATGTCTTCTAAACAAACATTTCATATGTAAAAACTATTATAAAGTGCTTACCCAGTTATCTTCTGCTTTATCACCTACCATTTCCTAATGGAAAGAAGAAAGAAACTCAACAGAGATGGCACTACTGTGCATGGCTTCCGAGTATTGCTGATGGTTTAGTCTGCATGCACGCATACACATCGTAAACCTGTTAGTGTTAGTAATAATTATGGTTTTGTTTTGATTATAATTTAACAGTAAAGGTTTAAAATCAACAATAGCCTGACGACATAAGCTTTCTTGATGCACAGGGAATATTTGGGAAGGCAGCTGGAGAAGGAGCAAAATACAACCACTACTAAACCTGCTCCTGGAACGGGAGTTCTCACGGGCAAAGCATAAGAAGAATGGTCACAGATTCATTGGTGAATGGTTTATATGTGCTAGTACTAGGAGTTCATTAAAAGGTTGATATAATCTAGTTTTGTTTTCTATATCAGCTAATGTTAAACAAAAAAAATATTGTGCATTACAATGAATATATTGCATTAAATGCATGCACAAACAAAATTTGGAAAAAGTTAAAAGTATGATACATTCCACTTGTTAAATATCAAATCCAAGTATTATTTAATTTGTAATGCATAAAAATACAACCTGTAAATATCAAGTGTATTAAGCAGATTAATTATATTATGTGTTAACCCATTAAAAATATATTGTAATTTAAATATAATGTTGTACTAACTTTTGTGTTCATTTTGATTTATTATTGCCCTTAAAAACTGATTAGTTGATTCACTGAATTTTAAGAAATCTCTGCATTTTGGTGTCATATTATTTACAAGATACACTTGATTTTCCTTGGTGTTATTGGGTGGAGCAAATATCGATACAATTTGCAGATAATTCTCAAATAGTGTAAAAATGTAAAGTAAAAACTCGACTTATACAAATACAAACTTTATTTTATAATTAGGATAAACTACAGTATGAACAAACATAATAAAAAACTAACAACTGAATGTTATTCACAGATTTTAGAGGTAAAACGTGATAAGAAGAATATAAGAATTAATTAAAGAAGAAGAATAATTAATTTTAATCTGCCTTCATTTTAGAAATAAATTATAATATTTATAAATAAATATAAATGTTGCATAACAATCAGTTAAGTTTTCTTCACTTTCCGTAAATGATGATAGTTAGGGAGAACCTTAGTTAAAAAGTCTAACTGCAACGTTTGTGCCTGCAACAAAATAAACTATACATTTAAATTTATACTCATTAAAGTTAAATCACAAAATTAGGATTAAAATAATTAAATTTGAATTTGAGAGTGAATTATTAAGAAAAATTGTTTCAAACAAGAATTCACACAAAAGTAAAATTCTTTTGAGCAACTAACAGTATTTAAAGTGACGAAAATCTACAAAGAAATGATATTTTATCATTTTTAGTTGCTCACAGAGAAAAATACATTAATTAAACCTTAATTCCAAAATATTACAGAATTTTTAGCAAAGAAAAATTCAAAACTGTTGAATGAAAAGTGTTTTGTATTGTTATTTATTTTATCATTTAATTGCAAGACAGCTACAATTTCCTGCACAACCCTTATTGTATTAAAGCACTTATATTAAAAGTGATGCCAAAAAAGTTGAATTCCCAGGCTATTCATTAACCACTTGCAAACCTTCTAAATCTTACCGCCTTGCAAGTTTTAATGTGCAGTTACCAAATTATATAAGAGCTATTTTTTTTCGACTTTCGAATCTACTATGATACTTTTGCATCCTCATAATTCTAATTAATTCTTTGCATACTAATTAATTCTTAAATTAATTATGCCTGTTGACCGGTATGAGGCATAATTACACACTAGATGGTAGCGCATCCCTCCCACTACAACCAGGTTGGCCATGACTATTGATTCTCCTTCTTGAGTGCAAAATGTAAATTGTTATTTGTCTTCTTCATGCAGCACAGAATGATAAATTTCTACATACTTTCAGTAACTTTATTTAACCACAATTATACACACAAATCCATCATTGATCTGTAAATTGAATGAAGTTAGCTAATATATCCACTCCCTGTTGCTATATCTGTCATTTCCTGAGAAGGTGTTAATGGCAGTCGCCATCAACATGAAATATATATATTTATAAATATAAAAAATATATAAATTAATAAAATCTATCAACTAATATATGATTTACAAAAAAAAGGTTACTCACAAAGTCTTAGATCTTATAATTATTACAAGATATATTACCTTCCCATCTCCTGTAAACTGTATTTCGTTGAATATTGAATAAAATTTGTGTTGTAGATGTTTCAAGTAAGTGTCTTAATTTGTTTGATTCATGTGTTAGTTACTGTTCTGTCAATGCTTAATTAGTTCTTCCAGTAAGTGTCTTTATTTGTTTCTTTAATATGTTATTTCTTTCTTCAAAATGTAAATTTCTCTCTCTCTCTCTCTCTGTGTGTGTGTGTGTGTGTGTGTGTGTGTGTGTGTGTGTGTGTGTGTGTGTGTGTGAGAGAGAGAGAGAGAGAGAGTGAATAAAATTCACAATGACAATAATGGCTTTTTTACTGTTGAGTTTTCTCTTTCTTTTTTCTCTTTCTTATAGATTGATCATACATTGAATTCATTCTTTTGTCTATGTTTTTATGTAATTGTATCTTAAGCTCAAATCATGCTTAAAATATTTTTATTCATACAGTATTTCATTTACTATGGACTATGAATGGAAATAGGATATGGGTAATTTTCCTTAATTAAAGCATGTTCAAGTTTCAGTGACTTATGAATGCTACCCTGAGGTGATTCAATCTATTTATATCACTGCAATGACATCTCTTCATTTCTGAAAACATAAGTGTTTTTCTGAAATGAAAACAAAGAATACAGAAAATTATTTTGCTTTTGGAAATTTTGTATTGCCCCATTTTAACAAAAACATTTGATTCTTTTCTTTGTGTGTTTGGTTCATGATACTAAAGTTTTTGTTACAAGTCTTAGTTTTTACAAGTTTATTTCATTAAAATTCAGGAATCATTTTTTTAATTTTTGTTCTTGTGTGTATTCTTAAAGTTTATATATATATATATATATATATATATATATATATATATATATATATATATATATATATATATATATCTTTGTCAATGAAATCACTAATTATGTTATATATGCTTTTTTCAAAGTATTTTAAGTTATGAAATAATAGCCTAGGGGATGCATATATCAGTAGTACTCATTTACTTCAAAATAAAATTCTTAAGATTATACACAGAAATAATTCTCAATCCCTGAAACACCCACTAAGTATTGAACAGCTTTTTTTCGCTTGAGCCTTTAAAATTGCATTATAATTACTTAAAAAACTTAAGTTTATTAACTCAACAAGTAAAACCAGATGTAAGAGTATTCAACTGCCAACAAGACTTAAAACAATAAGTAGTAAAAATAGTATTCTTAAGGCCATTAAACTTCTTAGTTTAATGAACTTCCAAATAAATTAAAAACCTTGAATAATAAATTTGATTAAATCAAAACTGAAAAAATGAGTTTTTGAAAATTCATAGATTATATCTATGTTATAGGTTATATTGCTATATTAAGTGTTACTAGAAATTTTTTTACTTATCCTACAATTTTATATGATTATATTACAAATTCTGCTTTTGTTATAGGATGATGCATACTTTCTTTTGTGCAATTGTTCCTAATTCTGTATTAGTTTTTGTATATTTTTTTTGTACCAGGCCCGCAAACAGGTATTTTACATCTCTGTGGGTTACTTACCTTTAAATTTTATTTATATATATATATATATATATATATATTATTATTATTATTATTATCTGCGTATAGACCCTGTTGAATCACGCAAAGCACTCCGACTCGTGTCTTGCTCCTTCTAATTCTCCACACCTCCCTCATCCTGTCCCCATGGATCCTCTTCCGCTCCTCCGTCCATTTTACCCCTGCTCTCTTTGGGATATATATATATTTACTTACAGTGATATATATATATATATTTACTTACAGGCGGTTTATCAGAAGCAATTGTTCTAACGCATTGACTTCCGAATATTACTGTATTATCTTCAATTTTTTCTGGTAAGGTTATTCGACAACCTGCACCAATAATACATCCATTTCCAAGCTCTACATCAGGTCCAACATAACCTATTAACATTGAAATAATACATAAGCAAATATGAATGCACTTTATAGAACCTAGGTAAAAATGCTACATTTATGTTACATTCTAGCTTCAAAATTTTCCAGCTACTCTTGGTAAACTTTGTTATATCAAATTATAATTATCTGGTTTACAAAGAAGTAATTTAGTACAAGAGTTTTATAAATGCATTTTGAGTACTGTATCCGAACAAATAAATTAACCAACAGAAGTGTGATGCGAATATAAGGTACACAACTTGTCTGCAATGTCTTCTAAGGACTTATATACAAAAAAATATTTATTCAGCCAGGATAATACAACAGAAAACTGTTATATGATGGTTTGGGAGCTCTATAATCTGAAAAATATTGAAAATTAACAACAAAGTTAGAAACATTTGGTAAACCAATCATTAAATACTATCACTGTTATACTATATACAATAACTATGTAAAAAATAATTATTACGTTAACCTTATGTACTGTCAATTGCACATCAGGTTTATGCCAGTTAGACTAATGAGGACTAGGGATCAGCACAAATGGTAAGGGAAAAGCAACGGAGGTAACTGCGGCTAGAACTAAGAAACTTTAAGGTGTGTAGTTCATAGAGAATGTAAACTGACCAGTGCTTTAGTCATATATATATATATATATATATATATATATATATATATATATATATATATATATATATATATACACACACACACACACATATTTATACTGACAAATTAATGAGCATAAAACTGCTACTTGCATGAGATTAAAACAGTCATTGTGCTTTCTTGGAACCAAAGAAAAATTTGGCCCAAAGGAAGAATTACCAATATTTTTGGATTTTACACAACTCGAGATGACATAAGACTAAAAACAAATTAAGCAGCAATATGCAATATGCTTTAAAACGCTCGTGTGGAGCATTGCACAAGGATGGTATTCTAATGCCTATTTTGGACTTTTTCACCACACTTGTTTGACAGTGTGGGCTGTGTTCAGCCATATCAAAGAAATCTT
The DNA here is from genome assembly GCA_022606455.1 of Callitettix versicolor. Lineage (NCBI taxonomy): Eukaryota > Metazoa > Arthropoda > Insecta > Hemiptera > Cercopidae > Callitettix > Callitettix versicolor. The sequence goes on from CM040184.1 coordinate 33,040,980, forward strand.
TTTAACCCAAAGGAGTGCTTTAACCCAAAGAGTAAGCAGACTGGAACATTGTAAAAATATTTTTGAGCATCTAAGAATATTTACATCATCTTCCTTGTTTATTTTCTATTCTATGCACTATGGGAAAATTCATGTAAAGTGCATTTTTTTTAATGTCCGACTATTGTACATACTTGGGCTAATGCAGACGATTTATAGCGTATAAAAATGCCAAGCCCTGCCCGAGAATCATAGTGAAAGCCCAGTACGCTATCAACTAAGCCACCGAGGTGGCGCATGTAAAGTACAACAAAGACGTGCTATTCACATTTATGAGACCAAATTTTGCCAAGTTGCCTTACACGAATTTGTACAGAAGCCAATAAAATCCTATTATATAAAACTGAATAAAGTACCTGAAGACAATAAGAATCTAAATGAGATTATTTAGGTTAAAAATTTTAAAAGTTCTTAATAAAAAATCCGTTTCATAAAATAAGTGAATTTATGCGCAAGAGGTGTTTTTTAAACAAGTGAACGACAAGATTTTTAAATCTTTTTGTTGTGTGCCTATATATTTTAATGAAGCATTATCAGGCAAATAAATATATTATATTACCATAAACTTTGGTTACATGTCTGTAAATTTTGATCAAGAAGACTTTTTTTTGCATTCAAAATGTGTACTGAACTACAAACCAAGAGATTGTAGTACACTAACCTTGGCGGGTTTGTTAATTTCACCACATATTATAAAATCGCACAAATAAACAGTAACTGATCTAAGCAGCTCAATATTAGCATCAGACGGGTGGGTTGACAGTTAAAAAAAGGTTTTTACTTTTAGAATTACCCTAACATTAATGGTAATTTCACTGACTAACAAATGAATGAAAGTATGAAACATTAACATAATTAAAATACTATGTAGCTTACATCTGGCTTCCAGAACATTGTTATCGCCGACTGCCTTAGCTAACACAACACAGCCGACTTCAAATACATTGTTTGCACCAATCACAAGAGGTGCTGGACTTTCTGGCAAAGGTAATCCCTCTGGATTTCTGAAAGTAATATCTGAAATAAGTATAGTTTTACATTAATTTTACGTCAGTCAGTTTAGTGCATTCTTCAAGATTTATTCTTCAAAGATTCAGTGCAGTTCAAGTAAATTATACAAAGATTTACTTTGAGTATTTGGGGTAATGAAGTGAAAGACCATAGATTATTCCATAAGCAGTCAATAGTAATGTAACACATATACTGTTGTATTAATACAACAGTACCAAAGAAGACCCAACTTTTGAGGATATAAGGAGAGTATCCTATCTCACAATATTGAATGGATGCAGTGTGGTAGGGTGCCCTGCTATGATAACCAAAAGCATTAATTTGTATGTTAACTGTATTACATACCTTTATTATTAGTTTATGCATTTATTATTAATTTTCACTTAATAAAAACAGATTTAACATGTTTAAAAAATCGAAAAAACAAGAAAAGAAAAATCGAAAAACTTACTTAATTTCCACACATATAATGTTAGCTGGTCTTGCTAGCATATGCTAAAATAGTATATGTATGCATAGGAATAGTGTTTTTCTCGATTTCTTAAAAAAAAATGTTAACTTCTTTTTAGTACACAAAAATGAATCGAAAACTACTACATATGCATTTCCAGGCACTATGTTAGTTTAGTTTGGTAATCAAAACTATCATTACCTAACTAAACTAACATAGTAAGCAAGGAAATAAAGTAATTTTTTCACATTTTCTTGTTTTTCCAATTTTTTAAACATGTTAATCTGTTGTTACAACACATCTTAATATGGACAAAAATTGCTTGTGACTGCTAGACTACTACGTACCAAAATGATGTTCTTCAGATTAACAAAGGAAGCAATTTAATTATTAAAATAATTTTAAAAATATAAAAGCTATTAATTAAATTTGGTTATTCAAACTTTTGCTTGGTTCTATGCCAAATAAAACATGTGTAGTATAAAACAAATCCATTCCTATGGATTGATGGTCTCAACTGGATGAAGTATCAAAGACAAAAGAGTTCTACTAATTTTTTAATAAATAAAAAAATTAAGATTTATTATAGAAAAAAGGTAAACTTAAATTAAAAATTATCTTATAGAGTATTTCTATAAACTGATACATTCCAAATATATTCATTCATAACTTCTTTTAATATTAACATTTATAAAATTCATAAACCAGCTTTAGTTAATTGGTCTTACCGATGGAAAATAAATGCTTGTTCCTCTATTATATTATTTTCTCCAATTATTATTGGTCCCTTCTCTGCTATAATTGAAGCTTTAGGATGTACTACAGTCATACTACCAATAGTAATTGTTCCTCGTAGTTTGCTCTCCACACATATTACAGCGCCCGGAGCAATTTTAAGTCTAGGAAAACAAATATAGAGATAAATGAAATTACTTATAAAAAGTATTTCTTGCAAAGTTATTAGAATGGGCTCCACCCTTCTATCACAAGCAGCAATCAATCAAACTATATTTTATCTTTTAGATAAAATTTTTTAGAAGACACAAAAATCTTAAAAATAAAATTATAAGGTGAAATAATTTGGTTTTCTGACTTTAAGGGACTTATGCGTCATGATTTAGCGATTTTATTATGTGTTATATAACTTTCCTGAGAGATATTAAGGTGCAGAAGATTAAATTTATTATAAAAAATAAATATATAATGAATTACGATTTTTAACCATTTATTATTAACCTATATTCTGACATCACTAAAGTTTACTTTGCATGTTTATATGGATTTACTTTGTACATAAATTTACTTCACTAGATTAATATGCAGTTTATAATCTAGCCGCCTTGGTGGCATAGTTGATAGCGTACTGGGCTTTCACCGCGAGGACCCGGATTTGATTCCCGGCCAGGGCTTGGCATTTTCATATGCTATAAATCATCCCATCGTCTGCATTAGCCCAAGTGTGCACAATAGTCGGACGTTAAACACAAAAAAATGCAGTTTATAATAAATCATTTATTATAGTGATATTTATAATGAAAACATTGAAAAAATGGTTGCTGTTATTTGTGAACTTTGAGATTTGCCTTTTTTTGACAGTTTAGGTGTTCATTTGCCTCTTTTTGTCAGTTTAGGCATCTTTTAAACTGATTATGATTATTAATTAATCATAAAAGATATATATATATCTTTTATGATTAATAACACTCATTTCATTAAAAACGAAACAAATGAGTTGCTAGGTTATGAAGTTCTTTTTTTTTAAAAAAAATTATATTCTTTTCATTACTAATAACACACATTAAACTTACCGTTTTTGCCATGAAAAACATGTTTCTCACTTTCACATGGTAGTTAATTTTTAGTTATGTTTGCCACTTTTATTTTCATTTTTTGTAATTTCCCGTTCTCACACTTTTACATTTTGGATTATTAATATTGGGCATATCATTAGGTGCAAAAATTACCAAAACTGACAAAAGTTCCTAAAACTCAGTTTTGCCAATAAGTTAATGTACCAACACTGATTGAGTTTGGGTAAATGTTTGCTAATTTGTTGGTTACAATTATTTGCATTAAAAAGTGTTATTCTTAAATCAGTAATGTCTGTAATTTTTTTAAAATGAACATGAAAAATGCTACCAAAATCAATATACAAAAATACCCCTGTGACACATAATTAAACTATATATTCCTATTCTCACATAATGAAAGTGTAAAATTCTGTTTTAATAAAGATTTTAGGGAAAGAATTATGTTTAATAAAGATAAAGGGGAAAATATAAATTCCAATGTAAAAACATTCCAGGTAATGAAATTTACTTACTCATAGTTTGGAGGATTTGATGACATTTTGACTTATTTCAATTACTAAAAGTTCAATGATAAACATAAATAATGAGAAAGATACCCTACAATACTATTTAGCCAAACTGATCAGGTTAGCTGCTGTCAATTCAAGAATAGAGAACTGCCAACAAGAACTCTTCATTACCAATTATCAGTATCACTCGCTACCACAGATTGTAGAACCATTATTATTTTCAGTAGATAATCTGTGGTCAGAAGTAGTGTGTTTTCACAGATTATAGAATAAACTTTGGCAACTCTATAATGCAGACAGTTCCTAGCAAGTGTAAATCAGACTTTCATTAAATTCGTTACTAAACGCAGTATATTGTATAATATTTTAACCTACTGTAGTTTAAATAATAAAGTAGTTCATTTTACAAGATTCCCTTTAAATAACATTATTTGTATTTTAACCTTTAAACATACAATATTTATCTTGGTATCAGTTTTTCCCTTTATTACTTATGAAAGTAGAAATGTATTTATTACAATTAATTTTAAAAAATAATAAATATACTTAATAAGGGTTAATTAAATATACTGAGTGATAAGAAAATTACTCAATTTTCAAAAACTTACATTGTGCAAAACTAATATTAGGATACATTTTTAGTGTAAATAAATTATCAAAAATTAAAATCATTTTATTTATAATGCATTTATTACATTAGTAAAGATTTTTTTATTAATAATTTAACAATAAATAACACAACACTTTTTATGTTGACATTACATCATGTCAAGAACATGTGCATCACATTAGTTTTAATCTCAACAAAAACCACCAAGTGGTAAAAAGTTCCTTGCCAAGTCTACAATTTAAAAAAATGTTTAGTCATATTCTTATTCCACTAAGAACCAGCCAACTGCTCACTCAGTTTACTGGACAATATCAATCTTTACACTTTGATGCAGTGTGCCTTTTTCCTTCAAAATAGCTATCTCATTCCAGCTGCGGATACATTTAATCACAAGCACTTAAAATATTGAAATTTTCTTGGCTCAAACAATCTCTTAGTTTAAAGTTTTTGTGTGAAAATGTAGCATTTATTTTTTTAAATTACTAAGGAATGGATAGATCTTCATAGTGTAAGTGATCTCCTTAAATGATATTATGGTTTCAGAGGGAATTGTGTAGTTTGAAGTAAGTGTGTAGTTCGAGTTTAGTAATCTACTGATTTTATACCTGCACAATACTCTCAATATGCTGTATTTTTAAAATTTGTCATAACATATAAAACATATAAGATAATATATACTAACAAATTATCTTTCATAGATCAGCTGAAGTTAAGTGGGATACAAAATATAAAAATCAGTAAAGGTTTTGGCAGTTTATTGCAATGTTCTAATTGTAACCATACTTCATTTTAGAATGTTTATATAAATTGCAAATACTGCAAACACGCCAAATAAATAACTGATCATTGGTTAAAATTGGTTCAGAAGTTCAGGCTGTTGAATCACACAATGTTTCTAGTTGTAATACTTTTTTTTATTTTACTGCAGTTTTAACAATTTAATAATTTTTAAAACATTTTTTATACTATTATGTAAAAAGCACATACTATACCATAATAAATAAAATGAATCATGGCTGATTAAAACTGATTCTGTAGTTTAAGCTGTAGGTCTCTGAATATTCAAATTTCCAATTTTTTGTGGTGTTTGTGGCTCATAATCGTAAACTTACTTATTTTTGGATTTTTTTTATGTATCAAGCATATCCTGTAATGAGAATGGATAACTCGTTAGTCATCATTGATCAAAATTGGTTCAGTAGTTTAAGCTCATTAATATTGAAGATGGAGAAAATTGTTGAAAGTGCCACTTTCAAATTGTTTTTCTTCACTTTGACTCTACCAATTAATTTTTTTTTATTCTTATCAATTTAACATGCTTCTTAACATACCGCCAACTCAACAGGAGTTTTCATTTATAAGATATGGATACCTGGAAATCAATATTCATCCATTTCCATACATAAACCCTGCAACAACTTGGGTGAGGTGGTAAGGTGGAATGCTGACCATTTTCCCTAACATTCTAGTCCAAAATTAATATAAATTATTACTTATGCAGCTATTGTTTAAATAAGATCTGTTCATTAAAGTGTCAAATACCAAAAAGCCATTTAGCATGCAAAAGGCTGTCAATGGTATGTAACATTAAGGGCGAGGAAGGGTATTATATCTAAGTATTGTACGTCTACATTAGGATGACAAAATTATTGTTCTTTAAAAGTACATAATAATATGGATTACAAAAGAAATCATAGACTTAAACACATACATAGTATGCAGACAATCTTAAATTCATAAATTGAAGCTAATATTAAAAAAACATTATATTTTAATAGAAATATACTTTAATAGGTATTTAAAAACTGTAGGCCTTATCTTTTAATAAAGATTTAACTAATAAGTAAAAATATTATATCACATCACACTAGCTGTATTATTTTATATTATTTTTGCTACGATAACTTATACATGTTTTTCTTTTTAAAAATAAAGATATTTATTTCATGTTTTGAGAAATTTCTTTGCTTTTATTGGTGGCTGCTTCCAATGCCTCTATAACAGCTGATCTGAAACCATTTCTTTCCAAAGCATAGATACCTGCAGCAGTTGAACCTAAAACAAGAAAGCAGCACAATTTGACTCAACCAGTTCTAAAAATCTACGCAAGCTCACTTTACACTGTTTAGCTTACTTTAGATCACATTATGAGCTAATGAACTTGTATCTGTAAAAACAACTTTGAATTTTTAAGTTTGCAACAAGACATGGATTGCTACAAATTATAATCCTGAATAAACCAAATATGCTATATCTAAAATTAATAACTATATGAAATATGTAAACAATGCAACAGCCCATCCATGACTATAGCTGAAATCTGCAAGGCCTGCTGTGCAGAGTCGAGCTGAAGAATACCTTAAACTTTTCTAGAAGCTTCATTGGCAGAGAAGCCAGTATCATTAGCAGTTCAGACATTACAGAAGACAGACACGTTTATAACATGTTCCAGAAAAGTGTTTTTAAATAGTAAAAACTTTGTAAGTGTAGTAATCTTGAACTGAGAAGACTAACAATGAATAGAAGAATGACTACACACCACTTTTTAGAGAAAATCTATCCTATATACTGTAGTGTGATTTGTCTTGTCCACAATGCTGGTGAGATACATCTAAATGCTTAACAGTGGATTGTATTTTCAGTTTTAATTTTAAAGTTCTAAACTATTTATATTTCCATTTATATTCTTGTATTCTTTGTAAATTATTATAATTTTTTTAGAAAGAAAATAAAAAACTATTTCATTATATTTAGATATTTATTTATTATTGAAATTTTCAAATATGTATTTAAATACAAAAATATTTATTTATTTATTTATATTTATATATCAGAATCCGGGACATACTGATGACATATTTCAACATTAGTCTCATTTTACATTGCATAAATAATAAAAAAAAAGATCAGCTAGAACTTCTGGATGATTTTGTTAATTTATAGGTTAACCAATTTGAGTTTAATATTTTTATACAGTAATAAAAAATGTTAAATATTTACAGCTTGGAGAAATGCATGTAATTTCTTTAGCAGATAATTTTTGTTAATAAATGATAGTCAATTTAAAAATAAGAAATGAGACTTTTATTTACCTGCAGGAGAAGTGACATTATCTTTTAACTGCCCCGGATGTTCTTTTGTCTCCAATACCATTTTGCCTGCTCCAATTACAGTCTGAGACGCTAACCTGTAAGCTAAATCTCTTGGCAGTCCCATTCGTACTGCTCCGTCAGCTAGAGCTTCAATGAATAAATATACCTGTTTAAATATATCAGACAAAAATCAACTTTTATAGTTTTGCCAAAATATAGTATTATTTAATTTTATAATATATTAATGTTTTTGCCTTTACAATATTTCTGAAAGTATAGTGCTTAAGTACTTCAGGTGTTGCAGTTTAAGTTGCAAATTAATTCAATGAAAATATTTCCTTAAATTATTAATTAAAAATGTCATTGTAATTTTTTTTACTTGTATTTTGATTATTGGTGTTATATGTATTACTTACTTAATAAAAAAAAGAACTGCAAAAAATCTAAAGGACGAATGAAAAAAACAATAGAAAAATATAATTAAAGAATTTTAAAGCAGTTGTTTGATTTTTTACAGTTTCAATTTTTTATTTCATTTGCCTGTAGAAATATTTTAATAATGTACAGTTTAAAAAAATAACTACTGTATACATTTCTAAAGTATCATTTAGAACTTACATAAGCTGGACCAGAGCCACTAAGTCCTGTAACAGCATCTAGAAAGTATTCAGGTACTTGTTCGCATGTTCCAACTGCTTCAAAAAATCTTTTAGCAAATTTTGCATCTTCTTCCGTAGCTGCTGAACCGCAGACAAACACAGATGCTCCTGCCAGAACAAGTGCTGGAGTATTGGGCATTGCTCTGATTACTCTTGTACCTTTGGGAAGATCCTACAGACATGAATACAACAAAACAAATACATTAATTAGATACAACATATGGTGTTCATAACAGAGCTTAAAGGATTGAAACATGACGATTTAGTCTGATTACTCTTGTACCTTTGGGAAGATCCTACAGACATGAATACAAAAAAACAAATACATTAATTAGATATGATTATTTACAGATAAGTCACAACAACATATGATGTTAATAACAGAGCTTAAAAGATTGGAAACATGAAGATTTAGTTAGTAATAATGTTCGGGTAAAACATTTTTTTAAGATAAAAAATGATATCAGTTATTTTTTGGTTTTATTTAACCAGGCAAAATTAGGGAGACATCCTCTTTTCTAACTTCCAACCTGGGGACCAACAGCCTTTTATATCACTTACAAAAAATGGTCTCTTCTGATAATACAACTGGTTAGACTTACTTTTAGAACCAAAATCTGTGCTTTAACTGGCTGACCTAAGGCAAGACTAACTAATATTCAAACTTCTTTACAAAATATAACAAATAGGTACGTCATTAAATACAACTAGTGGCTTGATCAACATTAGTTACTGTAATTTTATTTCAAAGTTTTTGACAACTTGTTTTAATGAGAGAATATTAGTGGTTTCACCTTTATAGTAAGTAAATAACAAAAATAAATGAAGTATTACATGTATATACTAAAACTGAGCTGTTGTATTAACTACACTGTATTACTTAATGTTTTTGCATATACAGCTTTTGTATACACTATTGAAAAACAAAAAAGGTCAGTTCAGTAAAAAAGATACAGAAATCCGTATTATAACTAAAATTTTATATTATTTTATATTATATAAACAAATAATCATTATATTATAATATTATAATATTATATTACTACAACTAAACAAATAATCATGGTATCACTGAGTACCTTCAGAAATAATCATACTATAACCTACCCCTATATACTTCAGTGCATAAGTCTGACCATTTTTAATCTTTTACAATTAATACCTCAATACTACTTCTTTTAAATTTAATGATACCCTCTGATATCCAAATTTTTTACTATCCAGTTTATCTTTCTGCCAAATTACAATATTCTTCTTTTCCTTATTTTTGACGTATAAAGTATGATAGGCTGTCCTATCATTATCAAATTTTACACTGGGGTGTAGTAGTTAATGTGGTGAGTCTGCTGCATCTCTGAACTGTACACCTAAAGGTTCTTAGTTCGAGCCGCAGTTACTTCTGTTACTTATCCTTTGCCATTAACACTAAGGGCATCCTCATTGGTTTAACTGTCATAAAGTACGGATGTTAAAAAAATCCAAATTTTACCCTGTATTATAAAAACATTAAAAGTTTCCCCATAGCTACCTTCTATCCTTGTCCCACACTATATTCTATACATCTTATACACCAGAGTATTTAGTAATTTTTGAATATCAACTATTTTGCACAAAAATATCTTACCTTTTCAAGCTGATTGATTGGGATACCCATTGCTACAGAAATTAACAAACTCTTTTTAGAAACTGCATTTGTTACTTGTTTCAACACTGTTGGTACAATATTTGGTTTTGTAGCTACAACAATTACATCCCTGTCTTCCGCTACTTCAGAATTATTAAATGTCATTTTAGCTCCCAGATTCTGAAATATAAATAAATTACTTTGCAAAACTAGGAGAAACTAAGTAAAATATAAATACTTCTGATTTCATATAGAGTTAAGCAGAAAAACAATAAAGACATTTAAAACAAATTGTTAATAGTAGGATGGTTAACAAGAACCATCATGAGTTTAAATTTTCATAACCATAAATTTTAGTTGAATAAAAAAAAATAAATAGAAGTATTTTAAATTTTTGTATTGAAAGTAAAACAACCTTTATCTATGTAAACACTGAATTATTACTACATAGATTTTTGTTTCTTCAGTACAATACCTAATGGTAATTTACTGAGCGAAGCGAGGTCTACAATTATCTTGGCTGTTCAACATTTGGTTTGTTTGTTTGTTAGATACGCAGTTTTGGCCAAACACATTGACCAATTGTTTTAAAATTTTGTACAAAGGTACTTTGTACAAAGCCCAAATGACATGTGTAAGCTTTTTTCCCCACTTACTTCCATTTCAAGATGATGGCATCTGATTTATGAAAACAAAGGTAGTTTTTTTCCAAATCATTGACTGATTGTTTTGAAATTTGGTGTTTTGAAAATTGTTTGGGTTTATAAAGCCCAAACAATGTACACATGTATTTTTCATTAGGAATTAAATTTGTAACAATTTTATACTTATGTGTTAATGTTTATGTTAATTTTTTTATATAAATGATTAATATTTAATCTAAAATTATAGTTACAACAAAAATATAATAATTTACCTCAAAAGCAGATATACATTGTTTGTCCTCTGGAGCGCAACTGGCAATAATGTTTTCCCCTTTTGTTACACCTGGAAAATACTTGTCTGCATTAGCCCAAGTGTGTTTAATAGTCGGACTTTAAACACAAAAACAAACTTACAGCTATACACTGTATTGAATTCTAGATATTCATCCTAAGTTTAAGTGACCCTTTCTGGACATCAATCATTGGGATAGCACTTTTAAAATGTAAAACAAATGTAAATATTAGAAAGGTTCTTGAACTTTTAATAATTAATAAGAGTTGCCTTAGCAGGCATATAAAATTAGAAGTTTTTATCTCAATTCACTTTTTAGTTAAATTTTTTTCAAAACTGATAAGCATTAAACAAAGATTAACTCTGCAATATTTTGTGTATTGTAATTCCTAGTAGTATTTTAGTTGTTTAAATCTGTTAAAAAATTTGGTTAATGTAACATATTTTTACAAAATAAAATATGTAGGGTTATATAGGTATGTACAGTGAACAACGTTTAGTCGAGCATATGAGTTACACGAAGAGAGCGAGAACAGGACCAATGTATATGGGACAAATCCATGCAATTTCAAAAAGCATTGATTCTTCAGTGCTACTGTATGAAATTTTGTTTAGTGTAATAAACGGTCATGATATTAAGCTACCTACTGGTAATAGAGAATTATTTTATTACTTATTGGATGGCAATATAGCAGCACTTATGATTACATAGAGCGATGTTCAAAGTATGAATAGAACTTTGACAAGCGTAAAGTTGTGTTTACAGCTAAACTTCATCAACTATAACATATTTGGGGTGACGGAATCCCAGACATTTGTGTAATAAGGTGAGTATAATATCGCTTGCTGAAGAATTAAATATTTAAATTTTAATAAAGCAAAAAGTGTTCTTTAAAGCAAAAAAGTTGACTCAGAAAAATACATATTTTTTAAATTTCAAATATATTTTTTTAAAGAATCAAGTTAAAATGTTTGTAATGAAAAAAAATTATATTACAGAATGGCCTGTAAAACTGTTATATGTTTGATATTAGCATTCTTAACATTACATACCTTATCTACAACCACAAATATGTTTTTTTAAGTACTGACCATGATAGCCACTCCAATGGCTCATTTGTTAATAAAAATTTGCTAATACAGTGAGTTTAGTATAATAATAAATCTGTAATACAACAATTGTAACATACCAGCTGAAATCAGTCCCTTTGCTAATGCATGTGCCATACGGCCAGCACCGATAAATCCTACGTTTAACATCTTTAGAGATTACTGGATACTGTGAAAACTCAATACTGAATGACCTTTTTATCTTCCAACTTGAGCCTGCCTGTTATCAGTATCTTTAATAAAAATGTTCAGTTAATCTAAATTATTGAAGTATGATACAAAGTACAATGATCAATACCCAATAAAACAACTTACCTAAATTAAAACATGAGCTTTCTTTCATCACATAAGATTTTATGAAAACAGTTTTCAGAAGGGTAAACAAATTTTAAGTTTTTTTTCATTTTGAACAGAAAAATGATATATTTGTTTTAAAATCCCTATTCAATAATGTATCATTAGAGACAAAGCAGCTGGACCATTGTGTCAATGTGGATGAATTTTGCTTCTATTTTATTAATTTGTTACAGTGTATTCTAAATTTTATATAAATAATTATCATTGCTGAGTATAAGGCAGGACTGTTGTTCTTTTCTGCTATATACTCAATTAAAGGTTTTTATTTACATCTAAAATATTGTATTTATTTACTGATTTCTTAAATTTAATAAATAAATACCTAAACTGGCAGATGGTGTAACAAATATAAAAAAGTAATATTTTTCTAAAAGCAATAGTAGTATATAAACAGCTGATTAATAATAGTAGAATATATATTTTTTAGTCTTATTTTTACATGAGCTTACATTGTTGACCTAACGGTTTTTTACACATAAAATGTTGTTAACAAGTTTGTATTCTTAGTTTTCACAAATGTTTGGTAATGCAATTTGTATGCATGTGATAATGTTTGCATATAACATTAAAATAATTATGTACTTTATAAGCTCTTACTAGAAGTAAAACAAAATTTTTAACTTTTTGCTACAAAACAGAGGTTAAGTAAAAATTAAGTTTAGTAACCAAACAACCAAATTTTTGTTTTTTGGTCAAAACAAGACAAGTAAACCACCTAATGAACAAAACAAGGGATAACCTTGTTCCACCTTATTTTGTAAACCACCATCTTCCAAAAACGTTAGATTAACCTTTTCAGTGCCAACGTTCGGTTTTATTAGATGTCTTGTTTTATATAAATCTAATTACAGCATTCTTTAGCTCTGACAATTTTTTTTTTGAAAAATAAATAAAAAAATATCAAGCCGTAAACAGTAACAAGCTTAACATAACCAAACAAAAATGAATCAATAATCAATGACTTATGAGACTTGTTAAATGAAACAATTGCAAGCTGCTCAAACGGCCGAGTGGTCTAAGGTGCTATATATGGACAGTATAGTGTGCGTGAGCGGCTTCAAACCCCACATCTGCCATTGATTTTGTTTGCAACTCAGAGTATGCCTGTCTCTGGTAGAGAGAGAGGTGAGGCCCACTTTAAGTAATGGTGTTTGGTTCGGGTGGAAGGTGACAGTGTCAGATGAATTCCTCATGAGTACTTTTTTCTTACTATATACTGTCTGTATCCACTTGTGAATTCTTTATAAAATACATTAATTTTTCTTTAAATATATCCAAAAATTTTAAAAAACATTAAATTTTTGTCCATATAAAAAATCTCATGGTACTGAGAGGGTTAAATTTACTCAACATTTTAACAATATAATTAGTCTGAGTCATCATCAGTATAAGTCAAATAATTGAGTTTTAAGTGTTTGCTACATGAATATCACCGTTTTTTAAATTATTATTGCATTACTAAACAAAATTTAAAGAAATCAGTTCATTCTGGAAAACAATGATCTAAAAACAATTCGATGTATCTATTCACTTTTAGATCCCATGAGTCAAAATAAGTGGTCTTTACGTGGATGTCTATCCATAGCTCTGGAAAATTAACTGATTGAATTTGATGAAATCTGACAAGTAGGTCTAGTTTACCCATATCTGGGAACATAGTCAAAAACTAGTTAAAATGATTTTTTTAATGGGCTGTAATCGAATTTCATTCAAATGCTATTTATAAATAGCTAAAACAAAACATATCATAATTACATATCCATAAGAGCCAGTTCAGAACCTGTAGAAAAATTTGAAACATTGGCCTAATTTATCAAAATTGGTTCATGAAATTATGATTATAAAATTATTAATTATAATATATATACTTTATATACTATATTAAAGTAGACTGCCTGAACATGGTAGAAAGCAAATAAAACAAACTCATAATAATGTTAACCATTTAATTTAAATTTCTTTATATTAATTATTATAATAATTTGTAACCATAAAAACACATATATTCCTTTAAATTTTATTGAGGTATCGTTGAATTTACATTCAATTGGTAAATTTGGTAGATGAAAATAAAATAAAATTCACAACTAATTGTTAAACATAATAATATATATATAATTAATTTAAATTCCCGATATTACACTAATAATAATAATAATTTCATAACTACATTAAAATACACATACCTTTAAATTTTATTGAGGTAATGTTATGATGATATACAATAAATATTTTATAACTATTATTTATAGGACAAAAACTATGAACCTGCCAGCTCATTGTGCACTGTTATTTCAAAGTTTTTTTTCCTCTAATGGAAGTGTTACTGATTACAATTCCATACATACAGATGGTTACAATTTTCTTTTTCATTGGTCCTTCATTCTATAAACTTTCTTAACTATGCTATAATAGTCTGTAAAAAAAATATTTTTTAAAACCATTATTAAACAGCTAACTGTCTTACAGTAGCTATGAAGTGGACAGTCTCTTCAAAGAAAGGTTTTTAAATAACTATTCATTGAACACTCATATTGTATAACAATATAAACATTAATTTATAACAATTGGATTGAATGTTTAAACATATGAACTGAACATCCGTGAACAAGCAACATTAAAACAAAAATTTTATTGTCTTTGTAAAAGTTTACATTAAACAAATTTAAAGTGTGTTATATTACTGATGAACAAGATTATTTTCTATTGTCAAGAGTCCCATAAGTGTTTAACAGCTTACAAAAAAAGGTTTAATCTTTCTAGAACATAACATTTTTCAGCATCTATGTGCTATTCACAATAATTAGTCTTATTCTGTACTGTACTGTTTTAATTTTTTTATTTTTGAAAAGGTTATTTTATAACATACTGTTATACATTTTCATATTGTCTCTTTCAAATACTTACATATTTAAAACATTTTGTGATGTTATTTTTGGAATAGTTTCATTAAAAATTTTGAAGTAATTTACTTTAATCAATTTGCTTGAATGTTATAATAAAGAATGTTTAAATACAATGTATTTAATCCAGATTTTATCTGCTGATTCACATACCATTTAAAACATTACTTTAATTTTACTTGATAAATTTAAAAAATAAAATTTACTTTGTGTGACAAATTTTGCATGTATTTAATCTGGATTTAATGCTTTTGATGAGTATTATATTTATTGTAACAAATATATTCAAAATCTGAGAAAATTCAAATGTATGAAATTAATGGTTAAAAATAGTGCAAACTAACTGTTCAAAACAACTTGACCTATATTTCCTACATGAAATAATTTTACTTAAATCTGGAACAAATATTTACTTTTTTTAAATTCAGTGTTTTTTTAAAATAGAAAATTCCATATAGTTTATAAAAGTGTAAGCTTTTAAAAATCAATTTTTGTACTTATGAATGAAGTATCAGAACATCCCTGAGTTAATGCAAGTATTTAAAACAAATTGTGCTGTCAGAGTAGACCCTAGTTACTTATTTTAATGATTCAAATTTAAAGGAAGAATGTTCATAATTACAGGTAAGCAAATATATTAATAATAAAAGAAAAACTGTGTTTGCAAAAGTATAAACATTATTTCTGTTAATCTTACAAATATAATTTTTATTCAACTTTAAAAAAATTTCCACTCACAAATTGCACCAACTCTAATCAAACAAAAACAAAGTTTTTAGCTAGTCTAAAGAATTTTTGTCATACAAAATTTGGCTAAACTAGTGTTAATATTGAAGTTACAACAAAAAAGGTAGTTTACAAGAGCCAATGCAACAATACTTTGATAGCAACAAGTATTGTATAAACAACAAGTATTGCTTTGTACAATACTTTGATACAACAAGAGCCAATGTCACTTGTTGTACGAGTATATGTACAAACAACTTGTAGTTTTACATATACAGTATATATATTTTATACAAGTTATAAATAGAAATACAAAATCAAGGAAAATTAGAACACTTACAGTTACATAAAAATTCTTTTTCTCCGTGACATATGTTTTACTGTGAGGCATCTTCAAACACAGTGAAGTTAAAATTATAAAGTGTGCTTGAATGGTAATACAGCTGATGCTAAAACTGAAAGGGAGAAGGTAAAGAAAGGGACTCACAATTTAAGGTCAGTGAGCAGCAGGCTGGGAAAATACCTAAAAAATAGGCTTGAGCAAGGCCTATTTTTAAATTGAATTTTTATATAATTTTTAAATTGAAAAATAGTCTTTTCATTTAAATGAAAATTAGGGGTTTTACAGATAGATCTATATATTTCCAGAATTTCTAAATCATTTAGTTTTATACAGTTTTGGTTTTTTTGATTACACTGATATTGTTCAAATTAAGGAATGACTAGATTCTAATAAATGATTTGTAAAATTTGAGTCAACTAAAAAACAGTAAAGAACACACAAAGTAACACAAAAATATGGTAAAATATTTTTAATACAAGTTATAAAATCAGAAAATTAATCTTAGATAAAAATAATTATAAGCCAGCTTTTAACTATACATCAAACTTAGGTAAGCACATTGTCAACAATAAGCATCTTTTACTAAACAGTGGTGTCTATAAAGAGTGCTTTTTGTGAATATGTAGGTCAATCTGGAAGAGGTAGAAAAACTTGTGTTAAAAGAATAATTTTAATTGTTGGAAGTATGGAAAAATAACTCAAATTGTGTAAATCATTTATTAGAATCTTGTCACTCTTTTAATTTGACAATATCAAGTGTAATCTATAAAAACCAAAACGGTATAAAACTAAATACAGTAATTTACAAGTTCTGGAAATATATAGATCTATTTGTAAAAAATAATAATTTTAATTTAAATGAACAGCCTAATGTCAATCCCTCTCCATTACTCAAGCTTATTATTTTCGGGTTTTCCCAGCCTGTCACTCACTCATCTTCTTACACTCTCAGTTCTTTTTTTCTTTACCTTCTCCCTTCCAGTTTTAACATCAACTGTATTAATATATAAGAACACTTTATAATTTTTAACTTCCCTATATCTGAAGATGCCTTACAGCAAAACAGTTGTCACATAATAAAAAAGAATGTTTGTGAAACTATGCAAGTGTTTTAATTTTCCTAAATATCGTGGAATTTCACCAAGTACATAATTATGTGTTCAATAAATAATAAGGAATATGAAAGCTATTTTTTTTAGCCTCTGAATTTACCAAGAAGTAGTCTGTCAGCCGTAGGAGGTGCAGTTGGACATACAGTGTACCTCTTCCACTTCCAACTTCATAACAACGTTTTAAGTTGTTACAGACTTGTAAACATGGCTCTATCTACTGATTCTTCCACCAAGTACGAATTGTCATTAGTTTCTTCACGCAGAAGGATATAACACAGCAGAAATTCATCGTTGAATGAGCTGCTTGAAAACATTATAAATGATGGTATTCATTCAACAACAGAAAGATGATGATTATCTTATTAAAGTCATGTAATGATTTTTTGGGAACATTAATGCATGCTGTTGGTGGATTTCAATGAACGAGGGACTATGAATAATAAGGGCAGTTGTGTATTGTTAGACATTACGTTGACTGTGGAGAACCATTCACAACAAAAGGAAATGCGTGTTGTCTTCTGAGTCGTTTTGATTCAAGACAATGCATGCTACTATCCTAGTGTTTTAACCAAAAGCTTCTTGCACAATTCCAATAGGAAGTTTTCAGTTACCTACTCCTCAATATAGCCTAGATCTTGTACTGAGCATTTTCATATAACTGGCTCAATCTGTGATGAATATCTGCTGTTAGTCCTTCTGTATGAAAAAAACAAATGATACTTTGCAATTGAAACAGCAGGAGAATCAGTAGGCATGCCCACGTTTACAAGTCAGCAATTCAACTCCAACAGACATTATGAAGTTGGAAGTGGGAGAGATACACTAAAAACCAGTGTGCAGCTCTGCTTCCTACCACTGACCAGGCCACTTAATGGTACAAGAGAAGGTTGAAAGAGTAATTAAGATTTTATAAGTTTCTCCACAATACCATCACGTTATGAATTGCAATCTTCAGTCATTAGTTCGAGAAAATATCAGTAATGTATAAATTAAAATATTTAATAAAAACAATAAATGCAAACTTGGACTAATAATGTATTAGCATATCATTGTTGATCGTATTACTATCTTTTTTTCTTTTAATTATGATTTGGTTTCAAAAAATTACTTTTTATTATATTTTTCAATAACAAATAACAAATAATAAATTTGTTCTAACAAATCTTTTATGTTATAAGAAACTGACTAGTTAAGTATTTCTTTTAAAACAAATGAAATCTAAACACTTTAAATATTCTGTCAAAATAAGACAACTTCAAAATAACGAATTCCACAATTCATTATAATAATAAATAAATAATTATTATAATTTCTATCATTTGTCCTTTTACAGAAAAAGTAAAATTTAATTTCAGTTACATCACTTATAAATGCTGAACATTACGTACTAATTTTTTTTCGAGTACAGTTATTTGGCATGCAAGTTCCATTCACTATTCCACTAACTACAATGTATGCGAAAATTAAGCGTGTTCTTAATCCACAAGAATTTTATCATATAAATGTTGTTACACAAATTATCTTGGAAAATTTTGAAACCTAATAGCAAAAAATGAGCTGGATTAAAAAAAAGAATTTTATTATTTTAAGTATACCAAATGAAAGGTGAATTGATACTGAGTAAAGCTCAGGTTGTTTTTCAACTTGAAATAGTAGTTGGTAGTGTGTTTAAGCTTGCAACTACACCAAAGAACACTTCTTATGTGATGCTCAGGGATCATATGTTAAAAAAATCAGGTGTTTACTGTATGAGAAGAAATTTTTTAAATGTTTTTTTAAATATTAAAAATTCCCAAAAAGTTAAAAAAAAAGTATTTTACCTAAGAAAATTTATCAATTATCAGTTTAAATTTATTTCTTAAAAGGTGAAAGCTTCCAAAAGACAGAAAAATTAATATCAAATAATAAAGACTCTGTACCAAATTAATTTACTGTTTAATTATGAGTGCCACATATTTTTTTTCAAAAGTTTTGAAAAAAATTGTGTACACCTGAATAATTGTTGACATTAATAACCCTTAAGTAAAAAAAAAAACTATGTAAATTACCTTATCAGTTCATGCAAAATTACAATTTAATTTAAGTATTGTCCAATTCTTTTCTATTTTTAATTCAAAACTATTTTAAATTGAACCCTACTTATTTTAATAAAAGCTAAATTGCACAATCAGAATTTTTTTTCTTTTTGAAAACTATCTACCATTATTACTTAAAACATAAGTAATATGAATTCCTAATTTAAATCACCATTTAAAAATTATTTCTATTAATAAACCCATATTATCAATTTAAACAAACTGAAGATTTTTAGTACAATAAAATGTACTGGTCAACATCAAATATAATTATAGAATAATTAAAAGACTACTTAACAATTTAACACTGTGAACTAATAACAGACACAATTTGATTGATCATATATTATATATTAAAACTGACTAAAACATTATTTTTATGCACCAACTTATAAATATTAGAAAGCACTATAATTATTATTTATCCATGACATTATTTATACCTTTACCAAACTTCAATAATTGCAGGCCAGAAGTCATTGTGGCTGAACGCAACTTCCCTTTTGGTGAGTTGTGAGCAATGCTTTACAAACAAACCCTTTTTTACAAACTTCACATGTGTAAGGTCTTTGGCCCGTATGATAACGTCTGTGAATGACGAGAGTTGATCTCTGGGAGAATGATTTGTTGCATACTTCACATGTATACGGCCGTTCACCCGTGTGCGTACGTTGGTGTAATGTTAAATTACAACTTTTGGCGAAACCTTTGCCACATACACTGCATATGTTGGGCTTCTCTCCAGTATGAATACGACGGTGAAATTTTAAATGTTCTTTATTTGTTAGCGCTTTGCCGCAAATATCACATAAACAAACGTTTTCACCCGTGTGCGATCGGATATGAAGAGTTAAGGATTTTTTGTGAGAAAATAGCTTTCCACAAGTAGGGCATTGGTTTTTCTTTGGAGGGTTATTTAAATCATGGTGGTTTGCTTTTTTATGAGCGACTAAATACCGTGTATACGGAAAAGATTTTCCGCAAATATCACACTGAAATGGTCTTTCTCCTGTGTGAAAATTTTTATGCTCTTGCAGCCAACTGTTAACAAAGAAACCTTTCCCACAAAGTTCGCAGCGGTATTTGAATTCTTGAGAATGCCTTTTTCTGTGTGTCGACAGTGCTGACCTATATATTGTTGTATAGTCACAGATATCACAGGAGAGTGTTTTGTCACCCGTGTGTTTCTTCTTGTGAATGGTTATATCGTAAGACCTTTTATAAGTTTTATGACAAATATCACATGCATATGGCCTTTCCTTACTATGAACTACTAAGTGACGTTTTAATATTTTCTTAGAAGGACATTTCTTGCCACAAGTGGTACACTGATTACTACTTTGGCTATTGGCAATATCTACGTGTTGACTTTCTACATGTTCTTCCAATTCGTCTTTGTTCGCAAATGTCATAAAACAAAAGTTGCAAAAACTTTCTTCTAAAACTTCTTCTACTTCTACATGAGGTATGTGTTGAACTTTATATTGTTTTCTTTTCTGCTTTCTTTTTACTTGTTTTACTTGTGCCTCTATATCTGTGGAGTATTCTAAAGCATTAGCAGCACATCTGAAATAAAATTAACAAAAAATTAGGTAATTATTAAATTAAAGAAAACTACCAAGAAACAATTACATACAATTTTTTAAATGCACAAAAGCTTTGAATATAAATGTACTAGAATGATAACCCTTACGAGATATGTAGCATTTACTAACAGTGGCATCTTGTGACAGTGTCCAACTACAGTTAAATAGATAATAGTACTGTATATTTTCTTAATATATATGTAAACAACATACAGAATAAAAAGGAATTTACATGTTAAGGACACTTCACAAAAATTATACAGTAAGTGTCTGTAGTTACACAAAAATTTGTATAATTTTTTGTTTGTATAACAGTCTGACAGTAAGCGTAGGTAGTTCAGGAACAGAAAATATTTTAAACTGCACAATGGAATATACTGATTATTAAAAATGTCAGGGATTTGATTACTGAGAACAAGTTCCTGAACTAACTTGTGTTATATTGTTTCTGCAATTTGTTAAAATAAATTCAGTTTTATTATTTTTCCACATCACTGCTATATTAGCAAATATGAATAATTTTATTAACACAATGGAACTTGTGTTATTACTTTTTTCAACGAAACAAAGACAACATTGTTGTAAAGTAACAGAAATATGTATTTATGAATATATCCAGGAATGTTTCTACAAACTGTATGAACACTGCCAAAAGAAAATTATCCAGAAAGAATTAATTGAAAATTTCTTTAATGCTCAGAAGCACTGAGTATAAATGTATTAGAATGATAAGCCTTATGAGAGATATTTGAGCACTCGTTGCTGTTGGCATCTTGCAGCAGTGTTCAACTACAGTTAAACAGAACAGTACTATTTTTTTCAAACGTCTTCTACCCTATCCTTGCAGTGTTCATAGTAGTAAATAGTCCAATTGCTTGGATTGTAACCTGTGATACCAAGCACGGTCTTTATAATGGTGTCTGTACTTCTAATCTGTTTATATTCAATGACATAAGTTTCAAAAAAATTACTATATGAACTTTTTAACGTTACATCATATTCAGCTTTGTTGAAAGGAACAAACAAATTAAAGAACAGAAAAAAAACAAATTTAAACATGCACTGTATTTTTCTTTAATACAGAAGCAAACTTTAGTTTCTTTGAAGTGTATGATAGGAAAAAAACTAAAGTGTATGATAGCTGGGATGGTAGGTTCTGGTAATTATGGGGAAACTACTGCTGTACAACTTTCAACCTACCACAATTCTGGAAAAAACCATTTTAACATCAATAACACTCTCCAATTTTTCAATGTTACTTAATTTCCAGCCTTTTTAATTGATCTGTAACTGTTTTCCTACTTATCTTTTGGTAGCAGGGCTGCTAATGCTACAGGATTCAATTGCTGTTTGTATGAATAAACGACAATACTTTGACACTTGTAATCCTGCTCATTAGATTATGAGCATACTTTATCGTTTGTTAATTCAAGTGTATTTATGAATAGCCATGGAAGTTGTACTGTAATTTTTTAATTAAGGTCATTGTACTTACAACTTATTTACAAATTTAAAGTATACGAGGTGTGGCTATTAAATGAGACCGACGCTGTGGCGGAACAAGTGTGCATGCGCCAACCACCATTGACCGACAGCTGTTTATTGTGAAGCTTTCTCTTTAGAATGCAGTTAGTCTCATTTGTGTAATCAACACCGTTTAGTCATAACCTTCATTTCCATTAGTGTTATTTTGTTTTGCCGGAAAAAATGGTTAGTATAATAACAGAGCAACAAATTGTTGTTAAATTTCACTTCAAACTTGGAAAAACCGCTAATGAAACATAATTTACTGAAAGAAGTATATGGCAGTGAATGCTTATTGCGAGCATGTGTTTTTGAATGGTTTAAGTGTTTTCAAGATGGCCGACTAGACGTTGAAGATGATTCACGGCTAGGTCACACTTCAACGTCAAGAACGGATGACAATGTTGAAAAAGTTGCTAATTTGATTTGGTCTGACCGTCAATTAAGTATTTGCGCAATTGGTGAAACTGTAGGCATTGATAAAGAATGTGTACGGCAAATTTTACGTGACAATTTGAACATGCGAAAAGTGTGTGCCAAAAATTCTCACGTTTGAACAAGCAGCTCGCAAAAATGTTTGTACTAACACTTTGGATGTCATTGAAAATGAGCCAAATTTATTGGAAAGGATAATAACATGTAATGAATTAGAAGACCCCAACTTCACCAAGAGCCAAAAAAGCAAGAATCAGCAAGTCAAAATTTAAAGTAATGATGATTGTTTTTTTGATATTCATGGGATTGTGTACCTTCACTGGGTTCCTGACCTTCGTCAAACAATTAATCAATATTACTACCTTGAGGTACTTGATAAAATACGTGAAAGAGTAAGGAAAAACGACCCGAAATGTGGAAGGATAAATCATGGGTTTTCCACCAAGACAATGCGCCAGCCAGCTCATTCCGCATTCCTGGTTCAAGTAATTCTCATTCATTCTGTGTCAAGAGGTTCCTGGCCAAGTACAGCATCCCAGTGTTAGAACATCCATCTTACTCACCAGACCTTACACCATATGACTTCTTCTATGTGTTCCCTAAGGTGAAATCTGCATTAAAAGGAATGTATAAAATAAAAATAAATTTTTTTACAATGTCAGTCTTGGTTATTTAATAGCCACACCTCGTATGTGAGAAACTAGAAACATTCTAAAAGAAAGGATACATTATATTTTCATAAAACTGTTGTTTAAAAAACATTTTTTCATGTAAAAAAACAGTTGAGTTTACTGTCAATTCACAATTAACTTTACAGTATTTTTAACTGAATTAATATTAACAGCCTCTATTCGTCTTTACTACAGTACCAATACAAAAATATTGTAATACCTCGCATCAAAATTTGAGTGTCAATGACCTTTGATTTAGCTTTTTATTAAAATGTTAACCAAAAGCTTTAGTATGTAAACCTTGGAGCTTCGGAATATTTTTGTTTTTCTTCAGCCTGCTTTACAATAAATGCGCATTACTTCTAATATAATGACAAAATAAGTTTAAATAAGGTAAGGAATTAAGTGAGGTTGTAATAATGAGTTACCATGAAGGAACTGAAGATCAATAACAATTTAAAACAAGCAATGGTTTATTTTTTACAAAATCGAGTATATAAATATTGCATTTAATTTGGTTTCAATATAACATAACATTTTAGTAATACCAAATACTAAGTCAAATACTTAATTACTGGTACCAACACCACAAGTTAATTATTACCCTAAGAAGTTTAAGTGATTGTCACGTCATTACTGTAATTAAAAAACAACAACAAAAATTCCTATTATTTAAGCATGCTAAACAATGTTGAAAACAACCTTATACAAAGCAAATGTTACACAAACTGGAGCAATGAAATTATTTACAATAAAAACATACTTAAAAGTTTATAATGATCTGAATATAAAACAAATATATCGAATTAAAAAAAATTAATTTGAGAAAAAAATTTTAAATTTTTATTCTATGCAGTTCAAACACAACTTCTAAACATTAGCTTATCACTAAAAAATAAATAAAATTATAAGTATTAAGCAACAAAACTACTAAAAGTATAAAACAAATCATTGTTTAATTGTAAAATATCAATAGACATGGTTATTTTGCTCTTACGAATAAAATATATGGGGATAAATTTTTAATGAAACTTTTGATAGATAAAAGTAGTCCATATAAGTGACTATTTTGATAAGTCAAATTTGTGTTTTTATTTAAATGCAAGTTGTTATAAAAAGCAGTGCTGTGATCCACTCTCCCGTGAACTGAATTTGCAATTTTAACAGAAAACAAATGTGTTTCAACTTATGATTTTTTTTCAGTGTTGAAATCAATAGAAAATTTTGCCAACAGTCGAAGTACGAGGGCAGTATGATAATTCAGTGACTTTTTAAATTTCCCACACAGTTACTCCAAATACAACAGTGCTGCCATCAACTGTAATCTATCAGTGGGCAACTTTCTAATTTTGAGCAAGCTATGTCGTGCAGTTAGTGTTTGATAGCCGTTCAAAGCAGACAACCTCATGAATTTTTACGAAAATGGAAAAAATGAATTTCGTGTGCTGATTAAGCATTACTTTTTACGTAAAAAATCCATCACTGAAACTAAGGAAAGACTTGATAAATACTACGGGGACTCGGCACCATCAATTTCAATGGTTAAGAAGTGGTTTACAGAGTTTGTTGTGGTCGTACCAGCACTAGTGACGCCAAACGTTCAGGTCGGCCAAAAGAAGTGATCATGTTGGAAATCGTCGATAAAATCCATCAAATATTGGATGATCGGAGAGTGAAAGTGCGTGAGTTGGCTCATGCTGTAGGTATCTCAACTGAATGGGTACATCATATTTTACACGAATATTTGGACATGAAAAAACTCTCTGCGAGATGGGTGCTGCGATTGCTCACACTCGACCATAAGCGCAATCGTGTGACCACTTCAAAAGAGTGTTTAGCGATGTTCAGCCGTAATCCGAACGAATTTTTGCGCCGTTTTGTTAAAGTGGACGAAACAGGGATCCATCACAACACGCCAGAGACCAAGGAAAAATCGAAACAGTGGGTTGCTAGGGGTGAACGTGGACCAAAGAAGGCCAAACAGAGTCTGTCAGCCAGCCAACAAGGTCATGGCCAGAGTTTTTTGGGATGCACGCGGTGTCATTCACATCGATTACTTCGAGAAAGGTAAAACGATCACCGGCGAATATTATTCAAAGCTTTTGAACAGATTCAACGTTGATTTGAAGCACAAATGGCCGCATTTGGCGAAGAAGAAAGTGCTGTTCCATCAAGACAATGCACGTGTGCACACTTGTCTAGTCACGATGGCCAAAATCCACGAATTGGGATACGAACTGCTACCCCATCCAGCATATTCTCCCGATTTAGCCCCCTGCGACTATTTTCTGTTTCCAAACCTAAAGAAATGGCTGGGCGGTAAGAGATTTGAGTCGAATGAAGAAATCATTACCGAAACAAATGCATATTTTGAGTGCTTTGAGGAAACCTATTATTTGGAGGAAATAAAAAAATTAGAAAAACGCTGGACTAAATGTATCGAGCTAAAAGGTGATTATGTAGAAAAATAAAATGTTTATTTGCCGAAAAAAATTTGTTTTATTCAAAAAGTCACTGACTTATCAAACCGCCCTCGTACAATACAGTAGAGTCTCAATTAATCATCACCCTTTTAACTTGAACAGTCTTCTATAATAAATAATTTGTAATAAATAATAAAAGTAACCTTCTAGACAAAGCAAAACACTGTAACTGGACATGACTTATTTATAGCATAGGTGACAACACGTGATACTAATTGCTACCCTAAGCAAACACTGATAATCGAAAATTGAACGGTCCCATCATCTAGTTGTAGAATGAGACAGAAACATTTCAAACCGTGTCCACGAATTCCAAAAGCGTTTCTACTGAAAGATACACATTCTCACACTATTTCCAATAATACTATTGAGTATAAATCGAACACGTAACAGTCAGTTGAATACTCTAAGTGGTGCACGCAGTCCTCACATGTTATGTGAATATTTGCCAAGAAGATAAGTACTGAAATTTACTACATTAAAGACCTATGTATATAAAACTTGTACAATACCTAACTATAGTTAAATAGAAAATTTAAGTTTTACTACATTTTCCAAAATAATAATAATAAAACATTCTGTGCACAAACAGAATATGTTATTTTTATCGATCTCCAAAAGTATAGGTGGTTTATTTCTGTTATCCGTCATCCCAAAGGTCCCAAAAATGACGGTTAATTTAGACTCTACTGTATTTCAATTCTGTATTTGACTTAAAATTATCTGAAATTCTGAAGTACATTTTATGCTGAATTATTTAGAGAATTATGCTGACTGTAATGAGTAACAAAATAGTTAGACATTTCAAAAAGATGGAGTAATAAAGACTAAAAGAATTTCCATGAAGAACCAAGGAATGGACAGGTTTCTGTTGTTAATTAAGATTTGGTCGGAAAAATTGATGAGAAGTTTGTGAATCGGCATTTTATCTTACAATGTAATAAATTTCCAGAAGTTTTAAGTCATTACTTACACAACACTGTGATAAATTAGTTAAATTAGCAACAAACTGCCATCACATTAGGGACTTAAAATATTGTCTGTAGCACTAGAGACAATGAGAGTAGCCCCAGATGATAATGACATTACCATCCTATAAAATGAGGAAGGCGAGTATTTTTAGACAAACAGCGACTTGTAAAGAGACCATTTCTGTTACAGTGCATTTCAAATTATTCCAGCATTTCAACAAGTAAATGAAATAGAGGTACTCAACTAAAAAACGTACGTCAATTACAAAAATAATACTAGTGTTTTGAGACTTGCAAGGAATCTTGTGTTTTGTTCAGGGGCGAGATGGTGAATGTACTTTGAGATAAAATGAAATCCTATTGGGAAAATGAAAAACTAATTGTTCAATTTTTTTGCTGCATGCTGAAGGTGCACTTAAAAGAGGAACACAGAGTAGACTGGAAACAAATCTACCACCCATACCCAAATCTTGTTCTGTATGACTATTACTTGTGCCTATACCTAAAGAGTTCTCTAACCTGTCCCAATTATTACAATGATGATGGCAATAAAAATATAACGCAGCAATTGAGTCGTAATTGATAACACCATTTTTGAAGGTATACAGATAGCAATTACCTACTATTTTAAGACAGAACTAACCATCAACATTAGAAAAGATGAAACACAAATCCTTATTATCATTGTTAATATGTATTGTTATTGATGGTATAAATATTATTATTATTATTACAGGATTTTTGTGCATTACGATAAAGATAAACATTAAACACTACTTACTGTATAATGCTATTTCTCTTATATTACCATATAATATAATATTATCAGACTATGCAATATGGCATGAGAAAGGACTCCCATAAACATGTCACTGTAGACATTACACAGCTACTGGACATGGAATTGGTCAATGAATGTCTCAGCCAGCAGAAGTCACAAGATTTATTGAATAGCTTTTAGCAATCCCACCGTACCTCTAGCAAAACACACACACATACACACACACTACTCTAAAGTGTAAAGCAACGCATGCTGATGGGAGTGAATGACATCGACCTAATGGTGTATCAAACAGAATACCTGTTAGACCTGGCAGCTCTCCAGTATACCTTAGTCTTACTCATGCATTCAGGGCTCCGTACGAACAGATGTAATTTCTTAGCTACTTGTGGGTCTTGCAATATGTAAGAATGTAAAACCGAAAGAGCTTGATCTGACTGCACAACAAAAACATTGGCCAAGAAAACTCCACAATAACAGTCAAGAGAAAGAAAATTGAAAGGGACTTAGCACAGCAAGCCCTCAATAAGGAACTGGGAAGTCACCAATTAGAAATGCGGGTGGTTATCTTGAACCCCCTCCAAATCCTAGCCAATATTAAGAGACTAGGACTGGAGAAGGCGTTGTAACTGAACATCTTAGAAATATGGAAAATGGAGCTCAATAGATCTACGAAGGTCACAATGTAGTAGTAACCCTACAAATTCATTCAGTCACGATATTAACTTACAAAGAACATGACTGACAAAGCACTGGACAGAGGAAAACGCTTGCAAAAACCTATCAAATGCTGACCTTACAATAAATGTTAAATGCCACTTTTTAATGTTTATATTTACCGTACTTACATTTAAGTGCAAAAACTCTCTGTTATTAATAATGTAAACAAACTTGTATAGTTTTATTAATATCACAAATTAGTTTTTTTTATCAAAATAAATTTAATTTTAACAAGTATAAAGTACGTAACGGTTTTTACACAACAATGGCCTTATAAGTTAACTTTACAAAAGATTTACTTTACTTATAGTAAACTTTTCAACATGTCTAGTAATAATTTATTGGACTTGTTCACTGAAGTTATACTATACAAAATGTGATAGTTAATATAATTATAAGAAATGTCAAAGCTTTATTGTTTTCGTTTTAATGTTAATAATATAACAATATTTTATTATGCATGTATTTCTTGTGTTAAGAGATTTACACTATTATTTCTAACATAGAATATGAAATAAGCAAACCTTATATAGTAATTTACATCACAATATGTTTAAGACTTATTTAAATTAGTGTTTTCTAGAAAAAAAAATAATAATCACAAAAACCAACAATATTTACAAAAATAAAATAAAATGTATAAATATTATGCTTTAAAATTTGTGATGTTAGTAAAAGATAGGTACTTAAAAATAGTATAGAATACTTAGGTATTAATTGTAATATAACTAACAGTCCATAAAAAAATTCATGGAAAAAAATAAATAAAAAACAACATATTTTAATATTATAAAATTTAAAAGAGCTCTTTTGTACTTTTTTTAAAGGACACTTTATGGCCTTTTAATAGCCACAATGGCGCTAATTAATTTTGAACAATACAAATTGTTGAAAAACTCAGCCAAAAATAATACAGGCCTTCATTTTAAAAATTCTTATAACTCACTGGATACATGACATTAAAGAAAAACAAATGATTTTAATGAATGTATTGTTTCTAATTTTGCTACCTACATATTAAAATTAGTGTAATACAAATGACTGAACAGGAAACGCTAAATTTGAACAGCAAATCATGAATTTAAAGTCTTTCATTTAAAATAAACTTTGCTATAATAGTGTACCTGAGAAAACCAAATAAAACATTGTTTTATGTAATCACTAAATATCTTGAGATTTAAAGTAATTATTACTTTAGACTAATATTATTATTATGCTCATTTTCCTATTTTCAATGAAATCTGAATGTTTAAAGTGCTAGTACATGCACATTTTAAAGCTTATACATACATACGTATATTTATATATATGTGTATGTGTGTGTGTTTTAACATGCCCATGTTTGCAATTTTGGTCCGATTTGATTCAAACCTGACACGAAAATCAATTATGATAAGACAAGTTTGTTACCAAGAAAAATTCTTTCAACAGTTTCAAAATGTCGGCAATTTCAAATCTTTAAAAATTAATAACTTTTTTGTCTCTTTATTTTTAAAATCCTACTTTACCATCATAATCAGCAATAAATACTATATAAATTAGCATTTTGAATTTTCAAAATTCATTAAAATTAACATATTTTTTTATATCAGTCAGGTTTATTTTCGTGTTTTCAACGTAATTTTCAGTTAAAAGTGCACGCACATATTAATGCTGATTATGATGGTGAAATCAGAATTTCAAAAAGGGTAAGACAAAGAAAAATACTTTTGCAAATTTGCTTCTATCATATCAGCGAGACAGTTGTATGTGGCAATTATTATAGAGCATGTTCACTAAATTTTTTCTTTCAATGAGTTCTAGATTGTATTTCAATTAACTCCTAATTTTGAATGTTTAGTAATTACACTAAGTGTTTATTTTATGGCATTAAAAAATTCAAATAAATAATTTAATTATTTACAAAAGCAGATTATAATAAATTGAGATTATTGTTTTCATTTATCTCTTATTAAATGAAGTTTAAATTTTTGGTAGCATAACCATGTTTAAAACATACACCATGCCAGTCTAAAAGGTACTATACACTTTTTCCTCTGGTATTAATGTTCCTGTGTTATGATTACGGCTAAGGCTACCCATGCCCTTAACATCTGTTTTATACCTGCTTCAGTGTAAGCTTTTTTTTAGGTGTTTAACCTCCAACTATTATGCACACTTGGGCTAATGCAGACGATGGGATGATTTATAGCATATGAAAATGCCAAGCCCTGGCCGGGAATCGAACCCAGGTCCTCGGGGTGAAAGCCTAGTACGCTATCAACTAGGCCACTGAGGCGGCTTTGAGTGTAAGCAGTTCCTACCCCCTCTCCTCTATTATATGTTTATTTATGTATGTATCTCACTCGCTTAGTACAGTAAACTCCCAATTATCAAAGGCAAAAAAATTAGTTTTGTTTTTCAGTGCAACAAATATAACGTGTAATTTGTCTTTAAAAACAAAAAAAAAGTTTCAAATTTAGAACTTTTTCTTTATGCAATAGTAATTTTTCTTTATGCAATAGTGTACCTTTAAAAACAATCTAAGTTTCAAACAAGATAATGTTAAATAAAATTTTGTTTAACAATACATACTCAAGTTCTGTTATACAGTAATGGTACACCTTAACATGTAACAATAAACACGAACATGAAATTTCAAGTATGTTCCATGTATCATATCATTTTAAGTAAACATGTCAATGATAGCTGAGGCAATAATAAATAAATGTGCTAATGGTTAAGGGTTGTTTGTCTCTTAGCTTGCTAAGCAGATGAGTCATGCGTCTCTGTACTGAAATCATTTCATATCCTTTACACAGTTTATTTATTCCTTTTCTAATTAATTTGAAATAATGTAACTTAAAAATATAGTACATACAGAATTTGTCGTGAAATAATGTTTTTACTGGTTCTAAATTTTTCCCTCCTACATGTGATTTATTTGCGGCAATTACACTACCGTAACGGTTCAACAGATAACTGGGAGTTGACTGAATATCACTCGTTTATGATCTGCAAAAGGTCAAAACCAGTAGTGAGTAACAAACTTCTACAGTGGATTAGAACTGTGTTTTCATTCCATAAATCTCAATTATAGACTCTGAGGTCAATGTGGCTAAAGCACAAGTCAGTCAGCTGAATCTCTGAAATGTATACTGTAAGGTCCTTAGTTTGAGCTGCAGTTACTCCCACTGCTTTATCCGTTAACACTGATCCCTTGTCCTCATTAATATAACTGGCATAAAGTATTGGCATTAAGGAAAAAAAATCCAGCTTCAAAAGGACATACGTACACCTGTATACCAGCAATTTAAATATAAAATTTGGTCTAGGCCTACACTTTACCATTTTTAAAATGTATGGTAACAATACAAATACTGTAGTACAATATAAAACACATGAAAAATAAAAACAGGGAAATACAATACATTTTTAAAATGCACATTAACTTATAATCCTTTAATAAAGGGTCTTTCAAAAAGTAAGTTAAAATTTTATCTACCAATGCAAATGTTTTCTATTTTAAATTTCTTTATTTTTGTTTTCCAATAAATATGAAGGAACTTACAACTGAGGGTCCAAGATTATGACTTTATACATAAAATTATTTTTTACAAAGATATTGTCTACATTATAAACAAATATGGGCGCTATGTTTACAAGCCATTATTATTTAACACTGAACAGACCGGTTACATTAAACATTTAAGTAAAAAGTAATCTTTATAACTTATTTTTGAAAGACTCTGTACTACTCTTATGAAAAACATCAAACATTAACATTAAATTGCAAATACATTTTAGTAATTGTATCTGGCTAAAAATGCAGTTATTTCTTTTAAAAACTAAATACAGAACTAATTATAAATATACTCTCACATAACAAAAAAGTACAGGCACAGTTTAATTTAACATTTTATAAACCTAATTTAGGCCAAAGGGTCACAGCCAAACACGTAAAAAACTGTCACATTAAATAATAAAAAAAGTACATTTTTGCTATCAAGTAATAACTGTAGAAATTTTTAAAAAATAACCTACAGCATTGATACATTATAAATAGGATACAAAATTAAATAATTATGTTAAAAATAAAGCTATTTGGTTCTTTACATATTTATATAAATTATGTCGAAAATCACTTTTACTCAACTGATTAAGTCAATGCTGTTAGTTTTATGTGATTTCATGTGACTTTTCAACAAAGAATGAGCAACAAAACCTTTAAGACACAGGAGGCACTGGTATGGTCTATCACCAGAATGATAGCGTTCATGTATCGTAAGGCTACCACGTTGTGTAAAAGCCTTGTCACATTGACGACATGAGTATGGTTTTTCACCAGTGTGCGATCTTTGATGAATACGAAGATATTTCCTTGCACCAAAAGCCTTATTGCACACATCACAAACATGGGGTTTGATTCCAGTATGAATACTCATATGGTCTCTTAAAGAAGCCCTACTTGAAACACTTTTACCACATTCTTTACAATCATAATGTAATCCCAGATGACGGCTTCGAATATGTGAACTTAAATGACCGACATTTGGAAACATTTTCCCGCAAGTAACACACTGATGTTCGGGTTTGAAATTCGGTTTGTGGATCGCTTGATGGATATTTAAATACTGCTTTGATGTATAAGATTTGTTGCACACCGAGCATTGAAATCGTGGAGCATTGTGTTCTTTTATTTTATGCCTCATAATGTCTTCTACTCTAAAGAACTTTACATCACAATGGTCACATTTAATACCGTGGACGTTGACATCCATGTGTTTTATTTTCACGTGCGATTCAAAGTTTGTTTTATTATTAGTGGCGTAATTGCAGCTCTGACATGCAAACTTTTTAACTGCCGAATGGATTTCTCTTTGATGGCTTCTAAGAACTGAATTAAGCTTAAAACATTTGCCACATAAATCACAGATAAATCGTTTGTTTTCAACATGACTTTGCATGTGTTTGTCGAACCAAAAAGTTGTTTTAAAAATTTTTCCACAAACTTGGCATATTATTAATTCTTCCGGTGAATTTTTATTTTCACTGTCTGCCTCCATGTTGGCTAAATTCTGCTTTTTACTGTTCCTTGTGGGAAATCCTTGTTGATTAGTTGCCCCATTCTCCCCATCCCTGAACAAAAAACGAAACAATAATTACTTCAAACGCCAAATGAGTAGATGTTTTCTTCGAAAATTTTAATTTTTTTTCAAAAAACCTATAAAATTAAGATTGAGAAAAAACTAAAAGAATTGAGATAAAATTGTATCCTTTAATAATGGAACAACTGTTTACATGTTGACTGATACCTTCTACCTTTTGTATTAATATTTATAATTATGTTTAGATTAGGTACAGACTGGAAATATGCAGCCTTACCATGAAAAGCAATTCTTGGAATCTATTATCTAATAAACACAAAAAACATGAATAAAAATTCTACTAAAGATAAATGTATGTATTTATTTTCTCTCTCTCTCTCTCTCTCTCTCTCTCTCTCTCTCTCTCTCTCTCTCTCTCTCTCTCTCTCTCTCTCTCTCTCTCTCTCTCTCTCTCTCTCTCTCTCTCTCTCTCTCTCTCTCTCTCTCTCTCTCTCTCTCTCTCTCTCTCTCTCTCTCTCTCTCTCTCTCTCTCTCTCTCTCTCTCTCTCTCTCTCTCTCTCTCTCTCTCTCTCTCTCTCTCTCTCTCTCTCTCTCTCTCTCTCTCTCTCTCTCCTCTCTCTCTCTCTCTCTCTCTCTCTCTCTCTCTCTCTCTCTCTCTCTCTCTCTCTCTCTCTCTCTCTCTCTCTCTCTCTCTCTCTCTCTCTCTCTCTCTCTCTCTCTCTCTCTCTCTCTCTCTCTCTCTCTCTCTCTCTCTCTCTCTCTCTCTCTCTCTCTCTCTCTCTCTCTCTCTCTCTCTCTCTCTCTATCTATATATATATATATATATATATATATATATATATATATATATATAAAATAGTAAATATCTTAATAAGATTAGTTGTAAAAATGTTAAATTGTTGTTCTATAATGTAATAAAAACATTTCCTGTTTCTCTAGATGGATGGCAGGAGTAGAAACTGGAATGTGGAATCATAAGTATATCCTTTTTGAATAACATAGTAAATCTGGAAATCTGGATAGAACAGCAAGTTATACAAGTTTGTCTTCATATGAAGAATTGCTTTTGATATTAGCAGCAAGAAGTGGCCCTTTCGCATTATTTGGCTTGTTTACAATTAGGTAGTATTTTCTTCCGTTTTTTTTTTTGTTTTTCTTCCGTATAGTCTTCATAAATAAAATGACGGATTTTTTTTTTTTTTTTACTGTATTATTTATTGAAGCCAGAACTAAAACTGTAATACTTAACATAAATGATGGAACTTTTTCATTTGTGAAAATACTTCATCTCAACTAATGGTGGTCCAATCCAATAAACACTGTACAAGAAGTAAATTACAATCTAATAGAAATAACTAACACAGAAATACAAAATAAAACTTACCAGCGCAAACCAAACTAAAACTAATACTCAATTCACCATTATTGAAACACTGACTTGTTGAATTTCAATCTGCTTGATACAAAAAATAGCAATTATGGCAAATAGTGTATTTAATCAAGATAATTTTCCATTTAGAAACATTCAAAATATTATATTTTATAATCACTAAAAAACTGCATGTTTAAGATGACAGCCGGTGTGTCATAAGAGCAAACCATGGGTAAAGGTAAACCTTATCAAGCTGTTTTTCAATTACAGACTTGGTGAGGGAATATTGCAGGATATTCATTCACAGCAAAGTAGATACGAAACAATGTGCTAAGCGGCATTGTTCCCCACCAGTTTAAATATATTTGGAAACTTTATGTGTAAAATTTTTAGTGTCTGCTTCTGCTCCTGCCATCTCTAAACTAGCATAAGATATTCTTCAAAAACTTTAATAAAAATTTTATAAATTGTTCGTTTTATTCAATTACCTTTTTCTAAAATGCAAACAAACTTGAATTATTGTTTTAAAATGCATTGTGTATAAATGTTATAGTTAAAGTGCTCAATAGTTATTTACAATGCAAGTGTGTTGTAAGCATTATCTCGAAAAATTGACTGAATCAATTATGTGTTTACGTGTGTCAAACGATATTATTTTTTATCTAAGACTTGATAAATACTTTAAAAGGTTACTTAATATTAAATGGTTATCTGTTTGTTTTGTCATTTTCAATTAATGTTATTTAAACTGTAGATTTCAAGTTTAATCATGAAAAATTTTGTAGTTTTACTGCAGATGTACCTAGTTTAGTGTCAGTAATGGAACGTTATAAAGTTGACGTGCTAATGGTTAACAGGCACATACATTTAATGCAGTTGATTAGTTAATGCAGCCTGTATTGTTGACAAATGAATTTAAACTCAATAATACATACTACCTTAGTTTTATAAAATTGTTAATTAGTTTATAAATGAATTGGTGCTCACAAATTGTAAAAAATAGGAAACACCTAATAAAATAAATTAATGAAAATTTTATATAAAATGAGAGTACTGTTACAAAGAAAAATACAACATTTTTATCAAACCTTATTTGAAATCATTATACTGTATTTGGAAACACAAAAAATCTGAATGGAACTTCAAACTGCATGAAATATCCTCCTCTGCAATTGTAATTAATATTTAATCAAAGAAACTGATATGGAATCAAAATGTTTTTTTTTTTTTTTTTTTTTTTTTTTTTTTTTTTGTGTTTAACGTCCGACTATTGTGCACATTTGGGCTAATGCAGACGATGGGATGATAGGTATGAAAATGCCAAGCCCTCGCCGGGAATCGAACTCGGGTCCTCGGGGTGAAAGCCTAGTACGTTATCCACTAGGCCACCGAGGCGGCTTGGGTCTAATTGAGATGCCTAATCACAAGTTTCCTTGCTCAGTTTCTTCCATGACAACAGCTCAAAATAAGTCTGGTACCACACTTCTTTCAGTCTCCTTTGGTTATTGGAAATGTACAGTAACCTAATGGAGACCATAACCTACAGAGCCCTCAAAATAAGATTTATCTAAATTAATTTCATCTCCCTAGTTTGACATAAATAGAATTTTCAATTATCCAATTTAGTTTACGATTTTCACTAATCTTCTGGGCATTCATTTAATTAAAACACAACCAACATGCCTTCTGTATAATCATATCTTATAACACTAGTCTTTCCAACATGTTATACTTGAACAATTACAATATGGCTATGTTTTTAACAAAACTACATTTCAACAGAATACTAGTATAATTTTTTTTAATAAAACAAATTTTATTATTACAATTTGTTAATTTCAATCAGTAAAATAACAGTAATTAACTTTAATACGCCAATGTAATGGCTGATATTTATTTTTAAATCAAACAAAAGCTTAATTATATATTTTTATTATGCTAGAACTATTTTTATAGTTTATAATACAGTAATGTGTTTCTAATAGTATTTATACTTCAAAGTGCATACAAAGTAAGAAAACAACAAATATATACTATTTTATTTGCAAAAGTTTTGTCTATTTGGAAATCAATAAAAACAAATTTTTTGAATCAATTTATTGCCTTTTTTTAATGTGAAAAACAATATTAGATTATTTTACAGCTATCTGTATCCCTCAAGAGCCATAAAAAAATTGCAAAAATATAAGGATGAAAATATAACAAAAACAATATTTGAAAAATCTCTAATATATTTGTTGCAGTATCAAAAGTATATCGTAGTCTACTTATTATCAGAAACATAATTAGATGCCCATAAAAAAATTGTTTTTCCCAACTCTGTAGATGGAGTTGACACTTGTTTGTTAACTGCTAAATGTATCTGTTCAAATGCTACAAAATTACACTTTTTTGCTGTTTCCATTATTATATATTTATGTTTGCATAATCTGTGATTAGCTTGTGTTTTATGTACTGTTGTTTAAGATCTCTCAAAATTAAATATATCACGAGATATATTTGTTATTTCTTTGGATAAATTAGTTTAGAGAAATAAATTGCAGTATTATTTCCAATACAGTATTACTTTACAAAATGCTAGTTTTTTTACAAAAAGACTAGCCTTTTTACAATAAGAATAACTTTAATTTATTTAGAGCTTAAACACTATAACATAATACAAACATTATCAGTTTGCACAAATTTAATGGTTAATTTAAAAAACACGGGAGTCAAATGAAAAATATACTCAAAACACTGTTTTGAAAACTGTCATTTGTTATTAAGTTTTCACTCAAAAGAAGCACGATTTTGAATCAGTTGTTTTGTTATTTTAACATTATGTGTTGTTCATTATTAATTCATAAATTTACAGCTGTGAGAGAAGCTATATTTCTGTGCAATTTATATTTCACTTTTATCAAACTAATGTTAAAAGTTACTGTCCTTCTATCCGAATACGAGGCTAATGTCAAGTAAGCCTAGTGTGTAACTAACCTTTAATCAATTAACTGCAGCTGGGAGGAGCAACAGCTGAGTGTGTAAAGGAGTGGATTGTTAATTGTATTAGTGCGTCTAGCTATGTATTATGAAATACACTGTGTTTAAAAAGAAGGATTATAACTGGTAATTTAAAAAAAATTTATTTTGACAATAATCTTTAACCTTCAAACTACTTACACATATAGTATAACTACATGTTTCGCTGGCACAGGTAGCATCATCAAGCCACTTGTACATCACTATATAATACAACAGTAATATAAATAACACTGTGACGTGATTATTATGTGAAGTGATTGCGAACTCTTTTATTACATTGTGTAGTTATATGTATATTATTCTAATATATTTTAGTGTATAGCCGACCTGACAATGCTGCTACGGTAGCGAAATGTGTAGTCAAGAATCTAAAACATGAACTACTATTGAATATAAGATACAAGCCTGCTACAGTATTTGACGAATCCTGCCCAAATGTAAGTTATAAATAAATTTCATTTCAAATTATTTGAAGGAATCAGAATTTAAATCTATCATCTCTCTCCACTTCTTAACGGTCCTTCCATATTTCAAGCCATTATGGAATAAAGTACACTAAAGGTTATATAATGGCTAAGGAAAAGTATAAAGTGCATGCTTTGAGGACGCTGCAATGGGGAACGTATTCAGTCTGTGATAGCTTAACTTAAACGAGACAGATGTTTGCAGACGCGTAAATGACCATCAGGAGTGCAAAAACACAATCTGAGAAGAAAGGGACAGTAGCAAAGGAGCTTTTGATTAAATTTAGCAGCAACTACAAAGGATCAAACCTTGAGTGTGAGAAACTCAACTCTTATAGAGCTGTGATGATCGAGGTGAAATTACACTCCTAGACAAGATGGCTGTCAATCACGAATATCTATTAAAGATCCCTCTAGGAGGTCAGTAGGGGCGTTGTGTAAAGGGCAATTGGAAGAACCATTAAACTCATTTCAAGGCACTCTGGTTTGAGTAGTAATGTGAACAGAGTAGGAATTTATACCACAGATAAACTATTTGTAGGCTAATAAGGAAACTGCAGGTCACATAATCTATGGTTATGCAACCAGGAGGTGAAGGGGTTTGTCTTCCAGGACTCTGAGGACCTTCAGCTGAATGAAAGAAGTGGCCTGCTCAAACTCAATGAGGAAACCAGTCCACAATTAGTACCTACAAGCTTAGTTACACAATAGACTAATTGTCAATATCAAGGGCTATCAAATATGTAAGCTATAGATATATATTTACCCTTTTTAACCAAAATAAAGAAGGTGGAGACATTTTGGATAATCGATAGGAGCTACATTTCTATGTTAAAAGAAGTGAGAAACAAAATGCCCGCTGTAAAAAAGAGTTAGTTACAGATTACAGTTGAAATTGGTCAAGTGATCATAGCGCCTACTGTACTGTACATATTATATTTTATAGCCAGTTAAATATTACAGTATTTTTTTTTTTTAGTTCAACTATGTACTAAAAGTGCTGTAGATGTTTCGTGAGTCAGTTTTCATTCACTTCCTGGTTGTTTATATTTCTGTCCCTTGACTAGACAAAAATGAATTTTGTAATTAACAGTACTATAAAGTATTGACAAAACAAGAGTGGGGTGAGACATTTTGTCTGCGATGTCCTTGGTCAATTGTTGTAAGCAAACAAGTTAACTATCGGGTCATTGACACTCGTATGACAACATTAGGTATTGAATTTATTTTCCGGTTTCTGACATCGTTTCAGATAACCCAAGTTCAGTTAAAGACAATTTTCATATATCTTACATTAAAGTATGTGGACCTATTAAAACAACAAAGCTGGCTCTACTGTCACTTTGCAGCATGTGTAACAAATGAGAAAGAAATAAGGACTTGAATGAAGGCTGAAAATGTCTATTGTGATATGAGTAACATTAATTTGCAATGCATTTTCTTAAAAAAAAGTCATTTTAAATTAATGTACTTTAATTTTAGATACAGTATTTATTACTTCAAGAAAAAAAATTGAATGCTCCAATTTGTTAATTTCTCTATTAAGGTTCAGTTCAAAAACTAAATGTAAAGTCACAACACTTGTACACTGTTGACAAAAATAATGCAAAAAATGAACTTAATACTTACATATTAAAGAACTCTTGCTGCAGGCCAGAGGGGCCCGCTTCATTAGCAATCAGCGACACATCCACAAATTCTGTGGGCTCCACTTTTGAACTCTTCCTGAATCTTACTTCTCCTTCCTCGCAACTTTCAGATGTTACATTACTACAGTCATCACTGTCATCAAAGTCCTGAATTTTCTCTTCTTTGAAGCCCTCACACTAAATAATAAAGAAACAGTCTTTATATATAGTCTTTCAATATAGTCTACATTTAATTTTTGTTTACATCAACTCATTAGGATCACACCATTATTTCCTTTAATTTAAAGTTTTATAGTTACTTTTTTTTGTGTGTGTGCTTAACGTGACAATCATAGCTATAGGTGAACATGTATTATCATTCAATGAATTTTTCACGAGGTGCTACCCAAAAGTTCAGGTAATTTGAAATCCACGTGTGAACTGTTTGTGATACAATCTGTTGCCAGTAGAGTGGGCGAATAGTACTCTTTGTGAATTAGTGTGCCAACAGCTGGGATAGTGAGAGGCTGGGTCTTGAATTTTGTACGTTTGTGTAAAGTTTTTTAGTGTTGCGGCGATTTTTTAAACTTGTGTAAATAATAGATTTTGAGGAGTGAAGAAACTGCATTGAATTTTGCTTCAAGCTTAAAAAAACTGCTGCAGAAACATACTGCAGTAGCATGCTTGCGAAAGCATTTTGGGACAATGTTATGAGTCAAAGTAAAACTTTTTTGAGGTACATATGAGGTAAATATGATGAACATACGACGAGTGTCAGGATGACCATTGACAAGCACATCACTGGAAAACATTGTAAAAGTATGACAGGCTATTGTTGCAGATTGTAGATGAACAATCCATGATGATTATGCGATAGTACGAATGTCATATGGGTCTTGCAATGCAACTGTCAGACAATTTGGGCATGAGACAAATAGCTGAAAAATTTGTACCGAAACTGCTAGTAGTGACTAAAAAGAGCACTGCAGCAAGTGATGACCCCAACTTCATCTCCAATGTTGTAATCAATGATGAGACATGGAATTATAGTTGTGACCCTGAAACTAAGTAGCAGTTGTTACAATGGAAGTCACCATCTTTACTATGGACAAAAAAAGCACATCAAGTTCAGAGCAATGTGAAGTTCATGTTTTTTTTTTTTGGCATTAATGGTATTATCCACAAGGGATAGTTAAACTATTAAATGGAAAGTTTTAATGTGAAGTTTTGAAGCAGCTATGTGAGAGAATTTGGCATAAAAGTTTAGAACAGTGGGAGAACAACAGCTGGGTTCTCCACCATGGCAACAAGCCTGCACACACTTCGCTAGTCATTCAGGATTTTTTGGCTTCCAAAAACACAGTAGTGATTCACCACCCATCCTACTCACCTGACCATCCTATTCACCTGACCTCATCCCAAAAGTGTGACTTTTCCTGTTCCTCAAAATAAAGTTGAAATTGGAAAGACCATCGTTTTGATACAATTAGGAAATCCAGGCAGAATCACAGGTCATGCTTCAAATACTTACATATGCAGACTTTCAGGGATGCACGGATCATGTTAAAAGTGCTAGGATCACTGTATCCATGCCCAAAGAGACTATTTTGAAGAGATGGTGAAACTAGGAGTTACTTTTAGCAATTTTATTTTTATAAGAAATTCCCCAAATTTCGGGTAGCACATCGTATAAAATTCACGGAAATTGTAATTCAGTTTCATCTCATAAAACTGTACTGTAAATAAACTTACTCTCATTCTCTTTGTTTATCACTTGGCATTCCATTGGATTGTTACGAGAAGTGAAAATTATGTGAAGTAATATTTATAAAGTGACTTTTACAAAAACATGTACACTCTGTTCTTAATCTAATACAGGCTATTCAAAGAAGTGCATCTGTTAAAGATGTGTGAATTTTTTTTAAAAAAAACAACATAGATCAGAGGTTCCTAACCTTTCCATTACTAAATATAACTTAGCATTGTCATTTGGTAATTTCATAGTGATTTGGAGTACCATCTACTGAGAGGGTATGGCCCACAATAGAGCAAGTGGGCCAGGAAATTCATGAAAACTATATGGAAAATGATGCTTTCCAATTTCGGATAAGTAGGAACACCATAAAAACATCACTCTTAGTAAAAACATTATTCTTGAAATATCAAGCAACGTTACCATAAAGTAACATTAACATATGCTGCTCACAATAGTGTAAATGTCTGATGTGAATACATAAGATTTATAGGCCAAAGATAGTTTCACCTATTCTGGATGTTCTGTCAAAATAAAAAGTCATCAGTAGGCCTCTAGTGGGTTTCTCGATGCCTAATTAACTTACAACGTATAAATAGAAAGGTAAATTTTATTTAACAAGACTAAAAACAAGGAGGAAATAAACAAAAGTTGTACATTACAGTACCTGTACTGTAAAATAGTACAGTCTAATATAAAGTAATGTCACTTTAATCCATCTATAATAAAAAAATAAACAAAAAGTCTTATTTAAAATAAACAAATCTAATATATAAACAAAAGTCTAACTCTATTTGTGCCTGGTTGTTCAAGGTCACACAGCATCTTTACAGGTCTATTCATCCTTAGTCTGGGCCCGATATAAACAAACGGGAGTGCTAGCGCACACATATGTGTACTCTCTGAAATTATTAAAAGTAGAACACTAATATATGCAGTGTAGGCCTAATAATATCACTTTCCTTTTGTTATGTTTTAATTATCTGATAAATAAATAATCAGTTTCGATTACGAGTCACCAACAGAACCAATAATTTGTAATTAAAATAATTACATTATTATAACTAGAATAATGAACTGAACACACGCAATCAGAATACTAACTTTGAATAGAACTGGTTGTACTTATCAGTTAGCAGCCAACGGACTGCTGCCTTATCATAGAATATTGCATGATGGATAATCTTATAAACTAATCAATGTGGAGTAGACACGTGCGTTTGTTGACATCAGGCCCAGACTAACACTGAACAGACTTTTAATTATAAAAACTGACACTACTTTGCTGTTTAACATTTTATATGTTTTTGAGACATACATATGTAATTAGTTGACACAATATAACAATAGCAATATCAGTTAATGATGCCTGTTCTAAAATATTCACTTACTATTTTGAAATATTTCTAAAGTACAAAATCAGTAAAATTAGGTCGTTTATCATCATGGAAATGACAAAAAAATCTTAATAGAACAATGTAACATAGCATAAACTAATTCGTTAAAATTATTACACATTATGATTGAGAATAAACTAAGTACATACATCATTAATGATATAATGTACAAATACAACAAAGTGTACTAAAAAAAGAATAATGTACACCTGACTCAGATATCAATGTCAAAATGTTATTGATATTAGACAAAGATTAACACAATAAAGCGACAAGAAAAATTAGACAGACAGAAAATGCTTTGCTACATAACTAAATA
The DNA here is from genome assembly GCA_022606455.1 of Callitettix versicolor. Lineage (NCBI taxonomy): Eukaryota > Metazoa > Arthropoda > Insecta > Hemiptera > Cercopidae > Callitettix > Callitettix versicolor. The sequence continues at coordinate 33,084,560 of CM040184.1, forward strand.
ATTTTTTGCTTCATTCCTGCTTGTTAAGTAACCTTCTCTTTGTTTCTGAAAGATATATATATAAGTAAAAAGCAATACTTTTGACCAATGTCTCCATATGATATAAGTACTGATATCGATATACCAATATTATTGAAACACCATATTGATATTGCCAGTATCAAAAGGAAAATATCGATACCAATCAGTATCGAAAGTATTAGAACATTTCTAGTTTATATTAGGAGAATGAGAGGAGAGTAGAGCTATCAGAGCTTTTCAAGGTCAGGCACCAATTTGGAATGGATATTAAATTAATATTTATTCTAACCTACACAAATTTTATGTTTATTGTAAATACCAATTCAAGTACATTTGTTTTTTTATAGCTTACCTCATCTCTTAAATCTTCTTTTACTTCATCCTTTACTTCTTTCTTTATTTGGTTAACATTTTGGGATGTAGAAATATAACCATTATTATTCGAAAAGCTATTCATCCAGTCTTTTAATCGAATTTCACAATTTATTGTAGTATTCCAAAACTGATACAAAGTATCCACTTTGTTCAAACAGCCAAAAAAATTATTTCTGAAAAAATTGTCAGTTATAACCTAGAACAAAATTTTAATTAAGTTAATGCATTGTTTATGCGGCAATTCAATTACTTTGAGTTAAACAAACTAATGTACATCGAATGGAATATTATAGGATTAATAAATGAAGCAGTATTGGCAGTGGGAGAGCCTGAACGATTACGCCATCTCCCATCTCCAAGCCTACAGCTAAATTTAGGATCACAATAACCTAGTCTAATTAAATATATAGTGGGAATATATAAAATGGTACAGGTGGACCTATTTAGCACCAAATCTATATATTGTGTGCTCAGATTATCGAAAACAAATTTGGATATGCTACATTTTAAATTAAACCTCCACGCTGACCAAGGAACCTAACGTAGGTGGACTACTGTCATGTGACATAGAAATGGAACAGTACTGGTTGCTTATTAAGATAAACAACCGTAAATCTAAACAAGTTTTGTACACATACAATTAATTTCAAGTAATATCTGTTTAAAAATAAATAAAGAAGTTATTCTAGAGTTTTCAAAAATTAAAAATTAACTAACCAATATTTGGTTATGAAATATCTTTTATAATCTAATAAATAATTTAACTAGATAAAAATTTTACATAAAAAAGTGCCTGCAGACAAATACTTGCTCATGTTGGATTTTACTTAGACAACCAACATGAGGGAGTTGTGGGCAGACACCACAGATACAGACCTTTGTTTAAGTGCTCTGACAAATTTGTATTTTTTGTTTTTGTTTTTGAAGCATTCTTCAAAATAATAATAATAAATCAATCATAAAAAGAAGATTCAATCAAAGTTTTTACTTAATTTCCACCAATTTAATTAAAGAAACTGACTCAAATTTTGGTGAGACACAACCAATCTTATAACAGCAGTGAACTTTATTTCAAAAACCAAAAGTTTTCAAAGATCAATTTAAAATATTAAATTAACAGATTCTAACAAATTCAATATTCTATTGGTTTTTAGATTTTTCAATACCTACTCAAATATTAATGAAGTTTAAGCTTTAAGTAGCTTTAAATCTAAGATATACATTTCATATTAGTAAATTAAATTTTAACATGTGTTATGAATCACAACACCTGTAACCTGGTCAATCACATCACTCTCTGAGATACAATTCTGATTTAAAAAATTTATATAAACATGACTATTGACTACTTTTCTTGAACTGATACATGCTCTAATTAATTCCTGAATTAAAGCCATGAATAATTTTTATTAGTTAATTAAAAGAACATCTGTAAACATTTTAACAATAATTTCATAAAATTTAGTAGCTATGGGGACAATTTTGTGATGATAATAAGTGGTTTCTTTTTAATAATTTTTTTAAATATTATTATTACCAGTCAGGTCGAAGATCTTCGAAAAGCTGCTTCTAAGAAGGCTTGAACCGATCATTCGAGACAGACAGCTGATTCCTTCATATCAGTTTGGGGTTTAGATGTAGGCATTCTACTATAGATCAGATTCACCGCATCATCAACACAATTGAAAAAGCTCTTGAAGAGAAGGAAATATGTTCAGCTATTTTTCTTGATGTCGCCTAGGCCTTTGATAAGGTTTGGCACGAGGGCCTTGAATATAAACTACACAGGGATCTACCAACTCAGTACTTTGAGTTATTACAATCATATATTAAAGGAAGGTGCTTTCGAGTTCATCATGGCTGTGAGTACACAGAATTAAAGAGGATAACAGCAGGTGTACCGCAAGGTAGTGTCCTTGGACCTGTGCTCTATTTGTTGTATAAACGAGATATTCCAGAGGTTGCTGATTCATTTGTTGCCACATTTACTGATGACACCGCTATCCTTGCTGTTGATGCGTGTGTTGAAAAGGCCACAAATAAATTACAAAGTGCAATGGATAGGATAAGTACCTGGACAAAGTGCTGGCGAGTTAAACTGAATGAGACAAAATCAATGCATATAAACTTTACCAATAGGAAGATTGCCACCCATCCATTGTTTATCAATGCTCAAGCTGTTCCTTACTCCAACAATGCCAAATATTTGGGGATGACACTGGATACGAAGCTCAAGTGGAAAGTCCATGTAAAGAAAAAGGTTGAAGAGCTTAGAATAAAATATAGAAAATTTTACTGGTTGCTTGGATGTAACTCTGAGCTTTCAGTGCAGAACAACATTTTAATATATAAACAAATATTGAAACCAGTATGGACATATGGCTTGCAATTGTGGGGTTGTACAAAACCGTCGAATATAAAAATAATCAAAAATTTCCAAAACAAAGTCTTGCAAGGAATAGTCAATGCCCCATGGTATATTTGTAACAATGATTTACATCGGAACTTAAACATCAGGCTTGTCACAGAGGAAATTAAAAAATGTGCAACTATTTATAATCTACAGCTTCTTACGCATGAAAATTGTGAGATGGAGGCAGTACGTTAAGTGGCCGGCAACGTTCACCGCCTCAAGAGGACTAAACCTCATGAACTGTTCCATTGATGTGAAGGAAGTTATTAATGTAATAGCTATCCTACAAATGTGATTTTGTTGTAGATGTAAACCATTAGTCGATCTTGTAAATATTGGTTATGAGTATTAAATAAATAAAAAAAATATTTTTTTTAAATAATAATAAAATATACATATACATGTATAAAATTAGTGCATAAATACAGGCTATAACTTTTGTTTCTCAGTTCTAAGCCAAGCACAATCCCATCTAAGCCCACAGTCTCATGCTGAAGAGATAAGAAAATCTTATCTCCTATATTTAGAATATGAATATTGGGTCTTTATCTTTCTTAAAAACTTTTTTGATTTTAAGCAAACCTAAATGTTTATTTGGAAGAGGGCAGACAAATTTAGCCTTCAACTAAATCTATGTAGCCTAAAGATACATCTAATAGCTTAAAAACTAAAGCTGCAGGAATATATAACATGTATAATATATCAGTTGATTACAATGATAACTGTGACTATTAAAGCAAGCTGAACGTACAGCTTTCCTTAGGAACCAATTTTTCAGTTTTCCAAATTAAATAAGCGATTATTTATAATAAGGTATTAAACTGCCTAATTATTTGTGTGTTATACATTTCACATTATATGTAGTCTATAAAAAATAGTAAATTATCAATGACTACAAAAAACTGATATTTTGAATTGATTGTAAATCTATAACTACAGACAATACTAACTTGGGTTAAGTTGGGTTTGCAAATATTTAAAAGAAAATTATAATTCTTTTCTAAAAAAAAAAATCTGCACGTCTAACCTAACATGGTGCCTATATATGAAATATAGAAGGGTCTGCATTGAATTACATAGACTTATAATACTATAAGTCAGTCACACACCCAAGAAATTTCAATGTCTTGTAGTAATTTATCCTAGCACAAAAAACAAATTTTTCAATCAATATTTTACTCACAAACCAATTAAATTTGTAATTTTTTCACTTTAAGAGGAATTACAATAGGAAATCACTTAGCATAAATTAGGCCTAAATTATTTATGGACAGTGTTGAGGTTAGAAAAAAACCCTTTTTAATTGATAATTTGAATCTGTTGTAATTATTTGCACTGAAAAAAGTAATAGCCCTATGTTTTTTTTAATCAGAAGTGTATATTTAGTCTACAAGTTTCAAACAAACAAGAAACCTGAAAAATGCCACCACCTTCCAACATAACTTATACCTAACCTATATAAACTACCAGACTACCTATCACTATCATGATAATAAGACACTTAATATACACAAATAATAGACACTTAATAGTATATAAAAAAAATGTTATGTCTGCCTACATTCTGGTTTTTTATTTGTCTTTACATGATTAACTTAGACATACATTGCCTAACAATAAATTTACTGCAAACTTGTTAATTTTGGTTGACTTAATTAAGACGGTTTAACTTAATCCAAACAGAAGAAGCACTCGATAACAAATTATTTCTAAAACTAGGCTTTTCATATCACACTTAAAAAAAGTAGGCTAGGCTAACAACTTACTCTAATAGGTAAAGATGTTATTTTCACAAAAATTTGTTTGATATAACCTTCTGCTTCAAAAATTGGTATGATAGCTTTTTCTTTTATTAAACACAAGCGACAAAGTTCCATATAACGATAGAAATCCATCATACGCCTACAAACACAAACTTCAAATTGATCCTTTTTATCAACATTGTTCTGTCTAAATTAGGTTATTGTAATTAAAGAAAAACTATTAAAGGTATCACATCTGTATTCACAAAAGTAACAAGATACACACGCACTACATTATTTAACTAATCTATATTTCTACTACTATCAGTGTAACTTATTTTAGAAAATTAATATTACAACTTTTATTTTTTAATAGAATAAGTTGTAATCTTAAAACATCTAACATACTTTTGACTTTTTGTCATAGACAATCAAAAGATTACAAATACAGTACGTCAAACACAATCTGATTGTCTGTGCTTTTTTTGTAAAAAAAAGTGTGCTCTAAGAAGGGAATATTAAAAAAAAAAAATGTATAAAAATAAAACAAGATTTAAATATTGTAGTTATTTAGGAAAGTTGTTGTCTCATGTTTTAGGTTTGTTAATAATTAATTATACTATTTTCAAATATTTTTTCAAATATATTTCAGGAACATTCTTTAAAATATTCCAAGTTTGTCCTTTTGTATATACAGTTCTCCTAATCTGAAATTGTGGTTCAGGTTCTGTTACTGCTGTATGCAATGAAAGTCGTTGCTGTGGTTTCTTCGTATTTGTATAATGAAGAAAAAAAATATCTTTGTATTAAATTATAGTGAATGTTATTTTTAAATTTATCATATATTAGTTTTTTTATATTTCAACATATGTTCATTTTATATTATCATAAATAAACATTTCTAAATTGCAATTTTATATTATTGTAAGATTAAAACAATTTTTGACATAAATCAGCTGATTTTAAATTCCACATGCTAGTTAACCTCCGGCTCTGGTTTTTGCTTGCAAACTTCAATCTGGATAACCTACAATAGATTGATTTCAAGAATGAGTAGTAGGATTTTAATGTACTTTCGCTAATATTTAGTTTTAGGAGAACACAAACAATAAGTAAGTTTTGACTAAAATCCATTTAATTCTACATTTACATTTTTCTGTAAAATTCAAAGAAACCATCTTCATTTTTAATCATAATTAATCAATTAACATGGGCTAGGTTATGGTTGTATCCTTGACATTTTTAGTGAACTAGTTTCTTCACAGTAGACAGGCCTATATAAACACAAGTATGCAATTGAAAATCAGGTAATGAGTTTTATACCTTACACCAATTTAAATTGCAGAGAAGTGGGCCTGTATGTTTGTATGTATAGGTAATTTAATTAATCTAAAAAGCATAATTTAGAAAGTGTTTGATCTGCAAAGGGAGGTTGAAAGGTTAGGTAGAGATAATCAATTAGTGTTAATTGTGAAATTATAGGTATGCTCTTAATTTCGATGGTATTTCTGCACTTTTGGACCTCATTTTAAAGTAGTGATATCAACAAAATTTGTTATTTTATTATGATCTTTATTACTACATTAATACATCTCCACCCACAGAATATTGTATTTATTATATTAACTTGAGATTTTAAGCCCTTTTAAACAGAACTGTATTGGGACATCATTGCTGTTTATTTATATGCAAGATTTATTATACAAGGTTACTACACTTATGTCACCCAACAAGTTACTGCTCATGCGCGTTATCACATTATAACGAGTTGAGTTAGGTTCTTAAGTTTTTTTTTAAGAAAGTTGTTATTATACCTAACAAGCAAGTCACATTATCTACTTTCAAAGGCTAGTTATTTTGAGGTTATGTTTGTCATTTTTATTTTAATTTTTTTATAACTTCCCATTGTTTCTATACTTTTATATTTTGAATTCCTATGTTTGGGCATATAATAAAGTGCTTTAGTGCAAAATTGACCAAAAATGACATGAGGCCCAAAAGTGCAATTTTACCATTTTGATTTATATCAGTTACAATTACTACTTGATTTAATGGTATTTTTGTCAGTGAAATAATGACAATTATAATAAACTAATTGTTATTGTTGGTTGTTGGCTAAATATAGGCTATTTTACAAAGTTTAGAGGTTGTGTTGTTTGCTAATTCAAATTTATTAGCATGTACAATCTGCTCCTTATTTGCTACAACCATTATTACTACCATTGTTTATTATCCTACCATTGTTTATTATTACTACCATTACTACCATTATTCATCCTTGTTTTTTGATTAGGCTATTATTTTGCTTTTGCTCTTCTCAAATGCATCTATACACAACAATGGTATCTTCATAATACAATGGTAATGTACATTTCTTGCCCATCCAGGATTTCTGCAAGGTCACCCACATACAGAGCGAAACCCACCCAGTTCTCTCTATGCTAGCTTGAGATGTTAACCACATTATTAAGCAGGACCCTTTTAATTTATAGATTTAAATATGGTATTATATAAGGTGTGACAAATAACCGGAATGGTTCTACATTTCATTAATCACCAATAAAGTTACATTATATTACAAAGTTTATCATCTTCATTGTAGTTTCCTTGTTGATTCCTATAACGGTCCATACACATTTGTTCCGAGTAGTGAGGAAGTCCGCTTTTATCAGCTTGTTGAGAACCTCCATTGCTTTTGCTTTCACCACTTCCACACTGTGAAATCTCATCCCCTTATGATTCAATTTGACGTTACGTAATATAAAGAGTCACAGGGGCCAGGTACAGTCGGTGTTCCAACATGGTGATGCCATATTTCTCAAAGAACGCCTTCACAGACAAAGCAGAATAGGCAGGTGCATTCGTGTTGATGGGTCTTCGTCTTCTCATTTGTTCACAAAGGTCTGTTGATGTAATAATGTTGGTTGACTGTGTAACCTTCAAGGACCTAGTGAACTTAGGTAATTCCACGCTTGTAAAAAAAATCATCATACCCTTGACTTTTGATTTGCCCATTTTAGTTTTTTTTTGCCATGGTAAGGTAGGGCTCTTCTAGTGCATCAATTTGCACTTTGTTTCAGGATCGTAGGTAAAATACCATGTTTTGTGACAAGTAATAATTTTGTCTAACAATTCTGGATTATTGCCAGTGTTGTATAAAAGGTCAGCACAAATATTAATTCTCGATTCCTTTTTGCTCTGGAGTGAGAAGTTTTTGCACTGTTTTTGCACAAACTTTTTGCATGTTCAAGATATATAAAAGTAACTATGTTGAGTATAATGATCTGCCTTCCCTTGCTTCGTCAATTCTACTTTTGTTGACGCGTTTTGGAGAACCTCAACCTTCAAAAACTATATCTATACTCAAAATGTATGGAGTTGTTGAAGAATGAATGAATACACAGTGAAGAATTCAATAGAAGTAGCAAACCGACTGCAGAAATGAATAATTACCGAAGATTGTAGGATATTTTCTTTTGATATTGAGAATGTATACCCTTCTATACCGATTAAAGAAACCATCAAAATTATAAAAGAAAAATTAGATGAGAATTGTCAAAATAAAGGGTTAAACAACACAATTATTAATGCATTAAAGGCCATTTTAAATCAAAACCAGTTTATATTTAATAATAAAATATATAAGCCAAAAGATGGGTTAGGTATGGGGAATCCACTGTCAGGGATCTTAAGTGAATTCTTTATCCAAGATTTAGAGGAAAAAAGAATGGCGAAAATATTAAAGAAGTTTGAATGTGTGGAATATGTAAGATATGTGGATGATTCACTAGTAAAAAAAAAAAATGAGTATAGATATAGTTTTTGAAGATGGGGGTTCTCTGAAACGCGTCAACAAAAGTAGAATTGACGAAGCTAGGGAAGGCATAGTGACAATAACATAGTGACAATAGTCCTACATAGTCACTAACAACATAGTGACAATAATCCTAGCAGAAAAGAAGAAGAATATAAAAAGAATATGTAAAAGTAAGATAACAAAAGCAGGATATATAAAAGAAAGTGGGTCAGACAATTTGATCAAGCTGTAACGTTTCTGCTTTTCTCTGAGGAAATATTGCCAAGTACTTTGGCTAAATTAACTGTGTTTAAATTGTTATTTCATTTCTTGGTTACATATATTACTTAAAATTTGATTACTTATTTATTCAGAAAAAATGTCTTCCCTAATTTGTGTAATTCAAGTCAATTTGTTCTCTTTTTTTAATACTTTTTACAGTGTTACAAACAGATCTTTTTAATTATTTCAAAATGGCTTAAAATTTTTACATTGCAAAGGAATTTATATTTTTTCACTCATCTATTTTAAGGCAAAAGCAACAAAAATGTAATTACTGTATTTTTTATGGAATTATAATTTTTCGAAAATTTATTAAAAAAATACAATAAATTCCTAACACACTAAATAAATAATTTCCTTTGTATTTTTTTCGAAATATCTTTGCCCATATTTTAATTCTTCTAAGCCTTAATAATATAATTATTGGTATACCAAGCCGTGACAAGTCATATTTGCAAAAGGATACAGTATTTACTAGGTCTCTTATTAATTTATCGAAAAATTTTGTTACAGTTTTAATTAATTTTCAGAAGTGAAAAAACATATAGGAATTGCAAAATGGAAAACAGAAATAAAAATCAGAGAAAAGGAATAAATAACTTTTTTTCAAAAAAAATAAAAAAAAAAATAGTGGACTCATGTGCAGTCAACTCCTATTATAGGGTACAGTATCCTATATCTATTTTCCCCAACATGTATTATTTCATCACATAAAGTAAATATTCCAGGTAAAAGCTTAAAATGAAAAATAAAGTGTATTATTTGTTATAATCTACACTCTCTTAAAAGAAAGTAACTAATCAGATGATTTACAGATTCCTTACATTGTGAAAATTTCAAGCAGGAATATCAAAAATTTTAAAAATAAAGGATTTTGTCTATATTACTTTACAGCTACAAAAAAAGTAGTAAAAATTTTGAATTACTTAGGTCAGTTGGATAATTTTGTCTGATTTCATGCATATATACTAGAAAATACTATTAAGTAATAATTGTTTTTTTTTCTATGATCATTAAGCCTTAAAAGAGGTTAATTTAGGATCACATGATCTTCTTTTGCTCTTAAATGTATATATAGTGTGTGACAAACAATCGGCTTGGCAAAAGTTGGTGAGATAAAAGAGAAAAACCACGCATGCTATGGTGTTGTAGCCGCAAGTTGCCCCTAAGACTGATATATTACAGGAAACAATTTACCACTGGAAGAGATGTGCCGAGAAAAGCGAAGCAAGGCATTGAATGGTGGTAAAGCTGAACAAAGCTAACCAATCAGTTAAAAATCATTTTAACTTATTTTTATTATAAAATTAATAATAAATTAATGAACCCCCAACATCTAATTAATTAATTCATTATTTATAATTAATCTATTCATTATTAATTTATAGATTAAACCTACAACAATAATAAACAAAATGGATTGTGATGAAGCTAGTAACTCCTATGCAAGTTCAGACTCGCAAGCTCATCTTGTCCTTGAGTTCAACAATCAAGCTTCTTTGAAGAATACAGAAAATTTTGAAATAACAGATGGTCAAGATCCAGCTGTTACCAAACTCCAAGTAATGGGAATAGAAAATAGTTGGTAAGTGAAAACTTGTTAAAAGTAGTAATTTTTTATTAACAAATTTGAAATGAATTCTTATCAGCTTAAGTCAGTTAATTTCAACGTGACATTTGAAATTATTCTAACAAAACAAACTAAAAGCTGAGAGAGATATTTGTTTGTCATTTTATGAAATTATATTTTTATCAATATTAGGTGAAATGGCTGGAAATATTTTTATTACATTTAAAAATGTTTGTAGGAATGAAGAAGAAAGTTTTTTGACACCACCATCTCATGATTTTCCGATACCTTTGCCCCCGCCTAGTGGATTTGATGACTTTTCATCATGTATCAGTGAACAAGATACAACTACATTCGCAGGAGAAATAGCAGCTTTATTTTCCCCAACTGAACTACAGGTTGATGGAATAGGAGATTCATTTGGTAAATATTTATAAGTTTGTTAAAAATATTTCTAACTTCTGTTTTTGGAAATAATAATTTTAGTATTCTGAACATTAAAAGAATACATTATATAAGCTATGTTATTTAACTTTCTTTAGTACATTTCTGGTTTGTTCTGAAGATATTAGTTGTTTATATGCTAAATATTCCAAAGCTATTGATGCATTCAGAACTAATAACATCTTTTTTAAATGGTATGTGGCATTGTATACAGCATGAAAAATTAACCAGAAGTAGTGTGTTATAATACCAAATTCACATTTGAAAAAAATATATTTTCTGTGTGGTAACTATTAATATGAAATTTTGTCAATTAAAAATTGAAAAACTAAGAAGAAATCAAAATTTCTTAACAGTACATATTTAGTTTATTTTAGCAATGTATTTAGCATAAAAAGTAGTAACAGTTACGAATATTTGAACATCTTTAAAAAAATATTTGTTTGTACAGATATGACTGCAGAAGCTGGTGTGTGTGGGTTAAGAAATCTTGGTAATACGTGTTTCATGAGTACGGGTGTTCAATGCTTAATGGCCACTCCAGCTCTTGTCAATTGTTTTCTTGAACAAAATAATTCATTAAAAGATTCTCTAATTGCCCATTTATCTTCACTGACACAAAAGATGTGGAGTGGTCAATACACTGCTGTCCAGCCTACAGACTTTAAGGAGATCTTAGGAATGCATTTCCCCCAGTTTAAGGACTTCAGACAGGTAATTCTTTGAAAATATGTTTTACACTATTTGAATTTAGTAATTTTTATACAATTCATGAAGTCAAATGTATTATATACAAGGCATGTCCATAAAGTAAGTTCTATTTGTATTTCTTGCTGCAACAGCATTGGGATTACAGTTTGACGCATGCACAATAATTGCTCTCTGAGTCAATGAGAAGGAGTTGACGATATTTTGATATCACTGTTTGTTGTTTAAATTTAGTAGTGTTTGTTTAGAATGGTAAAATCTCACTACTTGTGAGATTAGGTCTGTATTTTGTTTTCTAATTGCAAGGAAAACTAAAATATTTAATATTCACTACAGATCTGCCAAGTTTAAGGAGAAAATGTAATGAGTGATATCCCAAATCAAAATGACAATTGATGGAATGGAGGCACACTTTGTTACTAGCAAAGACTAAAGCTAAGAAAATGTTATTAATTCAGAAAATCATATGCATTATTTTGGGACAGATACGGCATTCTACTGGTGGATTTTTTACCACAAGGTGGAACAAACAATGCAGATTTTAATGTGAAATGCTTAATTTTGTTTTTATTGCCAAATGGAATTTACTTTCTGGACGTGTCTTATACATACAGTAATAAAAGTTAAGTATTATGTAACTATATTTGAATAATATTAAACTGAAGTGTTTAAATTATATTATTTATACTTTCAAATAAAATGATAATGTTTAAATCATTAAAATATTACTTATTTATTTATAGTATATTATGAACATTTTATATTTAGAATTTGTTTATTATATTTTTATTATTTCTTATCAGATGATTAAGTAAAAATTTTAAGAAAATGTTTGAGGAAATATATTTAGAAAAAATATTGTTTCTATACTTTGTCATTTTAAAATTTGCAAATTAAATTTTCTGATTTGCAAACTACAAAACTGATACGATGTTTCTAAAAAAATTGTTATAATTACATTTCATAAAATTTTTAAAGTAAAATTACTAACCTTTAAAAAAAATAATTTGTCTTATTTTTTGGAGAGCATGTACTGTAGACCCCGATTATTTGAAAACTGTAATTCAAAATCCAGTTTGATTCAAAGTTTTCAGAGACCCAGTGAGTTGTCTATTTAATGTTAAGACATTAGCAATAATTCAAAGTGAAATTTAGAAAAATTACAGAATTTTGGATTTTTTTAATTAGTTGAAATGGTGATATTCTTTTTATTTATTAAGTAAACTGCATCAAGATTATGGTTTTGAATTACTAGGATCAACTGTAGTGTTCAGTGGGATAGAGTATTTAATAAAAATAATTTTTAGTTAGTAAAAAGAATTAAATAGTTTTCTTATTTCAGCATGACTGTCAAGAGTTTCTGGCATTATTATTGGATGGCCTACACGAACAAATGAACTCAGCAGTTAATCACAAGAAGTTTTTCGATGACAGTAAAGAATGTATGAAAATGGTACGCAATGCAATTTTGTCTACTGATGTCACACTTGATTTAATGGCCTCTTTATTATTTGCTTACAAACACAAAATAAATGGTAAAGCTAACCATACCAACATTCTCACAGATCCATAACTATGTTAAGTGTATCCGAGTATACACATGTATCCATAATACATTTTGATCTATTAAATGTCAAGCCATATATTTTCAAAATATGTTGTGTTAAGAAAATGTAGAAATAACCCAATATATTTTTGTTTTATATTTAAAAACTTTTTAAACTATATCTGATTGCTAGTAATATATTGTGCTGCAATATTGATAAACAAATTACAAGTGAAAGAAAATTTTTGTTTCAAATTATTTTATAACAAATTAAATTGATTTTAATTTTTTTATCAATTGTTTTGTATTGGATTGTGTTATTATGAACATGCATTTAAAAAAAATGTTTTATATTTTTGTAACTGTATGACAGTATAGTTTATTAAGCATACATATTTTTTCTTTGAATCTATCACAAGGTTTTAGTTCTAAGTCTTTGTATCTTAATAATTACACAGAAATTCACACTAAACCCCTTTCTTTATAAAAACAAATGTTAATCATAGCAGTATAAAACTAAACTAATACAATAAATTATATTTCAGTAATTTAGTGATTCGAAATTCAGTGAATAATTTCTATTTATAATTTGTTTAAATTTGTGTTTTAGGACTTAAATGTGGAGAGAGAGACTTCTACCTCTTATGAACAGCCTGTAAATACTCAAAAATTGCATAGTAACAATGTATACAGTAAACACATTAATGGCATATCAAAAAGTAAAATAATAGAACAAAAAGTTGCAGATTTAAATACAAATGATACACAGTCAGATATAAATATTAATTTTGAATGTGTGGGAAATAAATCTATACATAATAATAGTATATGTGGTAATAAATTAACAGGTATCAGTAATAAAACAAAACTTAATACATTTGAGGATAAAGAAAGGGAAAAACCATACCCTGAAGGGTTCTTAAACAATTCTACTCAGAGAATAACCGGCCTAGAAGATATAAGTAAAGATTCAAAAACATCTAATGTTAATGTTTTAGTCACAGAACAAGAAGCAAATAATGAGATAAGATTCGATTCGGAAAAATATCCACGTAGCGATAATGTGAGGCGTCGTGAAACTTTAAATATAAATGCATTTCATATTTACGAAAACAATACTGCCTCTGGTAAACGTGGGAAAAGCACAGTGACGCATTATAACTGTCCGACTGACTTTAGAGAAGGTCTTGATTTGAAAAGGTTAAAACTACATCCCAGGGAAAGTTGTGTGGAAGATGCTGGATCAGGAGATGATGAGATGGACACTGTGATAGAATGTGATCAAGAGAAAAATCAACGAATGGAAGAGGAACGTAAACACAGACTACCGGATAAAAGTAGCTTATTGGAGAAAAATTATAGGTATGATAATCTACTGATCAAATTAGAAAATAATCTTTAATTTTAATTTTCTTTTCTTTTTTTTTTAATTTGGTGTTGTTTAAATAGTACAGTAGTCTTGGTACTATAATGCATTGGAATGCTGAGCGAGATATGGGAAAAGCCAGCACTTCTGCACTGTCTGATATATTTATTTGGCCCCAAACATCAGAGTATTGTTTTAAAATGTACTGTACATATTACAGTAGTGATACATATAACTGATATGATACTATATTACCTATATTAATCATATGGATAAAAGACAATTCTGCACACTACAATAAATGAACAAAAACTTCATTTAAACTACAAAAAGTAGACTTTACTTTATTTGAAAATCAAATTTTTAGTTTTGAAAATAAAATTATTTGAAAATAAAACATTATAAATTAGATTTTTGTCATTACAGTATAAAAAATAAAAACTGTTTCAATAAATTTAAAAAAATTGAATTTTTAAATCACATGAATTTTTTAAATTACTTAAGAAATGTTACATTGTTTAAAAAATCTTCCAGTAATGTCTTTCATGATAACATTAGCCTCTTCACTGCAATATCTTACAATTTTTGTAAATATATGTAACACATCTGTGGCACAACTGTAAATAGGTTAAAAATAAACTATTTTATGTAAGTGTGTAGTGTTATTAACATTATATTGCTTCAAATATGTATTACGCTTCTCTTACTTGTGTTAAACGAGTTACAGATATGTAAAGAATACCATGGTGTGATATACAGTTACAAAAAGGAAACCCCTTTTTAACAAAATGTAAACAAAAATGAAATCACACAAAACGAATTACTTTGCTCTGATTTAAAGTTTGCTAACATAGCTATCATCTTCTGAGAGATACAAAAGAGAAAAAAACAGTTTGTTTACGTTTATTAGCAAAAAACTATTTTTGTAAAAATTTTGTTATATTTACAAAAATATTTTTCTGCCTGACAGGACATTAAAATGTGCAAATGAATGCAAATTCATATCACAGAATTTGAGAACGGTCATCGAAACAACACTGGTTATTAGATTAAGGGTAGTTTAAAATATCATTCAATTCATCTTGCAGCAACTGAATTGGTTTATTCTAATAATAATGTAATTCAGGATGGAGTTCGAGAGGAAACGAAGAGAGCTGGAAGAAGAAAGCAGTTCAGGTGCAGGACCTAGTTCAGCTTGTATTGAAAATTGTAATTTAGAATCTCTCGTCGAAGAGAGAAAAGAAGTAAGTAGAGATTCGACTCTTAGTATGGAATTAGAGGCGGAAAAACATTGGGAGAAACATCTTGCGACTCATCAAAGTGTTATTGTTGATACCTTTCAAGGACAGTTCAAGAGCACGGTATGCAAAATATTTTAAATTTAATTTACTTTTAACTTTTTTTAACTTCATATATACAACTGATTAAAAAGTAATATTTTATTATGCAGTAAACTGTAATATAATTATTTCATGCAAAATTTTGTCTGATTCAGGTTGTATGTTCTGGCTGTAAATATAAATCTGTGACTTATGAGCCTTTCATGTACTTATCTGTGCCTCTGCCTCATGCAATGGAGCGGCAAATATGTAAGTACAGGTGCTGCTCTGAATAGTAAATTTTTTTGTCTGCTTACACGCAGAATTGTACACATGAGTTGTTACAAGGTGATCAGTCACACCCATCCTCTGATATTTTAAATCTAATATTAGTGTATTATTGAAAGTTCAAATAGATGTTCTAATTATACAACACTTTTTATAAAATATATTGTAAAGTAAACCCTCTATTATCGGAGCTCTTTGAGGGAACCGATTTCGGATGTAAAGAATTTCTTTCAGGGAACCGCTTTTCGGATGTAAAGAATTTCCAATAATCAAGGTTTTTTTCAGAAACACAGCAAACAAAGGGTAGAATGCAGAAAAATGAAAATGAAGTTTTGCTTAACACTCGAGCACAACAGAATCAGTAAACAATGAAACAGGCCTAATCTTTGAAGTGTAAACTATGACAATAATTTTTTTTTATTTATGTAGGTACTTTTCTGAATGTTGGTATAAGTATGACTACCATGGGTAGTAAAAAAAAGTTGTGGGTATTGAGGGGTTACTGTATTATAATTTTTGCTAGTATAAATATAATACCAGAATACTGTGGGTAAAAGGAGTATTGTACAGTAATATGAATTACGTGTAATATGACATTTATGATTTCTACTTGTGTGTTTCTTATCAAGTAAAATTACAAAAAATAACCTTTACATTTTATTAAGGTGGTTCAATGTTCATTCTACAACTAAATGTAAACTTTTTTGAGAGTAGAATAAACAATCATAATGAGGATCCAGAGTGTTGGTAGTTTAAACTAGTTGCTTATCTGAAGGAGTTGTTTATGGATATATAGAGTTATCAGTTACGTGTCATCAGTTTTTGATACATCTACAATTATGCAAGAGTTCTTTATTACATGCGTATTTGAATGTACAGCGATTAATTTATTATAATGCACTGCCAAGTTCAATAAGGACGAAGGCGGAAGTAATTTATTTGTAGAGAAATCTTACTTTATTATTTAGGTAATAAAATTATTAAACCTTATTACAGTTTAGTGTACTTGTAAAACTTTGAAACAAAACATGCAGCGTGTGAGTATATGTAACATTAAAATCTGACAGCCTGTATTTCCACGAACTCGTTAATATGGAATGTTATGTTTACAATGAATAATATGCCTACTTCACAAATCATCCAATCAAAAAGCATCGTTTGCATAATTGTTTATTATTTCCTGTATAACAAACATATTTGTTAACATAAATCAGATTTTATGTAGGTAAAAGTTACAAACAGTCATAAAGCATGGATTTCTGAGCAGGTGAACCTTACTCTTAACTATTGAAAATATGGCAGATATAACATAAACAAAACAACTCAGCACATTTCTAAGTAAATAAAACCTCTGTCTCTCTTCTTCCTACCCATAATTGTACGGGAGTAATGTACTTATAAAGCGGTTTACAAAATTTATTTTATAGTACAGCATATTAGAAAAAAGTTATCATAGACACATGAAATCTGCGATTGGTAAGTCCGTAGTTGACAAGTCATTACTGTTTGTAGTTTTTTAAAACATTGCCCCTCAAAATAAATTATATTCTACAAATTTATTAATTTGTTTATATAATTTTATTTAAATAAACTTAATTCAGTATTTTACTTACAAATTCATTGTTTGAATTTTGTGCGCTGTACATCGTGCTTTTCTAGTTGCGAATTTTTTGACTTCTGAACAGCTGTTGCATACGGACTTTATTTCTAATAATCCGAATTTCCGGTAATCAAGTATCCATTAACAGAGGTACTAATTACAATAAATATTTTTGTATTATAATAATTATTTGAAAGGAAGTGTTATGAACGAGAAAATTACTTAACAACTATAAAAATTTAAAAATGAACTTTAAACTACATTGTTGCTTAAGGTTTGTGCATCATTAAAGTATATATATATATATATATATATATATATATATATATATATATATATATATATATATATATATATAAATATATATATCAAAACATCTTTTGACTAATATAAATCTGTTTTTTTTAGTTTAGTTTTGAAGATACAGCATATTGGTTTTTCTAATTCTGTAATTTATTATTGAAGGCGTAACATTCATCAGTGCAAACAACACTGCACCAATGCAATATATGTTAACGGTAAATAAGAGGGATAAAGTGTCGTGTATCAAGAAACAAATTTTACATTTGATTGGAAAACCATCCCTTGTATTAGTTTTGGCTGAGGTGCTTGATAACCACATTGCTAAAATATTGGTGAGTAATGCTGGTGGAATTGTCTAAATTAAGATAGAATATTATAATAAATGGTTCAGAATGTATAGACTTTCTCTCTTTTAGGTAAATTGAGGCTTAAAGATCTCTTCAGCACTCAAACCAAGTAATTAGGTCATGATAATCGTAATGACCTACCTCTATCACAGCTAGAAGCTTATTGAGCTATTACATACGAGGGTGGTCTGAAAAGTTTCCGACCTAACAAAGATACAAGACATTTTTTCAGAATTTTTTTTTTTATTTTTCAACATAGTCTCCTTGTACCTCTACACACTTCTGCCAGCGATGCTCCCATCTCTGTAACTCGTCCACATAGTACTCGGCATTTTTCTCTGCAAAATAATTGTTCACGAAGGTGATTGCCTCTTCATTTGACGAAAATCTCTGTCCTCCGAGCGCAATTTTTGGATGAGGGAGCAAAAAGAAGTTGCTTGGGTCTAAATCTGGTGAGTAAGGTGGATGGTCAAGCAGTTCAAACCATAATTCGTGAATTTTCGCCATGGCAACTGCTGAGGTGAGAGACGGTGCGTTGTCTTGGTGAAACAGGATTTTCTTTTTCTGCAAATGTGGTCGTTTTTCCGCAAGTTCTGACTTCAGCTTCTCAAGTAATGATGCGTAGTATGCTCCTGTAATGGTTTTTCCTTTTTGAAGATAGTCGATTAAAATAACTCCATGACTATCCCAAAAAACAGTCGCCATCACTTTCACAGCTGATAAAACAGTTTTTGCTTTTTTTGGAGCCGGTTCCCCCTTTGCAGTTCACTGTTTGGACTGTATTTTTGTTTCGGGCTTATAATGATGTATCCAAGTTTCATCTACAGTAATTAATCGGCGCCAAAACTGGGATTTATTGCGCCTAAGCTGCGCCAAGAGAGCATTGGAAATGTTCATTCGAACACGTTTTTGATCTAACGTGAGCAAATGCGGCACCCAATGCGCGGACAGCTTTCTCATGTCTAAATATTGATTTAATATGTGACAAAGATGTTCATAACGTCTGCTATCTCTCTCACTTTAATTCGACAGTCATCTAGCACTATTTGGTGAACTTTGGCGATGTTTTCGTCGGTAGTTGCAGTTCTTGGACGTCCCGAACGTTCATTGTCTCCCAAGCTCTTACGGCCACGTTTAAATTCAGCTGCCCAAAATTTCACTGTGGTAAATGATGGTGCAGAGTCCCCATACACAGAATCCAACTCATCTTTGATTTGCGTTAAATATTGCCTTTCGAAAACAAATGTTTAATGACAGCTCGATACTCGATTTTGTCCATTTTCATAAAAATACTCATATCAACTCACTCAAATGACTGTTACATAACAACTGCGCGTCCAAAATGGCTGAAACTTTGGTGAGTAACTGTCAACAGATGAAGAACAAAATTCGAGTGCTGCCACCGACGAGTGCTGCTATCTTTATGTTGAGGTCGGAAACTTTTCAGACCACCCCCATATGTCTACAAGAGATGGTGCTTTGCTATGTTATCTCTCTTAGCCTATCTCTATGTATTATAAAATCTTATAATATTTAAAATAGGTTATGTACAAATTGTGACAATAAAGTAAAGAGACTGTTGTGAAAAAAAAATTAAATTATGTCTTTAGTCGTATGTAGTGTAATCTTCTTCAAAATAGGTCTCTTCTGCTTGCACGCATTTACATTTCTGGAATTCCTTTTCTGGAATGTCCTGTAAGATCCTAATTACAGCTTTTTGGACCATTTGTTTAATCGTGTCCTTTGACCTTCTTTTTGAGTTGTGGAAATAGAAAAAAGCACAGAGCAATGTGTGATGAATACGGGATTTGTGGTAGTACTGTAATCCAGTTTGAGGTTAAAAATTGCTGTACAGAGAGTGCAGTATGAATTGTCACATTATCGTTATGTCAATTCCAGTATGATATTGGATGTCAGGGATACATATTGGATGGTGGGTTATCCTCCATGTCCCAAAACAGTAGTCTTTGGGAAATCATTCAAAATGATGAAAGTTTACCAAGAGACAAACCTCTACCAGGAAGAGTATTTACCGTGCCTCACGTTATTGTTGTGGATGCCGCATTTGCTCTACACAAACATCTTTTGAAGCCATTTCCAGGACAGCAACAAAAAGGAAGCAAAGAAAGAGTATTCAATTATCACCACTCTCGGGCTACAAGATGTTCTGTGAAAATGCATTTGGAATCCAAAGCTTAGTATTCAGAGTCCTGAGGAAACCAATGCTCTTAGGTCCAGAAAATGCTAGTTGTAACGGCTGCTTGTGTGTACTTGCACAATTTTCTACAGGCAAGCACGTCATCAGTGAACACTTATATGACTCCCGGTGCTGTGGACCATGTTGGAATGTAATACCCAGAGAATGGAGGAAAGACCATTCTTTTTACGGACTTCCTTGAATCGGCCACAAGCCTAGTGAGTTTGCTAGACGAGTGAGACAAGAATATGCTACCTACTTTGTATTTGACATTGGTAGTGTACCTTGGCATAACGATTATATGTAAAGGTTCTAAACTCATGATTGTAAAGACATATATTATTCATTGGAATGAAAATGATGTCAACGACTAATAGTATTTTTAACTATAACAATTTGTATAATTTATAGATTTATCAAAAAAAAACTTGTTCGCAATATTTAGATGTATTTATCCTCCACTGGCAGGTAAGTATAATAAATACATAATAATGAACTGAGGTAGGTGTCAGCAATTTTTCGTCGTAGGCATAGGATTGTATTTCAGATTTGAAAATTGGATTATCAATTTTGTTTTTCAAAATGCAGAGAGTCTTTTCATTTTTCTTTTTCTTATCATATTGGCAATATGTTGAGCATATACAGCGTGCTCATCCCTAGGTGCTTCTTTGATCCCATCATAACATTCCTTCATTATATTGAATGCTTCGTCAGCAGCTTCTGCTTGTGTTCGTTTCTTGTGTTTTATATATTTAGGTATGCCTACTGTAAGTGACTCTGGCGTACTGGTGCAGGAAGTGTAAGTAGAAGTCGATGGTTCGAAGTGTCATTTGTAGTTTCGGCTATGGTGCTGTCGTCCCTGTTACTATGGCTCTGATTCTGTCCAGGCACACAACAAAATGTTTTCCTGGGTGTATTTCTGTCAGCCAAAAAACCCAAATATTTCAAACCCCACCAAGGTTTTTTCACTTCACTAGTACCCCATTCTTGATTTTATTATAATAATATTTTTCTCTCTGCGTTATTGGGACAGTAGAAATTCAATTTTTTCTTCATTTCTCAACATTATTAATGTCTAACTCTTTAGAAATTTCTGAATATGCATCTCTTCGTTTATATTTGTCTTTATAAAATTTGTTACTTGTATTCCATTATAACGGATGTAGTTCATATGCCTGAGTCAACTGCACAAGTCGTTCTTGGGTCTAAAATTCTTTGCTTATCTTTACTGTACCTCAAAAACACAATCACTTAAAATAATCTCACAATACACATTATAAACATACAACACGAAAATAACTAACAATACGGACTTCTCTCATCGACAGATTCCTCAAAACTACTGCAATTGTGTGTGCTTTGTTAGCTATAAGAGTGAACAAATCCCTTAAACAAACATGGCGGAGCTTCCCCTCCCCAAATGAAACCGGATCACATTGTTTTGTTTGGAGACGTGTTCACACCAAACGAACATCAAATGTTTGTATTCAAACATATTATTGTTTGAAAAATTTGTTTGGCATACACTGTTCGCCTGGTGGGGACGAAGCTTCAATCTTTGATTAGATCATACGATTTCACATACCCTGGCGACATCTGTCCATGAGGTTGATAATTCTCCACTGTGATCTTCATCTTCAACATTCATTCTGCTTTTAAAAACATTTTATGCTATTGAAAAACTTGATCTCTTGCCGTAATCTCATTTCCAAAGGCCTTTTGAAGCTTGGCGTAAGTTGCTTCTCACTCAGTTTAAGACAAAAAGAAATAGCATACCATTGTACAATATTTTGTAATTCCATTTTTGTGATGAGAGACAAAAACGTGTTCACTTACAGCACAACTGACATATGGCAGTTGCACTGAAGTGCTGCTTGAACTGGAATTAGCTTAAAGGTCAGGGTCAAAGATGGAGTGCCTTCATTGCCTTTACTATGTCTTGCTAAAAAAAAATCAGTCTTGTTACTTAATTGTCAAATCTTATAAATAAATTGTCTATCATTTAACTTAAATTTAATGAAAACTAAATTAACTAACTTTTTTAGGATGAAAACTATCTAGTTCGTTATGTGGATGATACCATTCGCAGTCTATATGCATTTGAAGTTATAAGTTATCAGAGTGCTTCTGATACTAAACCTTTGACAATTGAAGGAGAAGTAAGTACCTTTATAACGAATATTGATTCTCTTTTTCTTAAAATTTAATTCAGAATTATTGATTTTATTATTTATTGCGTGTATTTCATGTCCGTCTCAAAGCAATCAGCAGTCCAATGTTCATGATTGCTCATGATAAACCATGTTATCTAAAATGTTGAAGCATTGTTGAGGTTATAATGCCAGCTGCTTGTTTATTGTTATTGTAGCAACAAAGTAATAATCAAAACAAATAATACTGTAATTATTGGACTATGTTTATGTAAATTACCCTTTATGTACCACAAATTTGTTAGGTGCATTATATTATATAGGTACAATTATATTAAATTGGAAGTTTTCTACAATTGATCAAAGAAAGAAAATTATTTTCATTTATGAATTTTCTGTGGAGATAATGAGTTAATACTGCAGCCATTATCTCAACTATCAGACCATATCTTTGAAGTTTGTACTATTATTGAATTCAGAACATATTTTGAGTGGTCATTAAAATTTTTAGATATAGATTAGTAAACATTTTATACCTGTGATTATTTTTAGTATTAAATTCACATTTAGTATTTTAATATATTTTTTTCTGAAACGTTACTTATTTGAATATTTTTTGAAAACATGTTTTATTGTTGCTATTTTATGTACTTTTTATGTTTTACTAGAACTGTGAACATAACAACGAATCCACTTGTAATTATGTGAGTGACAGTGATGCATGTACTATTTGCTTAGAGGAGATGGATTCAAATATGAATCGTCATGTTGGATGCACTTGTGTGCTTTGTGACTCTTGTATCGCAGTAAGTAGCTTACGGTTGTAGTGTGTGAACCACATAAGATATGGCAAAATAAATTAAGATAATAATAATAATAATTATTGATTATTGAACAAACGAAGTGAGGTCTTTTTAATTCAACTGTTGGCAGCATTTGGTTTGTATGTGTTTCTTACGCAGTTTTGATCCAATGTGTTAACCAGTTGTTTTGAAATTTGATATGAAGTGCCTTACGTAAAACCTAAATGACGTATATATAAGTTTCTTTCATTCACTTCCGTAGTGATGGCTGAATGGTTCACCCTATCATAATTTATAGAGAAAAAGCATACAATCCTGTAAAGTTGGTCAAGTAATATTTTTTGTAAATATTACTGCTACCAGTTAAATTGGCAAAAAAGCTGAATGCACATCTGAGCAGTGGCTAGGCAATAAATTAAGAATACTGTTCTTTAAAGTATTAGTAATTAGTCTTTATAAATAAAAATAAAGACTAATTATTTCTTTCTTAACCAGCTCTTGAATATTCAAATCTTTCAATACCTTTGATCACTATTGTATAAAATTATCAATCAATCCCTCTTTGCTGAAATTAAGTGAAATATGTCTTTAGAATGGTTAATTTCAAGTATCCTTTTCTATCAAAATGTTATTACAAATGATTTTATTTATTTATTTGTTTGCTTTTTATTTTATTTTTAAACAGAATAACGTTGTTTGGAAATGTTGGCACCAAGTCAAGCAACATTTTAAGAGAAATATTGCGAGGGTTTGACGAGCATTATGTTTTGACCAATCACAAAGAAATTTGTTAAAGTGGTTATACGTTCCGTGAGCATGTTCAGTCTGTCTCTTCGAGGATAGTAATGTTGGTCTAATATGTCTTCCCTTGTTTATTAATTTCCAGCATATTCTGACAATCTTTATCTTAGCTCCATATTCTGACATTCGATGCATATGAGAATGTTGTTTTTGTTCCTAAAATGTTGGTTTAGCTTACTAATTTAGTTATTCCTGTCAATTAAGTTATTATTTTTAAGCAAGTAAATATGTTTAATCTAGGCTTGGGGTGCTGTGACATTGCCTAGGAATGTTTACATTAATGGTGTAGGTTTATGCATTGTTTGTATTTGAGTTGTCCCTAACCTGTCATAATATTTGAATTATAAATTGTTTCAAAACCATGACCTTTTTGGACTGAAATGTAAAAAAAATCTATTTTAACTTCTTTTTTCAGTACCTAATTTTTAAAAATAGTTAGTGACTTTTAATTGTGCATAATGAAGAAATTTGCCGAATTTGAAGTCATTACTACAATGCAGCCATGTTTAATTATAAGGCAGATTAATGCTAATTGAATTAAGTTAAAATTATGAACATGCTTTGCTTATTCAATTAATTCCTTAGTTCTAAATATAATACAATAATTTTAATATATAAGCTTTTACAGTATGAAAAGTAATGATTTTTTTAATGCATTAAACTTGTGTTTTAGAGATCCAGTCAACACTATGGTGAAGGTACGCTAATGTGCCCGGTGTGCCGTATGAAACTCACACCAGGCATTGATCTAGTAGCAGTTCAACATACACCGAACACAAAGTCAGCAGTCAGGTATGTATCTCTGTTCTGTATGTGCTAATATTGTCAGGCACTTTACAAGCTTATAACTCTTGAAATGAAATATAGTTACATTTTATTTAGTCTTCAACCAGTGGTAAGAACTATTTGTTATTGTGTAGGAATCTATATTAAAAAATTAACATTTTTATTTTCATGTTATTTAGAATGTTGAATATTCCTCTTGTATTTCGACTGGATATTTTTGGAGATGGCAACAATAATATGAAAACGGTGAAATTGTTTGGACATCCTAGATTGTTACGCCTTCCAAATCATTTGCAAAGCCAAGAGTTGCATGAAGTTGTTGCTTCACTTGTTCCTTATTCACTACCCTACAAAGTCTTATATGTTGATGGACAAGTAAGTGACATATTGGCAGTGTTTTACTTTTTTATAGCAGTAAGTAAAATTACTGCTTAAACTGCAATCGCCGCCTAGATTTAATTTTTGTTTTTGTATATATATATTATATTCCTCCTGCAATCTTTGTAAGTTAAAAAAAATATTTATGTACAAATAACTTTTAAAACCAAATATTATAATACAGTAAATACAAGGCGTGGCTAAAAAATAACCCAATTAATGATATCATATTCTTTGTTTTTATTTCTTCGTAACTTTAACATTATCCACTTCAGTATATTCCCCTCAATGATCACCACACCCATGCGAATTTTGCATTGGTCAAAGCAGTGTCTCAAGTCATTTTTTTAAAGTACGTTCAGGGTCTCTATTGCTTTTTCTTTCACAGCTTAAACTGTCTCAGATCTTGTTCGATTCCCGGCCAGGGCTTGGCATTTTCATATGCTATAAATCATCCCATCATCTGCATTAGCCCAAGTGTGCACAACGGTCGGATGTTACAAAAAAAAAAAAAAACAGATCTTGTTCCTTTTAATGCTAATTTCACTTTCGGGAACAAATAAAAGTAACATGGCACAAGGTCTGATAAGTAGGGTGGGTGTTCTAACATATGGATCCCATGTTTAGCCAAAAACTTCTTTAAAACCAATGGACTGATGCATTGTCTTGATGAAGAATCTGTGACTTGTTTTTCCACAGTTCAAGTTTTCTTCTTACTCGTACATGGAGAGTAGTTAAGACCTCAATATAATAACTTATTCGTGGTTTCACCTTCAGGCACCCAATTTACGTACACAGTTTTTTTATTTGGACATTCAAGCTTTCTTCAGTGTTAGTGAATGGGGGCTCTTCCTGTGCATTGACTGGTGCTTAGTTTCTGGATCATAAGTAAAAATCCATGATTAGTCATATGTTATTATTCTTTCCGAGAGTTTAGGGTATTTTCTGATGGATTTCAAAGTGTCAGCACAAATGTTCATTTGAGAGTCCTATTGTTCAGATTTGGGAGATTTTTTGGTACAGTTTTTGAGCAAACTTTATTCATGTTAAAATATTCATGCACAATCTGCTGATTCTTTATCAGTTCAAACGATCTCAGTGGCAGTGTGAATGCTTCAACCGATGGTCTTTTTGGATTAAATTGCTGATTTGTTCAATGTTCTTGTCCATTGTTGACGTTGAAGGTTGTTTTTGACGTGGGTCATTGCTAATCTTGTCTCACGCTTCTTTGGAAACTACTTAAACTACTCAAAAACCTGAGTGGTTGTGAAAACACTCGTTTCAACAAAGAATGAGATTCTGTCGCAGACTTTCCAAGTTTGACTAAAAACTTCATGTTAATTTTTTGCTTTTTTTAAAATGGTAGGTATTTTCCGACAGGTAGCAAATCATAGTCTTATATGAACGAAGGCCACTGCTTGACTAACGGAACAGCAGGAATGGAAAAGGGGACGTCTCTTGACTCGGAATGTTGGATTTGATTTGACACACTCGTTGGTTATCTTAAGAAAAATCAGTCCAGTAAATTTTTGGACACACCTTGTATATGTACCTTATATTACTATTAACTTGTTATCTAAGTTTAATATCTTAATGGTAATGTAAGAGCGACAGCCTTTATAAAACAGAGTTGTAATGTGCAGAGAAGTGCAGGTGTTTTCAAATTAGTTACATAATTAATTTCAGTCATGAACAATGCAACATATTTCTTCTAAAAGTTATTGTTTTTCAAAAATATTGTAGTAATGAGAGGACACTAAAGAGATTTTTATGAATATGTTTTAGCTATTCATGTAATATATAGTCATGCAATAAGGACTATGTGTTTATGTGAATTTGAATGACCTGATGAAACCATCAGTAATAGTCATATTTGTGTATTTTTGACTACTAAAAAAGTGTTACTAATCATTCGAAATGTCAAAAGGCACTTAAAAGTACTATTAATTAGATGATTTTTAGAAAATTAATAATTAGTTTACCAAATAATTAGGTTATATAATTATGAATATTATAATAATTGCTTGCAGTTGTTTCATTGATGTGGTAGAAAGAAATTTCTAAAAATTTTGCACTTATATTAAAAGCGAATCTTAACTATCATAAAGTGCTATTTATGCAGATTTCTATGCTTATTACGATTATGATAAGGCATTTTTTTCATAGACTTTAAAAGCCGATTTTTAAATGAATAAACTTTTCTATTTTGTTGAAATTTTTTAAATGTATTAGTCTACTAATGAAAATATCATTATTATATTTTGTTGTTAAAATTTACAGATTACTACAAAAATTGACAGTATTTTTTTAAAGTGGTTTATATAGTTTTGTTCAGCATCGTAATCTGTTCCATTCGTTAGTTAAAATCAGTTGAAATTAATTTGGTGTGGTAATAATTATTTAATGTTACGTTTTTTTATTAATTAATTTTACAGTTGGAAATGAAGTATTGGAACAGTCATTATAGTAAGATCCAGACCGAGTAAGTGCTTCAAAAAGAGTCTTGAATTCGAAAAAAGTCTTGAATGATTGACGGTGACATGGAAGTCACATAATCAATTCTTGAGTCAGCTTTATATGCCATAAAAACAAAACATTCAAGTTTACAGTTAAATAGTTCTTATTAATAACTGGAAACACATGTAAAGAACTTATTTTAAAAACATGTACATAACCATTTTATTTATTTATTAATAAACTTAATCTGTAACTATTGTTTATATAAGATTAATCAGTGGTTATATTTTTGGAAATTAGCATCCATCACTCCAATGAGACAGCTATGTATCATAATTATTTTATCATTTTGAGTAGTATTTTCTGATATTATCAGATTTAATGTATTATCAAAATTTATTGAAATTCAATTTTTCCTAGGGACACCATTGTTCTCGTTGCATGTTTAACTCACACTGCCGGGGCTGTTCTGTGCCAGTTGAAGGTCCCTTGATGCTACACACTGGGGACACGTTAGCCATAATGTTTTCAGATCCAGTTGAAGAAATCATTTCTCTTAAACATTCCACTATGAATTCTTTACGAACTCAACATCCTCTTTCACTGTATGATTGTATAAATGCATTTAGTCAAAGGTTTGTAATGCAAACATTACTTATTAATTTGTAGAGTACATAGGTTATCTGTAGGGTTTTGAAAGAGTGTTTATCTTTTATCGATGCTCCTCTAGTGCAAAAACTGTAATTCAGGCAGTTATAAAACATGGCAGTTTTGTTGAATACCTAAATTTTATCAAGACAAAATATAAAGGTTATGAACAATTTTAGTGTACTATTTGGTGGTTGAATACCAACAATTATACACTAATAAGAAATATTATTTAAGAAATTAAGAATGATTAATTATACAATTATTAATTATGTAATGAGAATTAAGAAATTATTATTTAATGTTAATGTGTGCATTTAACAGGACGCATTACTCATTATGACAATGTATTTTAATTTTTTAAATTAAATATCTCAGTGATATAATAGAAGAAAATTAATAAATTGTATGTAACTTCAATTTTTCTACTAAATGATGAACGTTTTCAAGAAGGTGTCACCGTAACTGATACAAAATTCAGAAAAAAGTTTTAATATTTTTTGAACAATCTAAGTGTTTTGGAATTTGAATTTTTGGTTAAATCTAAATATTGAATTTTTGAAAATTTAAAACTTAATTGTCAAAAAATATTCTGTATGAACAAAAAATATTTGGCATAAAATACAAAATATCCACAATTTCAACAAAAAACGTCTAGTTTTTATTACAAAAAATTGAAATTATAACATTAATGACCAAATTTTGTTTATTATGGAACCAAGCTTACAATTTATTAATAAAGTATCTGCAAATTGTGTAATGTTACAAATATCTTTAGAGTCTCTATTGATTAGTAGTTTCTTTACATTTGTGGTAGATTTTATTTTAATGCTGAATGCATTTGAGGAAGATATTAAATTAATGTAAATTACTAGTTAATATAAAAACTCCATTAGTATGAAATGAAACTGCAGTAGACTCCATTTAGACCTGACCCTGTAATGCAACACTGACTCAATACTGTAATGTAACACACTACAGAAGACCCTCAGTTAATGACACCCGATTATAGGAAATTTGCATTATCAGAAATAAAATGTGTATTTGCAGCGGATGTTCAGAAGTTGAAAAATTCATAACTCAAAAAGCATAATGTCCAGCACAATGTGTTCAAACAATACATTCCTAAAAAACATTTAATTAAGGTTAAGTTCAAACAATACATTCCTAAAAAAATAACCTTTTCCTAAAAGGTTGTTTTAATAAAATTGCATTAATTAACTTGTGGAATATAAATTATTTAGAGGGGCTATATTTTAAAAAATTACATACAGTAATCACTCACCAACCATGGATTCGCTAATTACTAATTTTGCATATCCGTGATTAAATTTTTTTTTTCTAAAATGATGTACTATAAAATAAATTTGTTAAACTGCTGTTAAAATTGCATTATTCCTGTACAATTCTGAATAGAAGAAAGAGAGACAGAGAGGTTATGTTTACTTAGAATTAGCATTGATACTAGTTTTGTTTGTCTGATATATTTTAAGTAGTTTAGAAAAAGGTTTGTATGCTTAGAATTGTCAGCTGAGCTACTATATGTGCCATTTTACGACATAAAATCTGATTTATGTGAACAAATGTGATTATTTGTTATACAAACACTAAGTAACAATTATGTAGATGGTGCTCTTTAAACAGATGACATTGTAGTAGGCGTAATATTCATTGTAAACATAACATTCCATGTGCGTTAACAATGTGAATTTGGCAGTGTTTTATTATAAATTAATCGTTGCAGATCCACATCTGCATGTCATAAATATCCTTGATAAATTGTAGATGTATCAAAAGCTGGTGACAAGTGACTGATATAACTCTCTTAATTCATTAAACAAATTCTACTCATTTAATAACATCAACATTCTGCACCCTCAATGTGTTTGTTTATTCTACTCTCAAATAGGCCTACATTTAAAATAAAGAATGAAAATTTGAGTAAGTTAATATTGTTAAGATGTTAAAAGAGTATTATATACAGTACAATACTCATTTTACATGAACTATTGTATAAGCATTCTGATATATTTATAAACTGCGTTATTTACAGTGCAAGTTATTCGGTATGTTTATGTATTGAACCGATTAGTAGATTTACCGAAAAAATTACAGTGGTACCCCATTTAACGGTCTTAATTCGTTCAAGAACTAAGACTGTTATCTGAGCAGACTGCTGTGTGAGTCAGAGTTTACAAAAGAGACTTATGGAAAACATTTGTTACGTAGGAAAAAATAATTGAGTACTCGCTATTAATATGTCAAAGATGAAGAATGAAGAAAATTCACAGTCACATTTTACTTAACTAAAGTCATACAAATGTAATTATGTCACACATAGGACAAATCAATACTGTATATTTTTTTAGTTCATACTGTAGCTTTTTTGAGTTCAATAGTCAAAGTTTGTCTTTTACTTCCACTATTACAACTTGTTTTAGGACCCATTTAATTAATATCCACAAAAAACCTGCAAACAGGATTTAACAACAATTTGAAACTAGCAAAGACACTTAATGTTTTGTTAAATTTAAAAATCAAAAGTATGTAACATAATAATATTATAACTGTTTGAATTTTTTAACAAGTTAACAAATTAAACTCACAGTAAAAGAGTTGATGATACACTAGGTACAATTAGTTACAGTGACAGAAAAGGGAATAGGAGTGGGCATTCTGAGAACAGACAACTAAGAAATATGTGTAAGTTATTGCCCTACAAAAATCAACACCCATCAATTGAAGGCTAGTTTGTGTTAACTCAGCACAATGTTTATTTCTGTAGCACAGTACAATGTTATCTCTATATTTACACATGTTCCTAGAAACAATTTAATAAAATGAAAATATATTTAGACCTTGTTGTGAATTAGACTGTTGTCCAAGTTG
This sequence comes from Callitettix versicolor, assembly GCA_022606455.1. Classification (NCBI taxonomy): domain Eukaryota; kingdom Metazoa; phylum Arthropoda; class Insecta; order Hemiptera; family Cercopidae; genus Callitettix; species Callitettix versicolor. Next base: position 33,115,789 of record CM040184.1, read on the forward strand.
ACCATAAGCTGGGGTATCACTGTATTTACAGTTCCAGAACTTGTTACTTTGCCAAATAGATTTTGTTGTTGTTGTTATTTTAAGATGAAAATCACATTGAAGCTATTATCGCCTCCCTAAATGTAAGTGTGAGTGTAAATTGTTAAATTCGTAAATGTAGTGTTGTAGGTGTAAGTGTGTGTTGAACTTGGGTACCAGGAGGGACATCAAAATCCTCTCAATAGGTGTAGCTAGTCTGCACCCCTTGTGGTCAATCTGCCAAATAGAGTTTAGATTATATAATACAGTATATAATGTGTAAAATCATGTATTACCTTCTTTGATCTCTTTCAGTAGCCTTTTTGTAGAACCTAAACCCTGCAGTTGGCAAGGGATACTATAATATTTGTAAAGAAATTAAGGTCTAAAAAGTTTAAGACAAGCACAAAAAGTGTAGCACAGGTCAAGGTTGTGCTAGTTATAGCAAAAACAGTGACCACTGCGTGTGAGGGAAATACTCCCATGCAACTGAAATGATCTAAATTAACTGCTACTCCTCTCCACCAATTTAACACTTTGTCTACTGTGCACTGCTGGTCGAATGTTCTTGCTACAACTGCTTAGTTGTACTTAACTGTTATTCATGTGTACGCTGTTAGTTTAAACTGTTATATTGTTACAGTGAAGTGTTGGATGAGCATAACCCGTGGCATTGTCCAAAGTGCCAGCAAAACCAGTGTGCTACTAAGACACTGTCAGTATGGAGATATCCTAGATATTTAATTGTTTATTTAAAACGGTAAGTATATCTTTGTTATAGTAAATTATTGTTTGTCCGAAAGATCAGAACCATTTCAAAGGAGTGAAATAAAAAAGTTGCAGTTTTCATCATATTTATATGAAAGGTTAAAATAAATTACACAACAATAGAACATCTTGCATTTTTCTCTCAGCGTGGGTTTCTTTAGATTTCTTAAGGAAAATAACTTGTAAGTATAGTGGAACCCAGTTATGACAGGGAGGGGCAGACAACTGACACCTGTTCGTGGTGGTTATGCGCTACTGACAATGGTTTATAGCCCCTTATGTTCACGATCAGATCAGGCTTCTAGCATATATTTTTTAATGATCAGTCTTCGAGTTTTGTTAGAGCAAATGAATTTCTTGTTTTACAATAGCGTGTTTATTCATTGATAAATGTCTAGTTTGTTATTGTTTATAAATGACTATTAACTTATTGTTATGAAAATTAGATCAGTATTGCTTTTCATCCTCATCTAGATTAGGTTCTTGTTCACATGACCTGTCTAACTGGGTTCCGCTTTGCCAGTAAACATTAGCCAGTAATGGGTCCATTAGTCATAAACATTTTTAAACTTAAAAAGGCCTGTTCATTTCTACAGACTTGGTTGAAATAAGGTATATAAAATATACAAATATGTAAGTTTAAAAAAAAGTTTAAAAAATACTAAATTATTTACTGTACATTAACAAAACCGAACAACTTAAGAAAGATATTTATTCTATACAATACTACTTGAGAGTAGAGGTAAGTAAGTATTGTAAGCATATAATGATAAGTTTTGTCCTAATTTACTTTGCTCTACAGATTTTCTTTATTGACCTATATTTAAAATAGACTGATTTATGAGTAATCAACTTGTCCATGATCATTATGTAACCCTTTGCCATCTATAGGCCACTGTGTTTTGCGCATTAGGTCGGAGTTTGTGTAGCTCGTCTAGTTGCTTGTGGCTTGTGTATTAGTGACTTATTGAATCCCCGTACTTCGTTCCTCACCCACTGATTGCAGTCAGTTTACTTCGAAGAATGTGCATAATGATTTGCTCCTATTTATTCAGCTATGATTTTTTTCTTTAACAGTACATCCCTTCACTGTAAAATGCAGTTTACAGTGAAGGATATAATACACACTATAACAAAATTTTATTTTTCTGTGAAATATACTTTTTACTTGTAGTGTTTTATGTATAACCTGTATTTATCAACAGTGATTAAAGTGAATATTTAGTGTTCTAAGATTTTTTTAATTACTGGAACCTAAATGATTCTTTTTGAATTCAAGTACATATTAACATAATGTCTAAATTAGGTAAGAGTAAGGCAAGCGCCATAAGAACATTAAAAAGAATTAAATCTGAAGGAAAAAACAGAGGAGAAAATGTGTCATTCACATCACACGAAAAAATTAAAATGCTAACTAAAAGTAAAACATTGTTAGTTTCTATGAGTCTAGTTTGTAGGTGAACCGATTGTCCTTCACTTTTATTTCAGGAGCTACAAGCGGATAGGCAAGATGTACCTACCTTGTCCTTTCAGATCGCCAGCTGGCCACTGTGTTTTCTACACTGGGTCGGCAATCATCTTGACCATATTACTGTCCTAAATCAGAGCTGCTCTTAGCAACAGTTAATGCTTATTTATTAAAGTTTAAAACTGATGCCCAAGATGTATGGAATATTTTTAAAAGTTGTTAAGAATATTTCTAACTTTATAAAAAAATTGCATATAATTTATGGATATTGAATATATATATAATAAAAATTATAAGAAATTAAGTGTTTTTTTGTTAGTGCATAACATATGTATGAAATAAAAATACAGTATACAGTAATAATAATAACAGTTACGAGTATTTCCTTAAGTCAACAAAAGTACAAAATGTAGGATGATCTAATAACACTTACAGTAACCATGCATTATAACAGACAGTGGATGTAGGACATAATTTAGTGATAGATAATTTTTTTTCTCCAAAAACCGATTACTAAGAATACCAGGAACTCAGTTCTTTCATAAGCTTACTAGAGCTAGCCGCATGCTCCTTATCTATGTTTGCGTTCCTCTCTCAACTAATAAATAATGCAATGAATGACTGTACTGTAAAAAAAGAATTTGGTGCTACAGCAGTATTGGTTACACCATCAGTCTGCATCACATCACACATAAATTTTGTTGTTGTTATTTTAAGGCGAAAAGCACATTGAAGCCTCCCTAAATGTAAGTGTGAGTGTAAAAGTGTTAGTCATAAGTGTAAGTGTGTGTTAGACTCGGGTGCCACAAGGGATGTCTAAATCCTCTCAATAGGTGCAGCTAGTCTACCTCCCTCTGCGGGGCATCACACATACAGAAATAATTATTTCCTCGGTCAGCAAGTTTGGTTAGTAACAGCAGAACATTTAGTGAGAAAATTAATCCAGAGACTGCTGTACTTAGGCTAAAATAGCCTGCTGTTATTTTATTATGACCACCAGAGCTGGTCAGTCATGCGTTCGAGCTTATCGTTATTGGGCATGAGAGCTGCCAACCGACCTGAGAAGACATTAACAAAATACAGTACCTGACCACAAAGGGTTCAGCATTGATATGGATAGCATCTGTCACAAGAGATTGCAAGCACATACTTATATGTATGACTGAAAGAAAATATGCAAGAAGACAATATTATAAAAAAAAATAATTTAATTTTTCCAAAATATACCAGATAAACTGGAATTTTGGATGAATAAGGTTCTAGTATATTATAGTAAAAATATATTAGGTTATTTTTTACCAATTCATGATTTTACAAGCATAGATTGGGCATTTTGAACAGAGGAGGAATGATCAGAAAAACAAAGGTTTTGAAGACATTATTTAAAAAGCGCTTTAGCTAAATGCAATAAACTAGTAGTTATGGTAGAGGAAGGGTATCAAGTGTAAAACCACTCCTACAAGATGCTTGAAACTCATCAATATAAGACTGGCTTCGGGTTACAAATTATTAAAACTGAAGATTGATATGAGTAGTCAAGATCAAAGCAGTGGATTTAATTAGATAATCTATAAAATACTTTGTTTCGTGATTCAGTTTTGTATTTCATTATTTTGTTTCATGTTTCAGTTTTGTATTTCATGATTGTGTTAGTATGAAATTGGAAGACAAAGTGATGTTCCCTCTTTGTGGACTAAACTTGGATTCTCAAAACTCTCTTTATGACTTGTATGCTTGTGTCTGTCATATTGGAGGCAAGTATGTTTTCTTATTTATAATTAGTAGGTCCTAAATAACTTAATAAGATTTTGTTAAGCAATTTTTAAATCATACTGTACAGATGTTAGATTTTTGTAATAAAAACGGACGATTATATCACCAGCAATATGTAAGAAATCTCAAAATTAACATAATAATTAAGTAGATGTTCAAAATCAGCTGTAATTAAAAATATTACCTCCACCTACAGTACCATAGCATTGCATAAAACATATTTCAGTTTTCAAACTATTATCACAAGTTACACCTTGCCTGGTTATACCACAGTATCAGATGTAAAGCGAGTCTTCATTCCTCCCTCCTTCTAAACATGTGATGACTCAAGCTGATATGAATAAGTCATTGCAATACTATACAGTTTATTAAAAAGTTAATTTACATTTTGTAATATTTTCCGATGTGTTAAAAAAATCCGGAGTTTTTGAAAATTAGATCGCGCTTTGATAGTGTTCGGAAAATCCAGGGTTCTGATAACCGAGGGTTTACTATATTAAGTGTGCTGCTAGCACATTTTGATTTAGTTTATGTAACGCTACAAGCTTGTTTTTAGAACTTTTTCTTCATCCACTATAACACCGAAGTTAGCACTATAATACTATGAAAAGATGCTTTATAACTAGCGATCACTAAATCAGCAAATTTCCGTTGGAAAATGAGCTTTGGAGCAGCCATCATCACAACACCCAGCTTGAAATGAACTGCCATCCTAATCTCTAGATCACTTTTCAAAAGGGTTGTTAAAATTTATATAACAGTACACGCTCATGTTCACTTGCAGATAGATTTGATTCAAATTAGGCACAAAAATAGATTTTTATAACAGCTTGGATAAATTCTTTAACCAGCTAAATTCGTTTCAACATTTTCAAAATGGCAGTACTTTCAATTCTTTGAAACTCTAATTGCTCCGCCATAATAAGCATTAAAAACTGCATAAATTAGCATAATTTTGAATCTTCAAAATTTGTTGAAATTAAACATTTTTATTTGACAGCAGTCAAGATTCATTTTTGTAATTTCATTGTAATAAAACGGTTTAAAGTACTAATATTTGCAGATTTCAGTGTTGATTTGACAGTAAAATCAGAATTTCAAAAAAGGGTAACATTACCAAAAATACTTCTGGAAATTTTCTTCCATCACGTCTAGACAGCTGCATGCCAAGATTGTATTTATATAATAGATAAAAATAATTTATGTATACAGTAGTGTCGAAAACTTGACCTAATATGGATCGAAAATGTGTTGTTTCTGAAATGCCATGTTATTAAGAATCAGTGCTTAAAGTAAGAAATGTATATTGATCCCCTTATTTTTTAACAAACATGTGAGAACATTGCAGTGGTTATTGTTTGCAGGTGTTTCTGCAGGCCATTATACAGCGTACACTCAGCATCCATACACAGGGGAGTGGCACTATTTTAATGATGATTACGTGACAAAACAAATGCCACAGGAAGATGATTTTAGCAATGCGTACATTTTGTTCTATAAAATGCGAGGTAATTGTTTGCCTGATAGATTTACAAATATTTTTTTCCACCAGTTATTTTTTTTTTATATCACTGATACTAATATCAATTCCATGAAATTATTATTTCATGAATTCGTTCTTGTATTATTATAAATAATTAATTGTCCATTAAAAAAAGTATTATTTGTAATATAGTATGATTCTTGTGAATGGATGTAAATATAGAAAATTTTATTAAAGAAGTTATTCATTTTCTGTTTTGAAATATGATAGAAAAGAACGGCATTCCAAATTTGAAGGATCTATTTATTCCTTAGTCTCAGGCTATGTGTAGAGACACATGGACGGATAGAAATTCTGGACTAGAACCATTTATACATATTCAGAGAATCTGAAAACCGATATACTTATCAAAGGTTTTCTAAAAAAAAATTGTTTTAATTACATGCTTTATAACATAAAATAACAGTAAAATAGGAACAGTATTAAATGATTTATGCTTTATAAAGAGAACAAGGGAAGCCTTTGTTTTTTTGTAGGATTAAACAAAATCTGTTTTTCAGATTGGGTCTACTAGTCTAGAAAATAATATTTTAGGGGTTTACCTCTGGGTATTTCTTTAGCCTGTTAAAGGTCACTTGTGAAATCTAAAGAACATTTATTGCTCTAAACACATTTATTACTAAATGTCGTGCTAATGGTTGTCATTTGAAACTTACCCATAAGATAAAATAAAAAAGCACTTTATTTAGTTAGATTCAGTCTTTATTTGTGTTTTGATATATGGAAAATATTGTTGTTGACAAATTAGCAAATAGAAACAAACAACTTTCAGAAAACAGGGCGTATTTATTTTCCTACTTGTTTACACAGTCCATCATTTTGGTGGTTTTTTTCTATAATTGATATTTCATACAGTAGGGATGCAATTATTCAGATAACGTTTATTTGAAACAATTAAAAAAAATATAACAAAAAAAGATTTTTTTTGTCATTTTACTGTAACTAAAGAGTATTTCAAAATAATAAAGGAATCATTTGACGTACACTTTCACTTAGCAATCGTGCCAACTATTGCCACTTATGTCTCAAGATCCTACCAAACGTCAAAAACAAAACACCAGCATAAATATTTGACAATGACAGTAAAGATACTGTGTGACCTTGAAAGCCAGCACTAATACTTTCATGTATATCATCAGACTTGTTTATAAAGCAAGAAGTCTAACTGGCATAAAGGATGGATGTTCAGCAACAGACAAAAATATAAAGCAAGATTTTTTTTTAAAGTGACACTTTAAAGTACAGGCACCTGTAATTTATAATTTTTTTACGTGTTTTTAGTTTTATTTTTTTTTTAGTTTTACCTTTATGTTTACATGTTGTAAGATTTATTAAATACCCAAAAATATCACTATTGTTCTACTGTAACAGAACAGTGGCAATAAGCAGGAACTGGCTTTGGCCTATAAATCATGCTCATGTATTTATACGGCTCATGATATTGTTATTAAAATGTCTCAGGCCCTATCAAAAATTGTTTTCATTGCACTACTGGTTTATGTGAAAGAATCTTGGTCCCTTCAGGTTTGGATAATCGAGTTTCTAGTGTAATTTATTTTTAGTCTGATATTTAGTTGGCTGTTGCTACAGGAATCATTTTTTAATATCAGTTATTACCAAAATGTTGACTATTAAGCCTTGGTATGGATACCAAAGCCTAAGAACCAGAAGCACTGATAATTAGAGCTAATGAATTAGAAGATACTCTTCATATGTTAAAGTCTACAGAAATTTAACATTTTTTTCATCACTTAAAATTAATTTCGACCAATTAAATTTATTTAAAGGAGTAACAGTACTAATCAAAACTGGAAAGCTTACCTATTTGGATTTCCTATAAAGTAGCAAGCATAATAAACTGTTATTCTGGCAGAGGCAGCTGATGTGTTTAGCAATCCCACCATACCTCTAGCTCATACTACTCTCATTCACCTACTCAAGAAACCATATGTACACATTCCCTACTCCTCCATTCACATAACCTGGCTAACTCTAAAGTGTAAAGCGACTTGAGTTGGTGGAGTGTATGATACTAGCCTAATGGTATATCAAACTGAACCCTGGGATATCTGCCAACCTCCCAATGTATCTTAGCCTTACCAACGCTTGCAGGGCTCTGTGTGGGTGGCCATAATTTTCCCAGCTACTCATGGGAACAGGAAAAGAATGTAAACAGAATGAATTGAAACTCATCACACAAAAAGAAGCTGGCTAAATGGGGCACAACCTCCCCCCCCATCGAATAAGCATCAAGAGTAAGAAATTAAAAGGCAATTAGCTAAGCAAGCATCTTGACATACCTCAATAATCAATTGGGAAATCACCAATTAGAAGTATGGGAGTTACCCACGTTAAATTCTCTCCAAAGCCTAGGCTTTAAGAGAATAGGACTGGAGAAGGTGCATATCAGGAATATAGAAAGGAGGCAAGTAGATCTACAAAGTCACAGTGCAATAGCAACCCTAGAATGATTCATAAATAAAATGTTATGGACAATAATTACTAAAATAGAGTAAAATGTCTCAAAATATAAAAAAAGCAATTGCATAATAATTTGTTCAAAAATCAAATCACAAACCTCTGCCATAATTGATTGTAATCAAATTTTATGTAATTTAAGTATTCAATTATAGGCTATTAAACTATGTATTCCAGACCACAGGAATACTTTGTCAGTTATTTAAACTTAATTTATGTTTATAAATTTAATAATTTTATATTTGCTTTCAGGTGCTGATGTAACAAATCAAGGTGGCAATTCTAGTTCCAGATTTGTTTTTCCATCTCACAGTGATAGTTGAAGATGTTATAAATAGAATTTCTTCAAACTGCAATATATATATATAAATATAAATATAATAGGGGAATTTATATCAGTAGATTTTGTCAGTAAATATGTGAATGCGTTATAAATTAAACTTTTTTCAAACTTTTTTGCTGTTTAATATGATCTTTAATAGTGCCTATAAGAAATACTGGGTATACTCATGTGATTAACCTTTCCACACAGATATGAAAGGGGAATGGAGGGAAGAAACCAGGCATATGAGAGGTATCAGCGGGGAACGGGTTACTAACCTAGCTAAATACATTTAATGCAGAATAAAATATTCCCAGGAATATTAGTTTAAGTATAAAATATTTATTATAAATCTAATGATTTATGAATCAATTTGCTTTATATTTTTTATCTCTTAAATCTATTTCAACTGGGAAATGTCTGTGTTTACAATAAATGCTTTTAGAAGTGTAGATAAGAATAGCAAGGATCACTATCAGACTGCAAATGAAAGATTAAAGGAAGGCAGCGCATACACACTTCTCAGTTTGTTTTCCGCTCAATTTTCTAAATGGTTCATCACATAATTCTACTGTTCTTAACCATTATATAAAAAAATTGTCCAAAATATAAAATATTTCTAAAAATAACAAAATATTGTCATTATAAACTAAAATTTACTTTTTAGATTTTCTAAAAATCCATACACACAGTATAATAGAATTTAATCTATAGTTAGATGAAATATTTCATCCTTTGAGTGCCATGGAATTGCTATTTGTGATGTTCTGTATATTTGTAATATTTTATAGTTGTGATGACTGAAAAACGTATCTACAGTAGAGCAAAGGTTTTGAGCTACTGATTGATGTCAGTTTTGCTATGCATTGTCCCGCCAAGATTGTTTTTCTTTTTGTAATCATAACATTGATCTCATCTATAATAGCAACTGTGGTTGAATTGTCAGTTGCTATATTATTTTTACAGATATGATAATAAAATATATTTCTTTTCTCTTTAGTTTTTCCTGCTTTTTGACATAGTATAACTGAAAAAAAATCAATTTTTTTAACTCACAATTTTACAGTTCAAACTTGATTTTTAATTCCAAAAAACAGTTTTTTTTTATTACTGTGCTCTTTTTTTCATTCAAAATTTTTACAAGAATTATGTTCTTTAGTTTGTCACCAAAACAACAATTAAAACAACAGTTAAAATTGGTGGACTAGCTACTTCCCAATTTTCTTTCATATTGAGGTGCAAATTGAGGCAAAGCTGGCCAGAAATTTATTTGACTTGGCAAAACAACCACAACACTCAAAGAGTTAAGCAATAAATTCATTTTCATGAAAGTCTCTATTCCAGTTTTTACTTTTCTACTGAAAGTAAAGCTAAACAAGTAAGGTTAAATTACCAATAGTTTAAATTTAAAGTATGATTTTAATTGACTGTTCCTCTAGTAAGAATTTGTCAATATGCAATTAAAAAAATATTTATCTATATAATCATACAATGGATTTCTACGAAACAGTATGCATGCAACAAAGTAAAATAATTTGCAAAACTCTTTCATATTTAATTAAAATGTGCTAAAATAAAGTAACTAAGCACCTAAAATTAAACATATAGGTCCTTATTACCTTAAAATTTCAGTACAAGCTAATTTCTCAAAATTACTTATACTGATTTGAATCATAAATGAAGAGGGTAAACAGTTTATTTCATTTTCCCTATTCACAACATCTGTTTAGATATCAAATTATTATTCATGTATCAAAAAAAAATCTATCAAATGATAATTTTCCTGAAAATTTGCATACATAATTAACTAGGACACAATTTAGTGTTATTAAATATTAAAAAAAAAAAATTAATCATTCAATTCTTAACACTGTTAGTGTCATTGACAAAAATATAATATTTTTTTTAAATTTTGGACATATTTTGAGCTAAATGAACATATTTTATGAAAATTGTATTTTCACGTGGACAAACTAAGTATGAAGAAAAGTAACAAAACTCTTTTTAAGTTTTGTATGCAACTCATAAGAATTCATCCAAACCGTCCACCATTCTTTATAGTGAGTCACCTTGGAATTCTACCACAAAAAAATAAGCAGCCAATGTGGGATTTGAACCTGCTCACGCCTAACACACTACACTGGCCAAGTATAGTGCCTCAGACCGCTCATTTGTTTAACCGATCTGAAATTGTGTAATTTAACAAGTTTTGTAATTTGATTATTGTATTATTATTATTATTATTGCTTAGTTAGTTATTTGTTTAATGCATGATATATATAAACAAAAAATTGTAAAAACATTGCCATTGTCAGAGCTAAAAATGTTGAGATTAGATTTATATAAAACAAATATCTGTTATAATGGAAGTTGACACTAAAAGGGTTAACTATAATTGATTACTCTTCTGTATCAGAAGATTATTCTAGAATGCTAGACATGAAACCACTTAAGCTTCCCTGGTCATGACACTTCATTTAAACGTTAACAGACAGTTAATTATAACTTTTTACTGGGTAAAAAGTGAATGTATAAATTTTTTTATAAAAAAAATTGAATAATTCTTTAATTAAATAAAATGACAAGTCAGTTTAATAATTTTACATATTACAAACATTTTAATTAAAAAAAAAATTTCATCGAAGCTTTTCTACTTACTTATTCCCAACAAACAGTAAATTTATAGTTACATTTTCGTACATTGCTCTACCTTTTGAAAAACTGAGTTAGATTTTCACCACTGCTGACTGTTTTTTTTATATAGTTTCCAAACTGAAATTGTTAAAAGAGAAAGTCTAGTACATTAAAACATAATTACAGAATCGCAAAAAAAATTGTACTATTTATTTTTTTTCGTAACAAATAAAACAAACTGAAAATTGCACGTCAGCATAGTAATTTCCCATAGTATAGTAAAATTACTGACAGACTCATTGCCTTGCATACTATTAGACCTAACCTAACTAGGTAATAAAAAATAAATTAAGATAAAAGTGCTGTACACAATTATAACTTTATTTATTTATTGCATCGACTATTTATTTATTGAATGCAAATAGTCTCCTAGATATTAATAGAAGACGCTGTTCATTTTTAATGTCTATATTATAGTCTTTTTTTTATAGAATCATGCTAATATGTGTTCAAAGAAAATTATTGAACAACTGTCATTTAACACTTCAAAGTATTTTCATAACACACTTTAGACCAAAAATAGTGAAAGCATTTGAATCATGTGCTTGAGGTAGATAATGTAAAAATATACTTTTTAACACCAAAATCTTCTTTCACAATAAAACTGCCAGGCACATGCAATGGGACGGACCATGTTTTGATGATTAAAACATTCTGTAAGCAGGCGGAAATCGGACTGACATAGTGGATGAAAGGTAATTAGCCCAGTGTTTCCAACCCAAACGTTCCAACGCCCACACCATTGATTCTTCGATATCCTTACCGCTTTTCTCTTCATTTACTTTAATTAGAATTTTGAGTAATCGTCCAAAATGCCCATGGGCTACTGCATGCCAAGCTGTGAAATGGCTTATCTAGAAGCAAAAATGTGAAGTTAACAACTGAAAACTTTATGTAATACAAATTAACTATAAACAAACCTAATTTTACTATTTTTATTTTTCTAATTTGTATGAAATGTTTTTTTTATAAATTAACAGACAAAATCTGAAGTGAAAACTATGCAACAAATAACAAAAAACCAAGAAACTAAATATTGATTAGATTTATAACTAAGTTGAGCAGATTTCAAAGAAGAGGAATAACATCGGACTATCTTTCATTTCTACAAAAATCCTAGTAAGTACCACTGGTAAAGAGGAATGCATGATAAAAAGGGACAATCAGGAGGAGGAAGATGGCATCAATAGACATTTTAATCGATGGGGCATGTTTTAAGCAATGCTTGAAGTTCCTTATACAACAGTAGAGATGCATAATGTAGTGAATTTTAAATTGTGAACTCACTGAGATAAATGGTTTTTTGTTTCAAAGAACAAAATTTGATAATTTTGACCTGAAACAGTTTTATAGTAGTCTTGCTACTCTAGAACACTTAACACACTCTAGAACTGCCAACACACCAACAATTAATCATTGTAAGACCTACTTTGCATGCACACGCACACACACATTTAAATAAAAAAAAAGAATGTATATAATAAATTTATTTATCATGAAGTCCTACAATTAGAAAGAAAGTGTAGGGAGTGGTTGCGTTTCTATGGGAAAAGTGTCAACTATTCATAGCTAAATGGAAAAGTCAACACATTTTTCTAATCAGCTAAGTATAAGAACAACAGCATTCGTATCTGTGTTACAGATTATATACAAATAAGAAGTTTGTTTGTTCAGAGCCTGTCTTGTCTCATCAATGTCTGAAATCATGTATTTCACATTAGTTTTTTGTACATATTGTAGTTCAGTATTAGAGCAACACAATCTTGATCAACTATTGTTGAATCCATAATTACTATATACAGTACTGCAATATAAATTGTTTTCACAAACATAGTACTATACAGTGTACGTTTTTCTATTGATTCTCAAATCTAGACACTTGCTGTAATTTGCTACACATATCAGGTCCCATAGGACTAGGATTAGAGAAACTCTACTATATAAGATTAAAGAATGATTTGAAAGGATGAATATGAAACAAGATATTGAAAAGAAATTTAGAGAAGTTCAAGAACAAATTGTAATAATACAATTTCATAATTGTATTATTAAATGGAATAAAATAATACAATTAGAGATCCTCGAATACAAATGAAATTAGATAGTCTTCTTTTTCATTATCGATACTTTTTACTTACCTTCGTATCATAAGAGTCTACAAATTTGATAAGATCCAAGTATACAGCATCGATATCTGTAAGAGTTACAAAAGTAGGTGGATTTTGAGAGGAATGACCTTCTTCTACTTTCTCTTTATTTAACATATACAAACGAGCCAGAGCACATCCATGTCTAGACAAACCATCTATGACTGCTACTTTCTGGCGGTCCATTGTACTGAAATAAAAATTATTTTATCAGAAACAGAAGACAATTGAGTTTTTTGATATTACAATGTTTATGCCTAGCTATAGGAAAATTCTTTGCTTAAAGCTTCATCACCAAGTGCTTTAACAAACATCTGATAGGTTTCAGTAGCGGTTTTGTTCAGTTTATAGCAAAATGAAATACAAACTCTTTGCTCTTCGGTTGGTACCATCATGGAAATCACAAAGCGTTCAAAACTCTAATATCAACAAAGGCCTGTGCTCAACTATATATATATATATATATATATATATATATCCCACATGATGTCGCATGCCTGGCGGTTAAAACAGAGAATGACTCATAATACCCCTCGCATCAGGACTCTGTATTACAATTTTTCCTGCATTTCATTCGAATTCCTGATAGCACTTTGTACAATCATCAAACAACAATAACACATAATCTCAAAGTTAAACACAAGCTCAATAAGAAACAACTATTATCTAAAATATCAACTGTTTGGCAAAGACAATTTGTACGTTTTTTGTTAAAATAGCTCATCTATTAGAGAAACAACTGTAATTATTATATTATTACTTATTTCTGTCCAGTTGCCAACATTACTTGTTTATGCAATATTAGATATATTTTAAAAAAATTTCTGACCAAAATTAACAGTGGATGAGGAAATAACCCACAATATCTCTTTTAGAGAGTCAAAGAATATCTTTGCCAAATTTGATCTAAATCTTGGCATTTGTTAAATGCATACACAGAACCCAAAACACATAAATAAAATATTTTTAATAAACACAGAACATTATAAACTTACATTTTTATTTTGGAAGCTTCTTCCCTCTGATCAGACTTAGTTCCAATGTAGGCTAACAATTCTGTTTGGTCTACAGCAGCTAACACAATTTTTGCAATCGAGCAAATTCTCTTCAATGTACTCTCAGATACACACTTCTCGGAGCCTGGCCATTCTCTCTGACTCTCTGGTTCCAGACAATTAAGCATTGCCGAATGTACAGCTAAATGGTCCTTGTAAGTAGAAGACAGCTCTTGATATAATGAATCAGCCTCTGCACCAGGTTCTGAAAAATTTGAACAAATAAACAACTTTTACAAATACAGAATTAAGTACCATTATTGTAATAGAACAATAAAGCCACAAAATTATGTTACTTAACAGAAGTTACCAACTATGGGAAATTTAGCTTTTTTTTTTATTTTCCAAATGGGGGAGTAAAAGGAAGATTGTCAAAAAATAAAGTTTAAGAAGAAAAGTTTAAAAAAAAGAATACTGAAATAAATTTCTAGAAATACTTTTTAGTCCAAAAATGTATTTCTGAAAAGCATGTGATGTTTGTACAGACTGCATATGTATGTAAGGTGCAAATACATTGAAGGAGGGAGACAAAGAAAACATAATAACGTGATACAAAAAGCAGTTAGTAATGAGTCATTTTCATAAACATTCCATACTCAACTTTTATTTTCCATATGATTAAACTTTACGGTAAAATGCTCTCTATACTTTCACTTGTATACTTTATGTGCAATTTTCAAACTAACCTAGTTTATAAAGCCATGATACTCGTGTGTCTCTAACTGCATCTTCATACTCTTCCCACTTAGTTTTCTCGCTTGTTTTGCTGCTTCCTGAACTCTTCTTGCTTCCTTCTACCAAAATGTATTTAAAGGGGTACATATCCTAAAAGCAAAATTATTAGAGTTTAGGAAAAAATCAGTCAATATCAGATCTATTATAACAGCATTTATGGTACACCTATCCCAAAATTTAGTTTTTAAATAGAATTTTAATTTATAATTTTCTTGGGAAGATTGAGACGAAATCTTAACTTTTAAAATTTAAATAATTAATATTTTAACATTTAACCTTTTACTTATGTAAGAACTGATGACACACTAAATTATATTAGGTATCATGACAGAAAAGGGAACAGGAGTGGGCATTCTGAGAATAGATAACTAAGAAATATAGTGTAAGTTATTGCCCTACAAAAACCAAAGTCGATCAATCAAAGGCTTGTTTGTATTAACTCAGCAACTTGTACTTCCTGTAATACAGCATACTGTTATCTCTGAATTTATACAACTGCTTAGAAATAATTTAACGAAATGAAAACACTTTATATGTTCAGCTCGTTATTCGAAACTGTTATGCAGGTCATTTTTCATGAATCAGACCATTGTCTGATATGACTATTGTAACATTCGTCGTGTACAGGTCGTATATATATTTAATATTTACAGAACATTATTTCAATTTTACCATTGCTGTTTTGTTCATCAATAACAATAATGTTACAGCACTTTACAAAATAAGTGAGCTATTACACAATAATTAAATTAAGAAACATGTTTCATATTAATTAAACTATAACTAATAGCTTCCTTACTTTTGATAGAAAAAACTAAAATATCGACTGATAAGCATAGCTATTTTTTTTTTTTTATTTCTAATTGTACAGCACTTGAATCCATGTTTTATAAAAAAAGTAAATATTTAAAAATAATAGCTTTTTCATTGCAAGATATAATAATCGTGGCATACAGTTATCTTGCTGATGTGATAGAAGCAAATTTCCAAAAATATTTTTCTTTATCTTACTTTTTTGATACATTACTTTTTGCATACATAACATATTAAACTTTCAAATTATATTAAAAATGCAAAAAATGAAAACAGATCACTATCAGATTTTTTAAAAATTTAAATGGATTTTGAAAACTTAAAATGCTAAATTATGCAATTTTTAATTGTCACTACGACAGTCAAATTGGATTTTCAAAAAAATTTATGACAGAAAAGTTATGAATTTTTAAAGATTTGAAATGGCCACCATTTTGAAATTAACAAATTTTGCTGATTAACAAACTTGTCTAACCTATTGTCATAATCAATTTTTGTGCTAAGTTTGAATCAAATCAGACTTTGCAAAGTGTTGTGTTTGTAAATTTTAACAACCCTTTAAAAAGTGTTCTAGTAGTTAGAATCAGTGTTCATTTCAAGGTCCCTGGTCTGAGACTTACCGTGTGGTTGCCCCAACAGCTCATTTTTCCAATAGAAATTTGTTAATAATAAAGGTAAGTATAATCAAAATAAAACTGTTTAAACATATTCATAATGAATTGCTAAAGACAGGGAACTACATAGATATTTTTTATACACAAAAAATGGTTAAAATAACTAAATCACTTTAAGGAATTAAACTAGTTTGGTGTAAGAGAGAAAAGGACAGGTTTTGGTAAGAATTAGGTTTTTATAGTAATAGTTTTATTAAATATATTCCAAAAACAACTTTCCAAAATCGCAAATAACAAAACAAAAACACTAAATTAATATGCTTATTTTTGACAAAACACATCACTTAAGATATTGTAATGTACTTACAACTTTTTTGCCCAATTCATCTTTTGCAAAAGTAATTGTGCCTGAGAAGAAATTTCCATTGATGCCTAATTTCTGAAATCTGTAAAATAAAAATTCTGTTAGCCTGCTTTGTTAAAAAGATAACACTGTAGATTATGCTATCCTACTGCATTACATTGTATTTGTTGTGACTGTAATCCGTAAGTCAGGTTATACGCAAGGCTTTACATACATACAGTGATATCTCAATAATTCAAACTAATTGGGACCAGAGATGGTTCGGATTACCAAACTGTCCTGATTATCAACATAGATATAATAGTAACAGGTTAACTGTACAGTACTGTACTTAAGTAGGGTTTAGTAATAATAATAGATCTACAAAATTACAAAATAAAGTTGCCACAAAATGACAGAAAATTCTTTCATTTAATACATTCGAATATTGTTTTGATATCATTCTTGGAAACAATGTTGTGGCGAAAATATATGATTAGCAAAGCACATATTTCTCCAAAGTGCAAATACCCCTAAGTTCATACGACCAAGTGAACAAAAATGTGGGAACATAGGAACCAGGTTCCCAGGAAATTTCGGGGAACTGGGTAAAGTTTTGAGAAACAGCAGGCAAAATTTTGTGGGGAAATAATCACTTAGAAAATTTTTTTGTAAGTAAGCAAGTGGGAAAAAATTTTGGAAATCAGAAAATGAAAACATTTTTTGGAAAAAAACAGTTGAGAAAGTTAATATAAAATGGTGTATCTCAATTAAACGAAACAATCTTTACTGGGAAATTTTGAAGGCACAGAAATTTTCTAGCACTCAAGATCTTCCATTTTCTTCAAAAAATTCTACATATGACTGTGACTATTCCCTAAACATTTTCCCTTATTTCAATAAAATATAATTGTCCATCCATTGCCACAAGTGACAATTATGGCAATGGATAGACCAGTAAATTTTACGTTGTCATTAACGTAATGGGTACCTGTCAAATTTGTGTAATAATTTGATAATGATGCATTTGAAGCTACTAATGTAAATAGTCAATTTTTTGCTCAAAAACTGTTACGCATTATGCTAGAATTGTTCTAAATATTTTTCTGAACCAAAAAATTAAAAAATATGGAAATCAGAGGGCTATTTTTTATATTATTTTCCAAAAAAAAGTAAAATATTCTATTCTGGTTCATTATCTTCAACAGAAAGTGTCTAAAGAAAAAGACGTTCTTTATATTCGGAATGATCTTTGTACAATCACAGAAATGACAAAAAATTCTTTTTTCTTATTAAAACTAAAAAACTCATTTCAGTTAAGCCAGAACTTTGGATAAATGCATTCCAGATAATTGTGTACCTAATGTATTACATTAACGACTTGTTAAATATAGTAACTGTTAAATTTATTTAATACTACTTCTATATTATAAAACTTGTCCTCATAGTACAGGAGTATGAATGCTACATAATGTAATATATTTAAATAAAATGTATTTTCATCTAAATTAGCATATGATGTTCAATATACTCACTTTTCAGCAGGCAGTGGTGCAATATAAAAAGGTAAGATATACTTTCCACATGGTATGACTGCTGAAGTCATTTTCTTTCCACCAAGTAGCGCCTGAGACTGATTTCCATACACATCAACCTTAAACATATATGTATTTATAAAGTTAGAACAAATACATTTATTGTTTTAAAGGTATATTTGTATAAAATGTTTAAGGCAATTCGTTTTAACCAAATGAAGGGTTAGGTATACATTTATTTTTGTATATTAATTTCTGTTAAGTAAATTTGTTGTCTAAAAATTTTAAAAATTGCATTACAGTACTGAATACAACGTATCAATGTTGCAAGGTAAAGTTTTTTTAAAAAAAGAAAAAAATATTCTTGAATTACATTTTCCTTTTATTTCAAATTTATTATATTGACTTACAATATGAATCTTTATGTATGACCAATATTTTAGTCATTTTGCTGGCAATATTTTGCTGGAATTTTAAAATACCGCCTTAAATTTTTTTAATAGTTTCTGTAACAAGACTTTTGAGAAGATAGTAACAGAACTTTGAAGGATTTAATATGAACATTTAAGGGTACAATTGAAAAAAATAAATAAAAATTGTTAAGTACTATTTTTGACTAACTTTAAATTTTAGTTTTTCTTATTTCAAAGCTACCTCTACATTTTTACAAGTAAAAAAAACACATCTTGGAGTATGAGAAAAATTTTCAATACCATTTTTTGAAGTACTCCATCTGTTTGATTTGTAGAACAATGCACGGACAACTTAAAAAAAGGTCTTTTTTGGACCGAGGGAATGCAAAATCCACTGGGAAGATATTTTTGGTTCATTACCATTACTTTCTCTCTGTATAGTACTTCTAGTGCAAGTAAAGTTAAAAACAGTACAGCGTTAATAATTCACACATGAAATATCACACTATCGATAATTTACAAATTCGAATCTGGCAAAAAAAAGTTAATGTTGTACATGATATAACTGTAAAACATGCTGTGTCTCATGGAATGGAGTGTGATTTGTGTATCTTTGATCATCGATGGTAACATTATTATTAAAGTTCACTGATGTCACTAAAACATCAAACAAAATACACTGTTTTTGCAAAATATAAATGTTGTAGAAAAAAGGAAGTTTTGTTTGTAGGATATAGAGTGAAAGTCAAGTCAACAATGATGATTTCTGAGAGGTAAAGGGAAAACTGCAAAAAACTTATTGTTTAGTTCAGCCAGATTACTATTTTCTTAACTATTCTGACTTTTGAAAAGTAAAAAAAAAAACTTGAATATAAAACACTTTCAATTCAAACAAAAGAAATTTCATGTGAAAAAATTTAAAAAATGGATATATAAAACACTGACTGTTAACTATTAATGTATAAAAAACCTCAACTGTTTATCGATATGAAAAACATCAAAATTGACCTTAAAACATTCACTATCAATGGTCATTCCTAACAGCCCCTGTCAGTCTTATCACACCAGTGATATCGAGCACTGTTCTCTGCACTAAGTTTTTGTTTACCAAACAAACCGTTTAAGTACACTACAGTGTTTCTACGTTATTTTTTTATAAAAAATTTCTTGTATTTTTGTTATTGTATCTTGCTGTGTTTTTCTGTAGGCTTAGATGTAATATACATGAAATAAACCGATTATGTGCATACAAAACATACTCTGCATGTTAAAATATTTTTTTCTGTTAAAATATATATCCCACCCCACTTATGTAAACATCGGAGTAAATTATTGATGATTTCAGCACTTTTTTGCTTCAATGATATTTACTGGCTCATTAATGCTTTATTTTGAAAATTCAGACACATTGGTAATCCAGAAGGTGTCCAATCCTAATTAATTTGGATTACCGACACTACTGTACAAGCAATGAACATAAACTTAGAAATAAAGAAGACCGATAAATGCAATTAGTTTCACTTACAGAAATTGGTGTTGGCAGCTTCTGGGATAGTTGCATCGGCATATCAACCAACTTCTCAAGCAAGTCTCGCTTATCATGGCGCACTTGATGCAAAAGTACGTAGTCCCCTTTCTCTAACTTTACACTGTACTAAAATAATTAATTGATATCAGTTTCGAGTTAAGTTCAGTTGGATTAATAAAATCATTTCAATAATTTGTTTTAAAATTACAAACTAAACATTTTTATATTAAAACTCAAAAATTAACTAACAGATGCAAACAATAAATCTGTCAAAAATGTTTGTAGCAGATGTAAGGATATATTTATTTACACAGACTGTACAACAAATTTTTGCTTTAGCTTCAATCAATATTTTTTTTTAACTTGACTAGAAACAAATATTATATTCTATATTACTAAGAGAGTAGTTTGAGATATAGATTAGAGACACTCTGTATTACTTAAAAATAGATGTAAACACAGATAAGGAGCAAGCAGCTGGCAACATATTCTACTTCACACTATTTGAACCTATCTAGTAGGTTTATAAGGAACTGAGTTAATGATATTCTTAGTAGACCCTACTTGGTTTTTGAAAAAAATTGTTACACTGTAGTTAGTCATCAGTCAACAAAAAATAAAATTTAAAATGTACCATATCACAAAGTACAATATCACCTTTGAATTGAGTATATAGGCTAAAAATGTGTACAGTGTCGTTCATGTTAAATTTAAATGGTATCCAGCAATTGATTTTTCGTGACACAGAGATAACTAATATAGGACTGTAGACTAGATTACAACTTGTAAAAAGAAAATAATTTGTTATAGTTATAATATAACATTATTGTCAAAAACTAGATGTCTTACTTTTTTTATATTGATGTTTTGAGTTTTCAAAACTCTAAACAACTTCATATATTAAAGAAATTTTTAAAATGATATTTCTCAAGTTTGCACAATCATATTTTTTAAGAATTTTATTTAATTTAATATTTGAATTGAAGGGATACACATATTTTGTCAACATCCTCATGCTATATTACCATCATGTTTTTTTTTTGAAATAGCTAATACAATTTTTTTTTAATTTTTGCATTTCACAACTTTAAATTAATTAAAAGTGAGATTTAACACAGTAAAACACTATTCAAATTAAAAGAGGAGGAGGGGATTTCATTTGTCATTTTTTAGATCCTTTCTTATCAACAAATATTACTAAAAATAAAATACATATTTCTAATCAACTCTGAAGAAGATACTAAACAAAACTTAATTTCTAAACATTTACTTTTGATATATCCATTGTTAAAATAAAACCTAATTGTGACTACTTTCAGCATAGAAAAGATATGAGAAAAGGGGTGCGCTCAACCTGATCACTAACTATTTATCCTTAACCAACAACCAACCAGTAAAACACTACTTCTTGGAATACACTACTTTAGAGCCCTGAGAACCCTTAGAATGCCACAGCATTGCTATTTGTGATATTATGAAAAGAGGATAAAAGTGCATTACTATTTGCAACATTTCATACATGGGTAATATTACATATATGAGGAGTGGCTAGAAAATAACGACTGATTTTCGTATACCTGTGATATTTATTCCCTGCAGTTGGCAACGGTAGCGCATTGACCTTGAATGCTCCGCCATTTTGATAACTACGCAATATCCAGTTCGCTCACAGCAATTGTTTGAATAGTACCATGTATTTGCCTTGTGTTGGAATAATACTTAGTGCTAGTGAGGTGAAACGTGTTATTGTAAAATTTCTCATTTAACTCGGAAAATCTGCCACAGAAATATTAAATTTGTTGCAAAAATATATGGTGATGAGTGTTTATCTCAAACTCAAGTTTTTCAGTGGGTTAAAAGATTTAAAGAGAGGAGAGAGGACGTTACAGATGATCCACAAACAGCATCTTGATCTTGGTCGGCCACAAACAGCAAGAATTGATGTAAACATTGAAAAATTCAGTAAGATTATTTGACAAAATCGTTGTTCGAGTATAATAGCAGTTAATGCGTTATGAACATTGACAAAGAAACTGTTCAGCAAATTTAACATGACAATTTCAACATGAACAAAGTGTGCTCAAAGTTGGTACCGCTGCTGACCAAGAAAAACCTCACTGCTAACCAAAAGGAAGCTCAAATGAACATCTTTGCTGACATGCTAAGAAGCACTGAAACTGACCATACCTTTTTAGAGAAGGTAATAACATGTGATGAATCATGGTTATTCATGAACGACACTGAAACCAAGCGCCAATCCATGCACTGGAAAAGCCCACGGAAAAGCTCAGCGAGGCAAAAAAAGCATGGATGAGGCAAAAAGTCGAAATTCAAAGTCATGATGATTATGTTTTGTGACATCTGAGGGATCGTTTACGTTGAGTGGGTGCCTGTAGGTCAAACTATCAACCAAATTTACTACAAAGAGGTTTTGACCACTCTTTGTAAATAACAAGTGAACGTGTGCGAACAAAAAGGGTACCATATTTGTACTCCATGGATAAAAAGGGGTATCCATGGAAAAATTGCTTATTTTATCTTTCATCAAGACAATACACTGGCGCACAAAGCACTGTCGATAAAGAATGCATGTTTTTGGCAAAGCATGGTATCCTGTGTTGCAGCAAACCAGACCTTGCTCCAGATGACTTTTTTTTGTTTCTTAAGGTCAAGAGCACGTTGAAAGGAACACATTTTGAGTCTGTAGATGCAGTAAAGAAAAAAGTGACGACCATATCAGAAGACAATATGCAGCATTGTTTACAACAATGGAAAATTCATATGAAGCGTTGTAGGAATTGAGGAGAGGTATATATTGAATGTGATAAGGTTTCCAATGTAAACAATGTTAAATAAAAAATTTTAAAAATTCAGTCCGGTTATTTTCTAGCCACAACTTGAGTGTTGTTTGTGTGTGTGTGTGTGTAACTAATCAAAAAAGGTTGTTGTGTTAAAGAAACCTAAGGTTTTCCTATGGTTTGAGCTATTGACTGATGTAAGTATTGTTTTCTCTGTCCTTGTCAAGCTTGTTTAACTCTTTCTATTCATAACTTTTTAGTTTTCATGTTTTTTGACATTATATAACTGAAAAAATTCCAAAAAAAAAATTTATGAGTCAACATTTAGTTCAAACTTGTTTTTAGATCTAAAACATTTTTCTTATTGTTAAAATGCTCTTTTTTGCATGTAACATTTTCACAAAACACCATGTCTATATATGTATTATGTCTATATATGTATTATGTTCTTTGAATCATAACAAAACAACAACAAAATATTGAATAGTTATTTTACAATAAGTTTTCTTCCATGTGTTTGCAAATTGAGGCAAAACTAGCCGGCAGTTTATGCATATGGCTCGGCCAAATGGCTGTGGCACTCAAAAGTTGATACAAGTTCACTTACCCTGTTTGCAAATGCATCACCGGAGCCTAAGAACTGCTTATTACTGTCAAACAGCATCCACAATTGTGATTCAAATTCATTTTCATATAACAGAGGACTGAGCAGAGCATTGTTAGGCATCACTTCTATTGCCTTATTTAAATGAAAGGAATAAGTCAGTTGTAGTTGGTAGATTGGACGACTCGGAGGGATTGTGTCTCTTTGAGTGAGTGCCAAAATCTTAGCCTCAGTTGGCCTGCAAATTAATACGTTCATTTCATTGAGTTTTTACTATTATTTTATATTAATCAGCACACAACATTTTCTGCTAAAAGGTAATGTAACATCTAGTTTTAACCAAAATGAGCATTTTTGACTTTGAAAACTTTGCAAAAGTTATAATTTTAACAATTTGTTTGATTTTATTATACGCTATATCATTTCGTTGAGCTGCGTAAAATTAAATTTATTATAATAAATTACAATTTTTAGCCATTTATTACTAACCTATATTTTGATGTCATTGATATTTACTTTGCACGATTTACTTGCACGTTTACTTTGCATGATAAATTTAATACCGAGGTACTGCTCATATGCGTTCTCAGTTTATAATAAATCACTTATCTAGTTTTCTAGTGAAAATATCATTAAAAAATGGCTGCTGTTATTTGTAAACTTTGCGATTTGCAACACATGAATACGATCAAAAGATATTTGCATGAAGTTTGACGACTTGGTATAAAATGATATCGTTTCTATTTTGAAATAAAATGACTTTTGTCATCACAGAAATGAAAAAACACCCATTTTCTTATTTAATTTATTTAAAGACATTTTGAATAAACCAGAATTTTGAATAAATGAGATCTAGATCACATCCCTAGAGTAAGCTACATAAATTCTGCCACAGAAACAATCTGGAAGTAAATCTGTCAAAAACCAGACAGTATTTGTAAGGAGAGCAGCTGAAGTTTTATATATGTCCCTTATATCGACACAAGAATGCACGTTAAATTTTTGAGCATAACAACTGATCAGAACATGACCTGGACTCAGCATGTCAACAGTCTTTAGCAAAAAAACTTAATACAAGTCTCTTTGTAATTAAACAAATTAAATCTTTTAGCAACAAGGAAGAAAACTGCAAAAATTTAATAGTTTTCACTTTTCCGATCCCACCTGAAATATGGCTTGACTGTTTGATGTGGAAAACCAGTAACAAATCTTGAGAGAATATTGATCTTGCAAATAAAGGCTGTCAGTCTTGGCTGAACACTTGGGAGAGCTGTAGGAAAACTTTCAAAAAATTGAGAATTGTTATACTTGTCACACTTTATATTAAAGACGTAATCATTTATAAGGACGAAAGCTATTATGGAACAAAGATATAAACTAGCATAGCACAAGGAATGCCAAGATCTACAACCCATCATTTGATCATATATGAGAAGAAACCACCTTATATCAGAAGAAAATTGCACAACCATCTTCCACCAGCGCGGAAATCGAAAATGTGCAAACCTCTAAAGACAGTACTGAATGATTGGCTTATGGCCCGCCCTTTCTATTCCCTGAAAGAATTGTTGCATAAACCTCTCTAAATATCAGTAAAAGCAATAATAATATTATTATTTATTAGTGACACCATATATAATCTTGAAGATTATGAATAAATATTTTCATAATAGTACACCCACTAAAAAGTAGGGCCATCCCTGCACTTAAATTGTGTTTTATGTTAAAAAAAAATAGTTTTTAAGATTTTGGTTATTTTGGTTGGTGACCAAGTTAAAAGAACCATCACAAAATTTTATAAAATAATATTTTAACAAAATAAATATTAAAGTTACCTAAGAACTGAAACAATATTTTTGAGCTGTATACTCGGTGATATATCTTCCACCTGCAAACCACTGTGCAAGTCAATTTCATGCAATCCATCAGCATGGTGCATAGTAATGGATGAACTGTCAGGCCGACATCCATGAAATTCTATGGCATAGTTCAGCAACATTTCACCCAGATTTGCCCAGTATTTTGCTATAGCCACTTCTAAGACCAGTCCACCCTAAAAACAAATTGTAAACATTTAGTTTAAGTAAAATTTAAAATGAAAGATTTTCTAAATAAACTTACAAATTTGATTTTACAGTTTCTAAAAAGTCCTGCATTACATGGCATAATTTACAATATGATCAGTTATATCAAAAACATGTTTAGAGGTCAAAACATATATTTTTTAACACTTTGTGGAGGTGTGTCTTTAAATGTTTTATGTCAGAAACTTTTCTACAACTAAAACAAAAATTAAACAATTTCTTAAAAAATAATTATAAAAAGTATAATCTCATACAGAAGCAAAGTATTTCAACTGAAACGAAAAATAGAAATGCCTTGAAGCTACAGAAATGGACTACCGAGCCACAGGTCGGTCCAAATGGGAAAAAATAAAAAAATGTACAAATCCATGAAATCATGAATGAGAAGCAGACTATTGTACATGACATGAAGACAAAACAACTTCGATGGTTTGGTCATGTCCAAAGGATGGATGAAAATCAACAGATTTTAAAATGGAAACCATATGGTCGCAAAAAAAGAGAAGGGGGGCCATTCAAGATCTGTGGAATAGGAATCGGAAGACATCGAAGACTGTTTTAAGCTGAAAAGAAGATTTCTTAAAACATTAATACTAACTTTATTTACTTGTTGAAGGTTAATGCAGCAAATTAAGATTATTTAAAAGTAAGGGAAGGTTCTAATCAAATTTGAGGAACAGCATATTTTAAGACTTTTTCAACTGATACAGTAACAAAACATTAATATAAATTACGTTTATAGCTCATAAAGGTCACAGGTTTGAGTCTAGTTAACATTTGCTTTTTACTTTCTTACTATTTGAAGTATAAAGAAAGTTAACTAATTTTGATGTAACTTGGCACATAGGTCTGGTTTGTACATATTTTAGGTCTATTTTTTAATTTTTCAAAAATAGTTTTGAAACTTTTTTATAAAAAAACTCATCTATTAGCTACTATTTTGATTTACTGGCTCTAACAATTTTTATTAAATTTTGCTCAAATGTACTCATAAGTACTGAAACGAAAATATAAAGGTCACTACGTCCACAAAAATCTGGTCGGACACTATAAAAAAACTAAAAAATCAGCCTTGTTTCATCAAGTTTTGCTCAAATTTTGAACACATACAAAGATTCATAACTCATTAAGGTTCATAACTCAAAGTCAGTATAACGAATTTCAAAGAAAAGAAATTTTCAGTTCATAAGTAAATCAGAAAAAAAAACTCTGACCACCATTGGGTTTTTTTAATTTACTCTGGATCCATAATTTTTTTTTAATTTCAAATATGATTCACTGACTTGGGTTATGATTCTTTATATATACAATTAAAAAAAAAAATGATAAAACAGATTTTGTAAAATCAGTTGACTTTTCTTCTTTTTTCTATAGCACCTTAACACATTTTCTTTCTTTCTTTTTTTTTTGAAAAATTATCTAGTGTGAGAAAGGTTTTAATGTTATGTCATCGTTTACTTCATTAGTCAAACTGTCATGAAGAAGAAGATGTTAAACCACAACAATACTGCATTAAAATAGTATTCATTATCTCAGTTTTATATTTCAGCCTAATAAGTTTTGTAGAACTATTTAAAGCATGTAAGACCTAGGAACATAGTTTAGTTATCTATTCAATGTTTTACAGAAGCATTTTATACCTTCACTTGAAAACTAAGCACCACCTCAGATTGAGCACTAATGTTGACCATTTTATGAGATTCTAAAGTTTTGCAAGCTCTCTTTGGCCTCAGTTGGATACAGTGGACTACAAAACGACCATGTTTGTCTGCATGCTGTGCTTGGAGGCGTACAGTAGCCCATGTTACTTCATCAGGGACAAGAATAAAATACCTCCTTATTGTGTTAGGTTGGAACTTTTTGTTGGTAACACAGTAGATCGGACGTAACAAATCACGTGAGATGATATGAGGTCGAATGACTGTAATTTCTATTCGAAAAACTGGCCCCTTTTCTGGTTTAGTTACATCGTATGCTCGTACACTGCAAATATTTGAAATGTTAATATTTTGAGTAACATTTTTTTCTGTAAATAATATATTATTTGTATTCTGAAAAAAATCAATAAAATGCAAACATTTAAATCAAAAAAATTAAAAATTAAAAGAAATTTTAATGTATATTTTTTAAGACTAAAAAAATAATAGTGCTTTTTTATATAAACATTTTCTAAAGTAACATGCAATTGAAGTCATTTTAGTCTATCACAATGTTTCTTGCATTCGGGATAAGGTAGTTTGTGTTACTAGATTATTGTTAAGACCTTTCAGTGTTTTTTCTTACATTGTAGATAATGGTCATGATGATGATACAACTCAAAAAAATTCAATCACCTTTTTTATCATATCTCAGTCTTCATTGGAGCTTGTAAAAGCAGTTACTTAGTATTATATTTAATGTATCATTGAAAAAAAGTAGAGTATAAAATAAAAGTAAATAAATAAATAAAATCAAAAAATTATTTTATTTCTTTATTTCAAAATATTATTCTTTATTATTCAGTTCTTATTGATGAAAAAGCATAAAAATGTTTACAATTACATTCATTTTATAGATACAATATTTTCTGATCACGGGTCATGATTGTATTGCAGGTAGAGTAATTATTTTTGCAAGAAATAAATAATTGTATACATTGATAATTTTTATTTTGAAGTTATTTTAAAAATATTTGTTTTTTTATTAAAAAAATGTATACATGGCTAGCTGTAGCTTTCTTGTTAAATTGGTCACATTACATATTATTAATTAATAATTGTTAATCCCTTAGTTTATTCTTGTCTTGCATTTCATATTTCCATTGGCTGCATCTGGTGTATATTACCGCCCCATTCACCGCTGATTGGTCCTTTGGTTCACACTGCACTTCACATTAAAATTCATTTTTTGGTTATGAATATATTTATCATTTACTAATAAACTTTCTGAAATAATCTAGAATATATTATTATTTTTGCTTTTAGTTTGGTTAATATGTTTGACTACATTTATTATTCTAAGAATAATAAACGTAGTTGAATATTTTGGTTCTTTGCTTGCTTGTTGTTGATCAGCTGTTCCTGCCAATACATAGTTTAGTTTTTCAACTTGGTAGTCTTAATGTAATTAATAAATAAAAATGTTTGTGCTCTTACAGAAGGTCCCAACCTCATTCTGCTAAAATTAAAAAATAACTAGAGAAATTAACAGTTGAAAGGTTAAAACTCAACGTACATAATTTTTACTGGCACCTAAATCAGATTTAACAAACAATATTTTATTACGATATAACTGTGTTTGTAGTAAATGTATTTGACTTCGTATTAAATGCAACATTTGTTTAATATTCAATTTCATTTTGATACTGTTCAATAATTAAAAATACAAATATATGTGCAAGCCTAACAGATAAATTGCCATATTAATGCAGTAGGATACTTACCTTGTGGAATGTTCTCCAGGCGGAAGGCCTGTTTGATCTATTCGTACAGAAATTATACGAGCAAAATTCATAAGTTCTAAATGGTCTGGATATTGAACCCACGAAACACTGCATGCAAACGCCAATGATAAATGAAATCCAATTTTTTTTTCAGCTTCTATAACATATGTAAAAAACATATTTTAACATTTAATGTAATGATATATTTTACATGTATATATTATTATTATCTGCGCATAGACCCTGTTGGATCACGCAAAACACTCCGACTCATGTCTTGTTCCTTCTAATCCTCCACACCTCCCTCATCCTGTCCCCATGGATCCTCTTCCGCTCCTCCGTCCATTTTACCCCTGCTCTCTTTGGGATTTCATTCTCTGGGACCTTCCAACCGAGCATCTTTCTCCTGTATGCGTGTCTATCTTCAACATCTGTTGAGTCTATACCTGCATCATGTAGGTCTATTCTGACTTGTGCGATCCACGATGTTGTTGATTTGACACCTTGTATATACTTAAAGTTTCTGTTGGCAAGTCCATGTATATATATATATATATATATATATATATATATATATATATATATATATATATATATATATTATGTGGTTGGTTCCTAATAATTGGTTTTAAAAAAACTCAAACTTGAATTTTACAAAACTGTTTATTATAATAATTATAATGAATAGGTATAGCTCTTATGCCTAGAGGTAACCTGTTGGATAATGTTGTACATACACTACATACACTAGATCAGATTCAACTAACTTTAACTAATTTAAGCTTTCTTTTTGTTACAATGCAATGAGAAAAAGCCAATATGGCTATTCTATGAAATGAACACCTGCAAGATTAGCTATAATATGACATTGTCCATTGTCTTAACCTAAACTACCTTTATATATATATATATATATATATATATATATATATATATATATATATATATATATATATATATATATATATATATATATATATATATATATATATATATATATATATATATATATATAGTTTTATTATTTAACTAGAGAAGTTTCTCTTCTTACAATGTTTCCTTACCAACATTTTCGGAATCCGCAAATATAGGTTCTATTGTGACTGCATACTCCCTTGCTACATCTTGCAGCCCTCCTCTCATTAAGATTCCTTTATTATTTCCTTGACCACAAGTTATATGAAACCTTACATCTCTTTCAGGTTCTTCTGAAAAGTCTACTAAATGATCAAATGCTTTTTCCACCTAAAACAAAACATTCAATAATTTTTCAAAAATTTGTAAATCTAATAATATAACCTGAAACAAAAGCTGAAAAAAAGAACTCCACAAGTTTTTAATATACATTTTTTTGTCACATTTTTGTAATCATTTATGAATTTAACATCATAAAAGTACAGTAGAATTTCACAAATCACGAATACAACCCAGGACATGGACGGAAAACAAAAGTTGGATTATCAGAGGAACACTTTTATTGATGAAAAAATAAGATAAAAGTAGTTTTTAATATAAAATGTTGGCTACAGAATTGATATTATTTAGCCTACCAGTAATAAAAATTTTGATTTATGCTTTGCCTTAAACAAATCGCTGACATTTGTTATATGTAATTGTAGCAGATTGCAGGAGAGACATACAGAAATATAAAGAGTAAGAGAACCACAAACATGCAGTTGTAGCGGTGTCAAAAATGTAAATAAGTGACCAATAATAGGCTGGTTGAACCATCAGAGGGGTAGGAGAGGACTCCACTGTTACCAAAATTGTATTCTCGCATAAAAAGTATCTGTAAACTGCCTTACAAATATCCAATTCATATTTCATTTTTTCTACACTAGTAATTTATAAAGAAATCTTTCAAGAGATTGTGGAATGATAAATACTGTCCACAGCTCGGTACAAATGTAACCTTGGTGTGGTACAAAATGTAACAGCTTCACAGCTGATTCCTTTGTTGTAAAGTTGTATTTTTTATTACTGTAATAATAAAAGATATAATAATAATGTAACAATTGCTTTTTCACTTCCAACCCTAACAAAAACTTAATAATTACCAACCATAGTCATGACAATCTTGGACGCATCACAACATTAAGAGACAATAATAAATTAAAATTTCGGGTTTCTGACATCTGAGCCAGAGAACAACCTCTTGTATACTGAGTATGCACGAGTATTATTGAGTGGAGTAGTCTGCTGTATGGAGTACTGTATAAGACTGTGGTGCCAGCAATACTATAACTTAAGTCTTTATTAACTTTCTAAGAGTATAGCAGGAACTGTATTGTATTGACAGCAGTTCTGTCATGTTTTTAATAGTATGATATTTTGTTACACACACACACACACACACACACACACACACACACACACACACACACACACACACACACACACACACACACACACACACACACACACACACACACACACACACACACACACACACACACACACACACACACACACACACACACACACACACACACACACACACACACACACACACACACACACACACACACACACACTAATTTAATTAATTTAAAAAAATTTAAAATATAATTTTTTATAATATGTATATAAAATATATAATTTATAAACAACTAATTACAAAGAACTATTTATAACTATTTACAATTACTTATAATCAACTGAACATTTCAAATAAAGACTGCTGATTGGCACTTGTTACTCAAAACATATATAACACATATTATACTATTAATCTACAAGAAAAAACAAATTGCACTTATTCTCTTGGTATCTTCAAACATTTGAATATTTTCTTTTAAAACTTTATACAAACTTTGTTTATAACAGTCCTCATTGTTGTTTAAACATTCTTTCTTATCACTGCTTTCTTTATATTTTAATAATATATCTCAGAATGTAAAAAGACTATTAAAAAATAAAAATAATTGGAATCACTACAATACAAATAGCGCAATGTCGTTATTCTGAAAGCATCTGAGTATTAAAAAAAATACTAGCTGCTTTGCCTCTATTTGTCAGTTTAGGTTAGGATTATGGTCAGATTGACGATTAAATCACAGCATCTTTAAAAAATTACATTTGTGTTCAAAGTGTGGCATTAACTGTAGAAGTGATAAGGAAAGATTAGCATTTCTTTGCAACCAACATACTTACGTACATCACAAGCAAAAGGTTACATTTTGTCTAAACTGTGTTAGGCTATTCATGCAATATTACTTCATACAAAACCGTGTTAAGTTAATTTTTTTTAAAGTTTCTATTGTTTTTATTATTAATTACATGCATTTAATATTTTTACAATGAAAAAACATATTAACTACTTCATACGGTAGTAATTTTTTGGTTATATGTGACACTTTTATTTTATTTTTTGTCTAACTTCCCGAAGTTCCTGACCTTTTACATTTTGTATTATTACCATTGAGCATGTAATAGAGTATTTTGGTGCAAAAATTACAAAAAAAAGAAACTAACAAAACAAGTGAAAACTCATATTTATTAAATTATATATATATTTTTGGACTGCTATTTGATTATTATTATTATTGAATTTGCATGCATTGAATCAATGTTAATAATACACTCTAGACAGGCATGGCAACAGTGGCAGAAGAAAGTAAAACAGTCACAGAAAACAGAAGAAAGTAGAGAACATTTCATTGGAATTCGAAAAATGGTAGATAAAAGTATTAAACAAATAAAAAAGGCACACGAAACACAAACTCTCATGCAAATTGATGAAGAATTTACAAAAAACAACACGAGAAGTTTCTATAGAACTTTTAAGCACCAATTATCCAAATACAGCGCACCAACCCTTCAATTTCGAGATGTTAATGGAGCCATTGCTCATAACAACAGAGAAAACTGCAGAATATTAGCAGAATACTTTGAGAGACTTTTGAATTGTGAACCCATCATTGAAAAATTTGAATTCACTCGAAATAACTCTGATAAACCGAATTCAGAACCACCAACACTTGTCGAACTACAACAAATCATTTCAGAGTTAAAAAACAATAAAGTGTCTGGAGAAAACCAAATAGTGGCCGAATTGTAAAAGCTAACGAAAATGCAGTTAAATCTCTTTAATGGGTTTTCGATGAAATCTGGAGAAAAGAAGAATCCCAGTAGAGTGGAAAACAGCTCTCATCCATCCTCTTTACAAAAAAGGCTTAAAAACAGACCCAAACAACTATAGAGGTATATCATTGCTGGATGTAACATATAAGATTCTTTCAAAAGTCCTTTTAATGAGAGCAGAGCCACAATTGGACCCACAATTGGGAGAATACCAGGAAGGTTTTAGAAAAGGTAGATCATGCGTGGAACAAATATTCAATCTTAAAAACATTATTGCATACCAAAAAGTAAGAGCTAAAACGTATGTAATTACTTTTATTGATTTTAAAAAGGCCTACGATTCCATTGATAGAGAATCTCTTATATCCGTACTAGAAGAACTAAGTTTGGATAAGAAAACAACTAATATCATAAAAGCAACTATAACAAATACAGTTTCAAAAGTTAAATTTATGGGTGAACTATTGAATTAATTTGAAGTAAAATCGGGAGTCAGGCAGGGGGATGGGCTCTCCCCTTTATTGTTTAATTGTGCACTTGAGAAAGTAGTCAGGGAATGGAAGAAAAATATAAAAAGTGAAATAGGATTGGGTTACAAAAAGAAGAATCTTAGAATTAGCTGTATTGCATTTGCAGATGATATGGCCTTGTTTGCTGAAACAATGGAGGAAGTAAAGGAGCAGATTCTTGAATTAAAGAAACAAGCAGCTAAAATAGGTCTAAACATATCTTTTGAAAAGACCAAAATCATGACAAACAACAAATACCCAAATAAATACCTTAAAATCCAAGAACAGAAAATAGAAATTGTAAGAGTTCAAATATCTTGGTGAATGGATTAGTTGGAATGCAGATGAAGGCAAGGCAATGGAATCCAGGAAAAACAAATTGAATTGGCCTTCCAATTGACGAAAGAAACATACAATAAGATATCCCTTTCATGGGGGTCCAAAATTAAACGTTATAAAACAGTGATCAAGCCGGAAGCACTGTACGCAGCAGAAACATTAACCATGAATCGCATAGGCCAGATGGAAAGGCTTGAAATAACGGAAAGGAAAATCTTAAGAAAAATTATAGGAACAAAATTTCAGGATAATAAGGTAGTATATATAAGAAATAAAGCTCTCTACAAGAAAGATAATTACCAAAGACGAAAGAATAAGATTCCAAGATAAAGCTAAAATAAAACCTAAAGCTATCATTTCAGAAGAGGAGAGGAAAAGAAGATCGGAAAGAATGAAGAGCTACTGGGAACAAAGAAAAGTACAGCGCGCAAGAAATGATTAATTCAGCATACCCCAAAGAAGGTGAAACGAAGAGAAGAATATACTCTAGCTAATATTTTTATTAAGGCGTGGTTTTTCTTATCCCTTAGATACCTGATTTTTTTAAATTTCTGAATTTTTCATTTTGAAAAATAGTAATTTCAACCAATAAAATCGTACAAAGTAGTACTAAGAATCGAGGTACAAAGGGAAAAACCATACCAAATCTAAAAATTCACATACCACAGAGACCTCTAAATTTTATCAACTTGATAATATCAATAATAAATATTTTTTACTTCAGAATACAAATGTTGAGAAAAATATTGTAATTTTTCACTTGCCTGAAGAAGCCCATAACCTTGAGCAAATGTGTCCATAGAGTCCACAAACTGCGCTGTGTTCTCAAGAGCTCGTTTCACTGAATATGGCGAATAGCTTAGACTTCTAGCTTTCAATCCCGATAACAGTACAGCTAAACATACATGATCACAAAATCATATTGAATTCAAATAAATTACTGATTAGCCTAACTTGTAATTAGTATGCGGTAGGCCCGCTGTACATTCTTGACAAGAGCTGTTCCTTAAGCCATATTGGTATTTTCATGTTGTTTGAATTTTAAATATTTCAATCATCAAAATTTAGCAATAACACAGATATTTTATGTATATATATATATATATATATATACAGTATGTGTTACAGTTGAGGTGACATGCCAACATACTGTTACACACTAATTAATATTGGATTCTGAATACAATATGTAGATATTGTAACTTTAATGACATCGTCTAGACTGATCGTGTTTCAATAAATCCTACTGATTGCCTCCCTTCACACATTTTCCACAATCTACTATTACTTCTTAAACGGATATTACCATGGTCTAAGATTCACTTTGCTATCCTTTTTAAACAGCCATAGAGATTTTCAATTAACATGTGTTTTATTTAATAAAAAAACCATGGAAATGTCTCAAAAGGACAGGTTCTAGACAACTGATGTTGAAGATATTATATGTTACAATGATTCTCAAAATAAAACAACAGCCACAATATGGAAGATAAAGACAACTGATAGTCGAGCATTTTAGAAGAAAACATGCAACCTGAATATACAAGTAAATGGACAAACAACTAAAAAAATCTATTTTATGTGGGACCTAGGATATAAGGAAGTAACAGGGAATGAAAAAGCCAATTGGTGTACCAGATTACGAGCTGGAAACCTGCATGTGGAACATCTTATTCGCTAGTGCACAGACTAGAAAATACCATGTAGACAATGTAACTCAGCACGACTTATAGCATAGACAACACCAGCTGGTGCTAATTGCTACCTGCATAAGCAACATCATAAGTAAACACTGATAATTGAAAAGTTAATGATCCTATTATCTGGTCCAGTGGAATGAGTTAGAAACACTCACTTGTTCAAATTATGTTAACGAATTCTGAAAGAGTGCACAAGTGTATGTACAAGAAGATAAACACTCTCCCAGTATTTACAGTAATATCATTGTAGGCATAAAAGTCTACAATAAGATTTCATAAGTAACAGTTGTGTGTGAGTACTCTATGTGATGTGTGCATATCACATAGATACTTGCCAAATACTCTCACACAAGTTATGTATTTGTCCAAAGGTCAAGTATGAATAATTTACTGTATTAAAGACCTATGTATGTAAAATTTGTATAACAGAATTGTATAATTAGTGTTAAATAGAAAACTTAGAGTTTTACTACATTTTCCAAAATAATAACAGTGAAACATTCTGTGCGATTAACAGTGTTTAGTTTATTTTTATCGATCATCAAAAGTACGGGAGGTATCTATTTCTCTTATCCGTCTATTCTGTCATTTATTATTCCAATGGTCCCGACAGTGACAGTTCATCATGACTCAACTGTAGATATTTAATATTTTTTACAGTTATAAGAAATAATAGGGGATTGTTAATATTGTACATTACCTACTGCTCCAGCTACATGAGGTGAAGCCATGCTGGTTCCGTTGAAAAGTTGAGTACCATGAAGCGTGAAAGTTGGAACTGAAGTTATAGCAGCGCCAGGTGCACAAATGGAAACACCTTTATCTCCATCTGTTGTAGGGCCTCGCGATGTCCATGTATACGGCATGCCAGGAAGTTTCTGCCGTAAAGAATATTCAGCTTGCATCATTTCAGGCGATACATAAGCCCCAACACCTAATACAATCATTAAACAACGATCATAAATTAATTCTTTACTATTTAATAAAAGATCACCATAACTAAATATTTAGCTAAACAATTTTTTTTTTAAGGAGAAAAGCAATTGTATGCCTAAAAATACTTTGGGTGACTAGAAAATTTAAACCCTAGTCCTCTGCATGCTTGCCAAAAACAGTAACTAATTTAAATGGCTTCAAAACAACATTATGGAGCCAGCATTTTAATGCGGTTTTTCAGTGTTCTATATTTTTCATAATTAGCATGTTACAATTATACAAATTTCGATATGATGTATTTGTCATCATTGACCAATCACAAATTATACCAGTTAAATGAAATTTTATTGCAGTTCTACAAATTTTGTTGATTTCAATTAATCTAAAATTTATTATGTCTTATGTTTTTCAATTATTTATAAAGTTACAGATAAAATTATATTTACTTTTACTTCCACATTAAAAATTAAGATTACAGTTCTTGTTGTAACATTTACAATAAAGACTAATAAAATATAAACAAATTACAGGTGAAAATATAACAGAAATGCATTTAAATCCTATTATTAATCTTTTTTAATATTTCTTCACTTGTGATCCAAGCAAATTTTTTTTTTTTTTTTGGTTTAACATCCGACTATTGTGCACACTTGGGCTAATGCAGACGATGGGATGATTTCATTATAGCGTATGAAAATGCCAAGACCTGGCCGGGAATTGAACCCGGGTCCTCGGGGTGAAAGCCCAACTAGGCCACCGAGGCGGCCTACCAACCAACAAAGCTCTGATGCTTAATTTAATTTATATTTTGAAGTAAAATAATAAAATAAAATAATAAAACCAATGACAGCACACAAAAAATTAATATCTTATAACATTTTTTAAAAAGTATTACCAATAATGTTATTTGTGCTGATATCAGGTGGGGTGTTCACCGTAGAAAGAGCTGGCCCCTGATTTCCTGCTGCAGACACCCAAATTACTCCATACTTATCAACAACTTCATTCATTAATTCTCCTATACGCCTGAAAATGTTTAGAAATTTCAGTTGCTTCCAGTATTATCGTGTTATGCTACATAATATGTACTAAAAAGAATAATTTTTTTTAGGAAGAATACCAAGAAAATTATATATATGTTAACTATAAAACTGATTGTTTTAAATGTGAAATATTACTATTAATAATCTACTAATAATAACAACCTGTTATTAATAATTTACTGCTATTAATAATCTAGAAGGCATATAACGGCTGTCTATACGATAACTATTAAACATAAAAATCAAAGCAGCATTATGGTAACAATATTTTAATATTTACTGATGCACTTTATTTACTTATTTTCATTATTTGCAATGAGGTAAGAAAATATACAGTTTGTCAAGTATTATTTTTTGAGTTAATTAGTATTCGTTTTATATACCCTGTATTGCAGAAATGGGTATGTTCACCGTAACTCATATTAATAATATGCATTTTGTTGGTATCTACACTATTCATTATCCTAATCATCGCTCGCACAAGAGCGGTCCCAGTCTCTTCGGTCTCTATTCTGCTGTCGGCTGAAACAAAAAAAAACAGCTTTGAATAACAACATTGAATAACATTTTAATTTGTTAAATTCATAATTGGCAACTGTTGTAATATCTTGGAATTTTTCGTTTCCCAGCAAAATCTGTTCCACCATTTCTAAATGAGTCTTTCAAACAAATTTGAAAATTTAATTTGTTAATTTATAAAGATTTAATGTTTATTATAATAATAAATACAGATTAAAAATATATCTTATGTTTTTTTTTAAATTTTCAATAACCGCCACATGAAAATGTTGAAAGGATTTAGCTTGGTAAGAAATCACAGCGATTGTATTCAAGGTACAATAAAAATTAATTTTTGTACTATGCTTTTTAGTAGAAAGATGGATGTTGATATGAAAAAAAAAAGAATTTGGCAATGCCAATTTTGTATTTTACTTATTGTTACTAAACATTATTACTGACATTTTATATTTAAAACCATTATTTGTGGAAATACAGAAACTTCTTAATATACGTGACCTTTCACAAGTATATGCAAGGAAGACATATGTGTACCAACATTAATTTCTGCTATTCAATATTTCCAATAAAGTAAATCCTAAAATTAAAACAAAGACTGGAATGATTACTCTAGTTTACACTTCAAAGATATTAGGCTTAGTACATCGTTTACTGATCCTGATCACAACTAAAACAAAATTCTATCAAATAACCTAACAAAATGATATTGTTTTCATGAGGCTCTTTAATGTGACTGAACACAAAATCCCCTTTAAAACAATAGGACAATAAACTTTACACACACACACACACACACACACACACACACACACACACACACACACACACACACACACACACACACACACACACACACACACACACATATATATATATATATATATATATATATATATATATATATATTATTATTATTATTATTATCTGTGTATAGACCCTGTTGGATCACGCAAAGCACTCCGACTCATGTCTTGCTCCTTTTAATCCTCCATACCTCCCTCATCCTGTCCCCATTGATCCTCTTCCACTCCTCTGTCTATTTTACCCCTGTTCTCTTTGGGATTTCATTCTCTGGGACCTTCCAACCGAGCATCTTTCTCCTGTATGCGTTCCTGTCTTCAACGTCTGTTGAGTCTATTTCTGCGTCATGTAGGTCTATTCTGACTTGTGCGATCCACGACATTGTTGATTTGACACCTTGTATATACTTAAGGATTCTGTTGGCAAGTCTCGTTGTTGGGAGTCCATAGAACCGAAGCCTCCTTCTTCTGATATCTGCTGCCAGGTTCGATATCTTCTCTGTGGTCTTCCGGGAGTGCAACCTGTATCCATCTTCTGTTAATCTCGGGCCAAGGATCTTCCTCAAGATTTTGCGTTCTTCCTTCAAAATATCCTCCATGATAGCTTTTGTGTGGAGTGCTAGTGTCTCCCTTGCATATAATACCTCCGGTTTTATGGCTGTGTTGTAGTGTCTGATTTTTGTGTGTGTCGACATACATCTCTTATTGTAGATATCACGCGTCATACCAAGAGCCCTTTTCATTAACAGTAGCCAAACCCTTTGCGCAGCCTTCTCGCCATCCGTGGGTTCAAGAATTTCTCCCAGATATTTGAAGTGCTTAACTCTGTTTATCTTACCATACTTTGTGTTTAGTTCTTGAATATTTAATTTTGAACAGAAGAATTCGGTTTTTTTTAACGAGATCTGTAGACCGACCCTCTCTGCACATTCCTTTATAACTTCTATCTGTTTAATCGCTGTTGTTTCATTATCTGTGAGTATGGCTAGGTCATCTGCAAAAGCTAGGCATGCGATTTCTGTTTGTCCTTAGGTCTTCCAAGTCGAACTGGTTTCCAGTGCCCTTCAATTTTAATTCTTTCTCCCATTCCCTGATAACTTTGTCCAACACCAGATTGAAAAGGAGAGGCAAGAGTCCATCTCCTTGGCGAACTCCAGTTGTGATCAGGAAGGGTTTTGAAATTTCCCCCATAAACTTCACCTTAGCGATTGTGCCTGTCAGTGTTTGTTTGATCAGTCGCAGTGTTTTAGGATCAAGTCCATGTTCTTCCAGGATATTAAACAAAGATTTTCGATCAATGGAATTGTACGCTTTTTTGAAATCTAGGAACATACAGATCACTGGGACATTCCTTTTAGCTTTTATTTGGAATATTGTTTTCAGGTTGAAAATTTGTTCTGTGCACGAGCGACCCGGACGGAAGCCTGCCTGGTATTCACCAATCCTGTATTCTATCTGTTTTTGTGTTCTTTGAAGAAGACATGTTGAGAGTATCTTGTAAGCAACCTGCAGCAAAGAAATTCCTCTGTAGTTGTTCACTTCTGTCTTGTCTCTTTTCTTGTGTAGGGGGTGAATAAGAGCACATTTCCAGTCATCCGGTAATTTTTCCATTCACCAGATATCCGTGATGATATCTGTTACTGATATTGTAACTTGTGTGTGTATATATATATATATATATATATATATATATATATATATATATATACAAATTTAAAATGTGTAAGGAAAATTAAGAACGTATCCCCTCATGGCTATTGAAAAGTTCCTGTATTAAACTATGAACAAGATAATGTAATTTTAAAAATTACATTCGTAATTTAAAATACATTTGAAAGATTTAAGTTTTATACAATCATAAACATTTTTTGTAACTTACCGATGCATAAAGATACAATCTGAGCACCTGGAGCCACACCATTCAACTCGGGATTGTCAGGGAAACAGGCAGCAGCAATCGCTGCCACGTGAGTGCCATGGCTGGCTGCAATAAGAAGTTAACAAAAATCGTTTATTTGTCTTCAACTTATAAGAACAAGTGTTAAAAAATTTTATACCAGAGCTCTCCAAAAATAAGTTATAAGTTATAATTTAAAATGATTGGAGTGAAACTATTTTTCGCTAAACCCCACAACAAAACTCATTTCTCTGTTAGAGATTTATTGAATTTATTAACAACTATGTATTATTTTCTAATTACTTTCTTGTTGCTATGGCAATGTGTTTGTTTTAACATCAACAACTTGCACATGTTAAACACCCTGTTAGTTTTGTAATGATTTTATAAATCTGTAGCCTAGTAACAATTTTGATAATTATAACTCGTAAATAATGTCCACTATGAACTGTTTTGAACAATAATATTATTGTTTAATATTATTACAAATATAACAAAGACTTTAATGAAAAGCTAAAAAATTCTGTATTTGTAACAGCTGTGCCAACATTGTAACAGCTGTGCAGTTTAGTAACATGTAAAGAGCCTATGTTGAAGTTTGAAACCACAGACAATTCTGTTAAAAATAGGAAAAAGTAAAAAAGACCTTCAACTGTAACAGATTATATTGTTGCAAAAATTTTACTTAAATGTTTTGGCATTTAATACTATGATGTTTACTATATTATATTATGTAGTGTGTAAAAAATATTTTTTAATAAATTAATGCAAATACTTCAATACAACATTTTATTTATGTAACATTTCAATTATGTGACAGAACAGAGCACTTACAATTTGGAATACAACAGGCAGTTCACTAGAACTATGACCTGTACACAGGTTGAAATCTAATTAGCTTTTTCTACGTATTTCATCGATCCTCCATCCTTATTAGTCTAACTCACATAAACTAGACTTTAAAAAAATCAATAGAAAGCAACTCAATCTTTACAAAATCAAAAATTTATTGAACCTCAAAGCATTGTTAAGACTAGACTGTTTTTGTATTATTATTAGCTCAATTGTCAATGGGTACAAACATCAATATATCAATGGGGATATACACACTGCTACTTATTACAGAAATGTACAAACTTTTATCCCAAGGGGGGTGTCATAATGAGCACCAAATGTTCTAAATGGAGTTTAGGTGTTGAGAATTTTGATCAGAATAATTTTCTCACTAACCTATTATATCATGAAATATATGTGTTGTGTGTGTGTGTGCTTTATTGGTTTACATGTTATGATTACATGTTATGTTGATTATACGTTCAGAAAGGCGATAATAGCCTCAATGTGCTTGTTGCCTTAAAGAAAAAAATATGTTCAGAAAAAAAACACTGTGATGTTTCAAATTATAACATTATTTTGAAAGACCTTTGTTTAATATTTCTTTGGTTATTTTTATGATTTTCAAAACACAACCTTATAGAGTAAACTTTAAACTTGAACGCCTTATTATCAATTCTTAGCGACTACAGAACACATATTTTAAATTTAAATAGAAAAGTCCATATAAGAGAAAACTAAAATCTGTACTCAACAAAACACAGTATTTCAAATTTTACACATACAAAATGACTTTAAAACAATACCCAAGAGACTTCATTCAAAGTTTGTAACATTTGCTAGTTAGCTATTGTTTTTTAGTTTGGAAGACAGTTTTTTTCTGTTATTATTATTTACATTTTGATATACTAGAATTTCATAATACTACAACTTAAATGATAAACATATTATTTTCAAAAACAAAAGTTAAAACAACATTTGTAGCTTAATATTTTTATTTGTTTAATCTTTTCGAAAGCGTGTAGGCTAAATAGCTATAAATTTTAAACTAATGATAAAAATGTATGTTACTTACATGCTAAAGATACAATCTCTAGGGTATTGCCATCATCATGAACATTGATAGAATAGTTCAAATTATCTGATACTGTAAGTGAAGTGAACTCCCTTGTTTTAGAGTATTCCCCAAGAAGATTGCAAGATGAAAGATCTCCTTCTTCAGACGTATCCAAACAAGCTCTAAAACAAAATATATCAATTTAAATAATGTATAATTTAAACAAAATATTTAATTTAGTATCTATAATAAAAGTTAAACAATTAATAACCAAGCAGTTTAAAAAAAAACAAAAAACAATTTCAACCTAAATCAACCAATCAATATTAACACAATTTATTATGGTAACCATTTTACATCTTGCTTTACTTCACAAATGTAATTTTTTTCCATTTTTTTATACATGACTAAAAATTTAAAATTCTCATAAGGTTTTCTTCAATTAATAAGTCAAATTACCACATTTTTAGAATTTACATTACAAATTTTGTAAAAACCACAGTTCAATGTTCTTTAAAACTGAAAACACACACCTTTATTACAAATGTTTACACATAAAGAAACAAATTAAGTTACAATTTATATATATTTTTTTTTTACTTCATAAAAACTACAAATTTTCATAACATTTTCAATGATGTAATCAATTGATAATTTTTGTTTTCATTATTTTATGTAATGTTTTGTTATGTTCAGAATGTGAAAAACTCAGCATTGACGTTTTTCAACTATGAAGACCTTTAACAAGAATCAAACGCAATATTTGGCCTACAAACAATTAGTTTAAAAAATTCTTTGGTTTTCTAAAAGTATGATTATTGCTGTGAAAATCTTACAAGAAAAATGAAAAAGCTAAATTTCAAGATAAAAAATTAATATTT
This sequence comes from Callitettix versicolor, assembly GCA_022606455.1. NCBI lineage: Eukaryota > Metazoa > Arthropoda > Insecta > Hemiptera > Cercopidae > Callitettix > Callitettix versicolor. The sequence goes on from CM040184.1 coordinate 33,159,541, forward strand.
TTTACATCACAAATAAATTGCCATATATCCAAACACAATAAAGATAGATAAAATTTAGTTTTTTGCTCGAAATTGGATCTTTGAATTATTTAGTTTTTTTGGCAAGCTGTAGAGAGTAGACAGCATGCATCCAAAGGACCCGAGCCGGCTCCCAGACAGGCTGGTGAAAAAAATTAAAATGTAACAAAAAAAAAAAAAACTAAGTAATTCCTCAATGTTATTTTTTATAAGAATATTATAAAATCTGAAAGTTGTTCATAATTCAGGAATATACAATGCATCAAATAAAACAACTCAAGCTTCTACAACAAATAGCCTTGGGATATTTATACTGAAGCAATTATATGGATGATCCATAAAATACTATTATGAGATCAAAGTTGGGGTCATTGCCGGTCGAAATTAGGCCTCTACATAAAATATTTTCATGGTTATTACGAGACTGTGAGTATACTCAAAGCAAATCATTAAATTTGCAGTATCTTATATTTTTTCTATTGAATTTATAACTTCTGGTTTAGAATAATTTTGAGTTTTAGGTTAGGCACTTGAAAACAAGAATTGATACATAACCTTGAAAAATCAATTATTGTTTTATATAAATAAATGATTACAATATTCTATTATAAAAATTATAATATAGTACTCTTGATTATATATATGGAGACTTAAAAGCTTCATCTCCAAATATTTGTACCAACATTTGATAGTTTTTGTAGCGGTTTTGTTTAATTTACACTAAATTTTAATGTAAGATTTTGTGGTTTAGAACAAAATGTCCTTTGGCCGGCACTATTACAGAAATCACAAAGTGCTCAAAACACTATTATCAATAAACAATCTGTGCTATATGTACCTTAAACATGATACTACATGGTTCGCTGTTAAGTAGACAATGACTCATAATACTCATGGCGGGACTTTGTACTATAACTCATTTCTGCGTTTCACTCAAATTCCTAAAACTTTTGGGTAGTACTTCGCATGCGCGCAAGCCCACATACACACTTATTTATATATATATTTTAAAAGAGAATATTTTAATCCATCTAGTAACCTTCTACTGTTGATTTAGGATAATACATGCTTCACTATCATTCATGGCACCATAAGATTAAAGTCTTGTTAACATGTCACATAACATGAACACAATATAAAACCACTACATAACAATATTTTTAAAAAATAATAATAAAAGATACAATTTTACTTAATTTAGTTTCTAACCTCCAAATCTCTCCATCATGAAAAATAACACAGTCATAAACTGGTCCAACATCTACCAGCTTCTTATCAATATTGGTAAGTATTTCAACCTGTGCTTCTACATCTTCTTTGTTCAATCTGTCTGCTCTTGGAGGTGATTTATTCGCTTCTAATGACTTAAACATAAATAAAATGATATTAAATATCACACTATATGCCAGAACAGCATTGTAAAATCTAACATAAAGTATAACTATTGAAAATATATGTAGGCTATTTCTTTTAAGAGTACCTTATTTATTGCATTCAATTTGCGAGTAGATGAAGATAATGCTGTTTTATGTAAAGGATCCCATGATTTTTCCTTTCTCTGCTTTTTTATTCGTTCTTGTAGTTTCTTTGGATAAAGTTCAAAAGCATTTTTAATTCCAATACGAAAATTACCACTTGGGTTCACCCAAGAAGTGGGAATCTGAAATCAAAGAAATTGAATATAAAATGACAATAAAAAAATAATTGAAAAATAAAGAGTAGACTTAGTTAAAAAGATAAAAATCAGAAAAAAATAATTAATCATTTTAAATTGAGGAAACGTACTTGATTAGGGAAAATGTTTACCCCTGTTTTCTGGATTCTGGCGACTCCAGATTTCAAGAAGCATTTTATGTTCTAGAAGATAAAAAGTCAATGCTGATGCAGCCATCGAAATTAATATGTAAGCAACTATCATTCTATTATCAATTGGCGTAAAGAAATTGGTTTCTTCTTCTTAGGGATCATTTGGAATTAAAATAAAATTCCATGATTTTTAATTTAAATTTGTAAAATTTAAATTATAAAGTGCTTTCTGGTAAAAACTACCATTAAAATATTAAATATAACTGGCTAAAAATATTAAAAATTAGTTGCTATCTTGATATCATTATACTTTGTATGTAAAAAAAAAAAAATCATTTGGCATTATGTACACAAGGAGGGTTATGAACAAGTATGACTGCTTGTCACTAAGAGGAGAGAGTCAAAAATGGTCAAGTATAGTGTAATGTAATTTGTGCACAGCACCCAGTGGAGAAGCTCTTATTACCTACGTATTTATTTATATGACAACAATAATCTTTAAGGACTTCAACTATGTCATAGAAGACAATGAATTTTGAATGATCAGAACATTTCTTAACTTAATTTATAAATAATTAAATACAAATAGGATTATATATTCTTAAAACATATGTTGTAGCTGGTAATAAATTAAAAGATATGCAGTTTTATTAAAAATCAAATTTTTTATTTATTAAGTAAATTGTTGAGAACAATGAAATACACAGTGGACATGTCCTTTAATGGACACTTCTAAGTAATGGATGATTATCGACAGGTGCACGGTGCCGAACAATTGAATACTATATGAGGATTTTATTAAATTCAAAATACATTTATCTTAAAAAACTGTTTTTCATCTAAAATTAGTATTACTGAAAAATGAATCCATTATATTATTGTATTCCTATCTTAAACAAATATTTGAAATATAAATAAACTCAGTTATATGATATGTGTACGATTTATAAAAAAATATTGGTTTATTTATTTTATATGACAAATCTCGGATTTAATGTTCAGTTTATGCCTTGGCTAGCTTTAAAATTCATAAACACTTAAGATTACTAAAAACAAACTCTTTATAGAATCAACAATTAAATTATAAAAATATACTATTTCATTTTGCTTTATAACTAGATAAATGATTTACTAATAAAAGACCTGAAATGATTTATGGATGATTTAAGAAAATAAAATGAATTTAAGTTTAAGCTATTGTACACCAGGCTGGTTTTAGAACAGTCTGTTTAATGTTCACCACTTAAAAAAAAGGTTTAAAAGTTTTTTTTGGTATTAATTATGTCCTTAAGTCTGATGCTGAATATTAAAGAAATTCACTGACCCAGTCTTTAGATCTTACCAGATCTGTGATTTCTTATTTTGTGTAGATTTAATTTTGCTGACTATTAATAGAATGGATGCTGTTGTATAGTTTAAATGGGTATTTAATTTGCTAGATTGATGTGTTAATTATTTCTTGACTGATATTTAATTATTTCTTTATTTAAAATGTTAAACTTCTCTCTTCATAAGCTTAGACCAGAATAATAAAAATTCACAATGGTTTCCTTATTGTTGAGTTTTCTCATTCTTTTACTTTTTTTAAATTCTCTACAAACTATTGGTTCTTCTTTTTTTATCTCCTAGATTGATCATTCACTGGGTTCATTCTGTTATATATGTTCTACATGACAGTATTTTAAGTCTACATGATGGTTACAATATTATTATGAATATGATCTTTAATTTAATATTGACTGCAAATGAAAATGGGCTATGGATGTTTTCTTCTTTAAGGTTAGTTCAGAGTTTGGTGATTTATGATATGTTACCCTGAGGTGATTAGATATATTTATCTATAACTGAAAATTGTTCCATTACAGCAATATGTTTGACAAGATGCTCACTTAACAGCTTGCTGTAAGTAAACATATAATAGGCCCTAACTGTATTCCTCTTAAAAGTGGACACCTCAATAACAAATATGTTATATGGTCTGAGCAATATATATTATTGGGACATTTGACTGTACTACCAATTTAAACCTTACCTATGTAATGTTGGTTATTGCCTAACAAACATTTAATGGAGGCAAGTAGTGCAAATGAAGTTTTAAGGATTATAAAAATATTATTACTTGTGGAGTAATATTAACTATACAGAAAGACTTTATATATACGAGATGCTACCCAAAAGTTCAAAGTACTACCAAAAGATAACCATGTAGTTGTCTGCACTGAATTGAAAATTGCAGCAAGAGATGACCCCAACTTCATATCTAATGTAATAACCAGTGATGAAACATGGATTTACAGTTATAACCCTGAAACTAAGCAGCAGTCGTCATTGCAAAAGTTGCCATCTTCACCGTGGTAAAAAAGCACATCAAGTTTGCAGCAACATGAAGTCAATGTTTTTTTTTGTTATCAAAGGTATTATGCACAAGGAATTTGCCCATTGGTCAAACTGTCAATGTGAAGTTTTGAAGTGGCTATGTGAAAGCATTAGGCACAAACATTCAGAACAGCGGGAGAACAAGAGCTGGGTTTTCCACCAGTCAACTCACCTGTGCACACGTCGCTATACATTTGGAATTTTTGGCTTCTAAAAACACAGTAGTGATTTCCCACCCACCTTATTTGCCTGACCTCGCCCCTTGCAAACATTTTCTGTTTCCCAAAATAAAGTTGAATTTGAAAGGCCACCATTTTGACTTAGGATATCCAAGTCAAACACAGGACGTGCTTCAAACACTTACATTTTGCAGACTTCCAGGGATGCATGGAATCGTATAGAAAAGTCTGTTATCACTGTACCCATGCCCAACAAGACTATTTAGAAGGAAACAGTGGAACTAGGAAATCAATTTTATTTCTATACAAAAATTCCCTATTAATGGAATATATATATAAAATTTCAATAATATTATTAAAAGTAATTTTGTTACATTTGGTCATTATGTACAAAATTAGGATATATTTTAAGGGCACACATTTCAAAATGATTATGAATGCATTATTTTTTTAATTTATTGTTTTATAATGAATACCTTCAATTTTCTACCAGTGAGACCTGTAATTTTTCCATCGACAGCTTGAACAACAGTTGAAGTATCCACATCCCCTGCACCGCTACAGTCAAAGCGTTCAATAATTTTTGGTTTTCCATCACTTGTTACCTAATAAAAATAAACTACTTTACTGAAAATGTTGATGTAATCTTAAATACTAGCTTACAAAAAAAACTAAATTTTAAGTTGTCCAGTTTAGTAAATGAGGTAGGATGGTGATCAGCAACCTGCAATCAATGGTAATTATTTACTATTCACTTGTATCCAGCAACTTTTATTCTTTTTTGTATATTTTACAGTATTAATTTTTGAGTACAAACAACAGTTTTACATGAGAGATAACAAAAGTATCTTATAATCTATTGCTCATAGTGCAGGTTATAGTTTACTGGTTACAATAATGCTACAGTATCATGCAGTAATTATGACAATGCATATTAGTGTAACAACCATGAGCTAACACTAACTAAATTTATCCCTCTTTCTGAAAATGAACAAGTTTAACAAAACTTCTTGTATGACCATGGTATTTTATGAAGATCAAAAAATGTCCAGAATGCAAAAATGCATTGTATTAAATGCTGAAATGGGTATTTTTTTTTATGTAACAAATAAAGACATTAACTTAACATAAAAACATGCTTTTTCTATCAGCACAATATAACAAAACAACACATTTATAGATTTATTGCTTTTTGGGTTTGTATTAAACAACCAAGACAGCAACTTATTCAGAACAAAATTTACATTTTTTCACATTCTGTGTAAACTAGTCCTGATATTTAAGGGAAGTTTGTATTTTTGAGATGAACCAGTTGTTCATCTCAACAATATTAGTATGACATGCGGTATATGTACAATTAGTGAAAACATTAAATAGACATGGCATGAAGTGTGTAGTATGGTATGCCTAATATTACTGATAACAGGCTATTAGTTTTTCACCTTTTCGTGTTTTCAGACTCTTTAAATATGTTAATCTGTAAGCAAAAATGATTAACACATCTTAAAGAGAAAGTTTTGCTGATGACAAGTAAGAGTAAATTGCCCAAACAATGAACTACTTACCAAACATCATTTTAACCTGAAGGCCCAAGCCTATTTTGCTTGAAAAATTTTAAAAATGTTTCTTGTCATTATATCTGCCACTAAATTTAACGTACCTTTATGCAGATGGTATTCTTATACATTACAGACATGAACAAAAAGAGTGTTATACTTTTCAGGACAACATGATGTCTTAGTACTGAATGAACTTATGAAATGGAGCAATAAAATTAATGAAATTATGGTATCATAATACGAACTGCCAGAGTTGTTTTTAAAAATAAAACCTGAGTAAATATGCCTCAAGACTGGAACTATCAAAATACACTGACCTGATAGGTCTATGCTTGAAAATTATTTTAATCTGTACAATGGTCACACTGAACTGTGAACAAAAGCATTTTTTTGTTGAGTGAAGCATATACACAATAATTAACCTTGAATAATAACTTACAATTTCTACCTTAATTGTCACAAAGTCTTTGCTTACAAAATGGTATCATTCAACCACATTTATGCTACATTAGCGTAATAGGCCAAATCTCTATATACACTGTAATATGTTGTTAATACAAAGTTAGGCACTGAATTTTGCAAGGTTAGGTTTTGATATAGAAAATTATCTAATAAAAATATCAAAAATAAGTAAGTATTTTTCAGTTTTGAAGTTGTTATAATATTTTGTTAAGATAAGAGTGACAAAAATATAAAATTTCTGAATTTTTCAAGGTTTTAACCAAAAACTTTTTCAGTATATTTTGGAAATTTTAAGACAATGAAGTACAAGGAAATCCCATCAGATACTAATATCCATAATTACAAATATTTTTTGTTCTAATATACACAGTCTTAAATTATATTGGTAAGTGTTGTGCAGGTTGTACATTGTGAACCTTTCATAGACCTACCCATTCCTGTTATGGTAGGTTTAATTATTAAATAATTACTGAGGCACCAATATAAGATATATTTTTAGAAAGCTTAAGAAGCTAGTCATGAACAGGTACAAGCAGGAAATTAAAATGTGTTAAAATGTAGACCAAACAAAACTTGAAGGTACATCAACCACTGTACCTTCAATTTATACTGTTTTATATTTTACAACATATTTAATAATTCCTAATTGCTAATCCCACCTATATTTGTAAACACCAATATTTTTAGAAATAATAAATTTTTACTTGTAATCCTGCAGAACCCGGGTCAACTCCAGAGTCGAAAATGGCAATTGTAATTCCTCTTCCATCATATTCCGGATATTTATTTAAAAATGAAGTAACACCTGTTTCTTTCTTTGGCAATAGAGCAGAATATGGGAAATCAGACTGAATTTCAACCATATTAACGCCGAAACCAGATTTCTTATGAACTGTGAATGTTCTCCAGGAGGATCTTGACAATGATTTGAGGTTATGATTGATAGCTTGATACTTGGAGAAACGTACTCGGTGACAGAAAGAGCATACTGGTAATTTCAGATTTGAAGTCACAAGTTTCATAGAAAAAATCATTCCAGTACGGAAGTGACTTGTGTTTTCCAAAGCACTAGATGATTATCATTCATACTAACAACTAAATTATTTGTGTGCCAATCTGTTAACGTCTCATAATATTAATATGATATAGTACTTCTAAAATAAAACTTGTTATACCGTAATTTAATGAAACTAAACTGTTAAAACTTTATTTACTGGGTTCCTCCTTACTCATATATTTTAAAGCTATTTTAAAGTGCATTTTTTAGGTAAGTAACTAGCTCAGCTATTACAGTTTTTATTGTCATATAATTAAAAAAAAACTAGTAAACTCTAGATCCTAATTTTAATTACCAAACGTATGATTTTTTTAAAATTCAATTCAAACAAGAAGTACAGTACGTATTATATTCCTACTAAAAGATGACAACATTTTTTATAATATAATAATAATATATAATATAATAATAATAATATAATATGTCCTATTAAATGAACTTTTAACTATATTCGAGAAAAGAAACATAAATACCATTAGGCATTTAAATGTAGAACTTTAATGAAGGTCTTTAAATGTAAAAAATTTAGTAGCTTGCGTTTGTACGAATTTGAACTTTATTATTTAGAATTTATCTACAATAAACTTTTTTATCTGTACATTTTTTGTCTTTGATTGTAAGTTAAGGAATGGAATATAATTTATAATGATATATTATATAGATTTATTATGATTTTATACTGCAGGTAGTTTTATTTATTTTATTAAGTGTAGTTTTAAATATTGCTTATATATGGTCTTCTATTTCATTTTACATAAACAACTTGCTAAAAAATACTTCAGTTTAAATCCATACTTAACATAATAAGCTTTAATCCAAACTATATCTAGTAGTTCTTCTTTTGTTTGTTGAACTTTGAAGCATAGTGTTTAATATTGAAGTATTCTTTATAATTAGATTATGTAAAGATTTTTAATAATTTTATAAACTAAAAATATAAAGAACCGTGTTATAGCAGAACTTAGTTCAATTTTTTACAACACAAAATACTATACTCCCAAAATAGAAACTTGGTTTCTTATCTGTGGTACATATTATTTTTAAATATTGGTATAGATCTGTAATCATTATTAAATAGGCCGTGTTCATTATTTATTATTCCTGTCAACGTGAGATTACAACAATAAGAAAAAAAATATATTTCAGTAAGTTTGTAGTTGTAACCTATAAGTTTAGTTAGTAATTTATTTAATACTAATAAAATATTCCTATTTTTGTATGTTACATTAAATAGTAGGGGTAAGTAAATACATTTTTAATGGCAAGTAAACTGTAATAGAAAAATAACATTATTTAAAACTAACATCAACATTGATGTAATGGATGATTAAAAGGGAAGTGAAGTGGATATAAAGTAGGAAAAAAATGATTAATTAATATTTTAAATTGATGATATAATTCTATCCAGCACCAGCACCCAATTTTAAATTCATTTTTTAAGATCTCAAATTATGTCAGAACAAAATGGGTAATTATTTAGTAGTCATGAGCAGTTTATTCTTGATTGAGATATATTGCATACTTTTCCTCTAAAAACAATAGCTTAACATGTGTTAAAAAGTTAAATAAAATGTGTCTGATTTGAAGCCTTGCAACAGCAACCAAAAACATCAAATCTTAGGTCACCTGGTATAATTTAACATTCATTTTTGTTAATTTACAACAGATGCATGTTTAAACAGGTAAAAAAAGAGACAAATTTACTTTATTTTTAGGTATGTTAGATTAGCAAATCTTGGTAATTTAATTAACATAATATACATGGAAGTAAAGTATGTTTTTCACCTTTTCTTATTTTTCTGATTTTATAAACATGTATTTTTTGTTTTTTGGTGTTTAATGTCCGACTATTGTGCACACTTGAGCTAATGCAGACGATGGGATGATTTATAGCGTATGAAAATGCTAAGCTCTCGCTGGGAATCAAACCCGGGTCTTCGTGGTGAAAGCGTAGTACGCTATCCACTAGGCCACCGAGGCTGCTATTTTTATAAACATGTAAATCTGTTATTACAAAGCAAATATAAAAAATAAATTTCAATACAAACAATGGTTGCTTGAGACTTCTAAATGTTAAACAATCATCTAGTAATCGTATTATAATCAATTAGTATTAATATCAATTAGCATAAAAATTCCAAATTTAACTTTGTAAAAACAACACTTTTTTTGCTTAACGTCCATTCTTTATGCCAGTTAGGACTACTGATCAGTGATAACGGTGAGAGAAAAGGATTGGGAGCAACTGTGGCTTGAACTGAGAACCTTTAAGTGCACAGCTGAGTGACGCAGTAGACTAACCAATGCTTTAGCACTTTAAAACCACCAATCTCCTGTTTAAAGTTGAAGTAGTGTATAGATTTAGCTAAGGTGTAAAGATATATGAGTAGAATGATAAAAGAAAAGGTTTTTTAGACTATTAAAATCTCTCTTTTAGAAGCCTTCAATCTAAAAGTGCGGATGTTTTTGATGTAAGTTAACACCAATAATTGAAGCATCCAACTTATTCTCTATATATGCAACATATTTTCTGCAATGGCTACAATGTACTGAAATCTTTTAGGTAGAGCATAAGGATAACTTGTTCGCCGTTATCTAGTTCTCGCACTTGCTATGTATTTCTTTTGCATAGCAAGTGTTAGTATTCGCACTTGCTATGTAGTTATGTATTTCTTGCTGTAAATGCCAGCAAGAACTATTTGAGATGTACTATAAGAGTTGAAAAGGTGTGATCTGCCCCCTCGTGAAAGAAATTAGTGATCCCCGTTAACCTAGCTATCACTATTTCCCTCTGTCTCACCAGGATTCAACCACTCTCTGGTGTGAATGTAAACATTCACACAATGTGGGGGTCTTCACACAATCACATGAATATAGCGAATTTTATTTCACTATATTCTTGCAGGGTGTTTATGGTTTTTTAGGTTTTTATGGTGTTTAGGTGTTTATGGTCCTTTCAATTCACTTAATATTTTTCTTTATAACTTGAATTTCTTAGGACATGACCGCCTATCTTGGGTCTGAGGATTCTTTGACGGCTTGTTGGTTAACTAGATTGTGTTTGGTTTACAGTTCAATAATTGTACTCACAAATGCATTCTAGGTTTAATTTAGAAATTTAATTAACTCAAATATTTTAACCTCTAATAATCTGACAATAATTCCTTAAAATTATTGGTTGTTGGTGTGTTCTTGGTGTAAGTGTAGATAAAGTAAATACTAAATAGCATTTACACCAAACATGGTTCAAGTTTGGTTTGACAAATGGTTCTTTCTTAATTGAAATATGTTATGTTTATTTTACTATTTTAGATATAGACCTAAAATATGAAAAATCGTTTTTTGCTTGACAAGCTTAACAACAGTCATTTAACGTCAAAAATACTGATAAAGATTAAGATTTTATAGTAACCTTGATATAAATAGCGATGAAGACAAAAATTATAGTAAATTTTCATAAAATTAGACAGTGAATTTGAAGTTGAGTTTTAATGATATAAAACAAATATTTTATAATAAATAAAACCTTAATTAGGTGGTTTTAATGTTTAGATAGTCGTGTAGAATTATGATTTTTTATTAGCATGTCATTTTGTTAACTAGGAAAGTATATAAGAATTTCATAATTCTACAAAATATTTTTCATATTTTTGTAACATAGACTTGTAGATATTTATTAAAGCTCAGTTAGTCTATTTAAGAAAAGTAAAGAAAATCATACCACCTCCTATTTTGCATATCTGCGCTACTTAATTTTTATGTCTAGTATAAACAATTAACATGTTAGCTATTATGTGTAACAATTGCAGACTATGGTCCCAATTGTACATGTGGGATTCTGTGAGTTGTATTGAAGCGTTTGTGAAGCTGTGTATCTTAGTGGGACAAATTTATCATTGTACTATATAGATTTTTCATTCAGACAGGTCTATTTGAAACTAAAAATAGCCTTAATATCATCGATTATGTCAACTACAAAAATATCATAGGCCTACGTTTCATGCAACATAAATTATCAATCCCTTACAGTCACCTTCAAATTTTACAAGCCAGAACTTGTTTTATTTATCAAATTAGACAGTCCATTATGATAAAGTAATCTTGTAGTTGTAATTGTGACTGCACTGGACATTTTTTTTGTTATTTATTGTATTGTGTTTTATTTGTTATATTTTGATGAAACATTTATTAAATCAGTGATGGACATATCTACAAGTGAATTTAGTGAGCTATGAAAGTTTAGTTATTGTGAAAGAAGTCCTTTTACTCAAATAGACTGTGTAGTTTAAATATGATCACAGACGAAAAAATCCAGTAAATTCCAGTAAAATACTATATTGCAATGTCAGTGTAAAGTTATTTAAAACTATTGAGAAAAATCATGTGGTCCATTTACAAATTTCACTCATACATAGTGAGGGTTAAAATATTTTAATATTTATTTGGTTTCAGGAATTCAGTTCTTTGCTTTTAACTATTGGTTTTTACATTACACTTTACTTTGGTGTTGAAACCTAATGAAATATTGTGCAATACTATTTTGAATTTTATTAAATTTATTTTTTACTATAGTTTATTTTGTTTTTTTCAATCTTGGCTTAAAAAATAATACTTTACTTATTTCCAGCTTTTTGTCACAAGCATAATTTAAAAAAAACTAATTTTCTAAAGATGTTTTCTGACAATACTTCAAACATTTTCTCTCAAGGCTGTTCCCAACAGATTTCATTTTTAACTCAAAAAGGGCAAGAAAAAGATAAATTGACTGTTCGAACTCCAGGCACTAGTAGGCCAAATCCAAATAACTTATCAGAAATGATAGACAACATTTTTGAAGAAAATCATAAACTTGGTGGGATGGTTACTTCATCTTTACAAAGCTTAGATAAATTTAGGGAAAAATTAATTGATCAATTAAAAAAAACTGATCTTCAGTTAAAAGAAAGTGAAGAAATTCATGAAGAACAAAAAAAGAGAATAATCGATTTACAAATGCAAAATGAAAGTTTTGCTAATCAATATCAGCACGAAGTCACAAAAGAAAATGAACTTATTGACAAGTAAGTTTTTGCTGCATTTTATATTGTAAAGTAAATTATTGAAATACACACATTTTAATATAAACTTGAGTGTACTACAAACATATTTTTAACTAGAGATTAATATTTTAGATAATTGCTTTAGTTATTATTTAATCACTAAAATAAATTTAAACATTAATAAAATCTTTTTTTAACCAGAAATCTGTATTAAGTTTTCCATTTCAGGGTAAATTACTCTAATGAAATAGTAAACTTGCTGTCTTATCATCAGAACATTACGTCAGATACTATACAAAATTTGCAAGATGATCAGAAGGCTATTAAAGAAGGAATGAGTGAAGCGCTTCTTTATCTAAAGCAGTTACAAGTCAGATCAAGAAATGACAACAATAATTTTCAAACTCAAAGAGACATGTGGATAAATAAGAGTAAGGAAATACAAATTATAGTTCAACACATTTTAAGGTTAAGAAACTAATTTTGGGTTGAAAATATGTTTTCCTAATTTTATTTTAAAAAAACTTTGTTACACATTAACTGTTAACTTACCACATTGGCCACTCAAACTGAAAGTGGTCCTGTAGTTTTGCGAACAATTTGATCTCCACATCTATTCTGTTCGTAATGAAGTTACGAGTAGTGAAGCTGATAAGTTCAATGAACTTTAATTTAGCTACAAAACAACAACTATTTTATTGTTACTTCTTTATTTTTGTTTCAATTAATTTTAATATTTACAGCAATAACACATGTTTTTTATGATTATTTTTTACTATAAATCACTTTATCACTTTTCTTGTAGTATGGAAAAAGTGTACTTAACCCAATCTTTTTGTGTATAGCTTCTACTTTACAAATTGAAATTAGAAAAGATAGTAATGTAATGACTGACGAGATTGTTAAAAATAGACAGCAACTGGTAGAATTGTCAGAAAGAAAACAGAAAGTAGAGCAACAACTGAACATAGAAATTCACGATCAAAGCCAACTGTCAGAAAAATTAAGAGATTTAACAATAGAATGTGATTCGGTAAGTGTGTTTTATAAATTATTGATAATAAAAAAATACATCATATTATTCAAATTGTCTATTACAGTTGGAATTATTAATAAAATATCTATTCAGTATATTAATAGTTAATGTACCAAATAGACATTTTTTGCAAATTAAAAAGTCTCTATTAATTTTTATATAAATACTAACAGCATATATTCTAATTCATCAATAAGAAACAAACATTTTGGGTATTTTACATCAGTGGTGTTCAAGGTGAAAAGGGCCATATTAGTGAATTTTATGAGGATTGTGAGAAAATTTCTTGATTTACAAATATTGGTCAAAATAATATGTAAACCCCCATAATAAAAATGTGAGCTGTTTTTGTATTTGTCTGTATAAGTATTGGAAGTGTTGCATTTCAGTTGATAAGATAGAGAAAAGGTGTCTATAACTCTTGACTGTATGCAGAGTTGAGTCTATTGTCGGCTTTTCCCATGCAATATGTTAATCCTCTATTTTCATTAGTCACCTACCATAAAGTAAACAATGTTAAAACACAAAACAAAACTTAATATGTTATTGGTTTACAATTTTAGAAGTAATATAGTGTAATGTGTTTCATATTCACATGGTTTTACAGAAATTATTTTGAAATAAAAGAAATTAATTTAACTAATTACAATAAAGTATCAGTTTTGAATAATGGAATCAACAACTTATGTAAGAATGAATAAACTTATAATCAAACATTAAGCTACTGTGATTTGAAGATCACTGCACTACATCATTACACAAAAAAATTGTTTAATTTTTCTAGGAGAAGGATTGTATAGCAGTTTTAAAACAGAAATTTAAAGGACTAGAAAAAAAAAAAAATGAAGACATTCCAAAGTTGAATTTGATGATCAATACATCGAGAAATGAGTATTATTTTTAGTTTTCTTACTTACTCCTTACTTCTTGTGTGTGTATTTGGTAACAGCTGTAACAATCACATGGAGTCTCTCATAAAAAGTGGCAGCCAAAGCTACAAAATGAATGGTCCATCAGTAACTTTATTGAGGGCGCATTCTTGAATACGTTTAGCTTTCAACATCGCCATGCTACCATTTTTTTTATCAGAATTCCGCAGCTGAATTTGTTACATAATCTTATCCTGCTCTTAGCTTTCTTATTAACTACATAAAATAAATTATTACCACATTTCTAATTTGTATTTTGTATCCTTCCTAGGGTTGTCTTCTTGTCTTTAATTATCAATATTAGTTTATTCTATGTAACTCCATTTTAAAAACCTATTGATATGCTAGTACTTCTCTATTAGAATTATTTTATACAAGGGTGGGGTGAAAAGTTTCCGGCTTGACCAAGAAAAACGATGTTTTTAAATTATTTTTTTTTGCTTTATTTCTCAACATAATCTCCATTGAGACTGAGAACATAACGGTGTTCTAATTTAGCTGTACCAGTTTTAAACGTAGATTTGTCAAGCTCCTCCAAATACTGATTTACAGTTTTAATCGCTTCTTCATTGCTCCTAAAATCTCTTACCGCCAAGCCATTTTTAGGTTAGGAAACAGATAATAGTCACTGGGGGCTAGGTCTGGAGAGTAGGGAGTATGCGGCATCAATTCGAACTTTAATTCATAGATTTTAGCCATGGCAACACTCGACGAATGCGCTGGTGCGTTATCGTGATGAAACAAAAATTTTTTCCTTGCCAAATGAGATCGTTTAATTTGTACCTCCTGCTTCAAACATTGCAATAACTCTGCGTAGTATTGACCAGTGATAGGTTTACCCTTTTCATGGTAATCAATGTATATAATTCCTCTTGCATTTCCAAAAACAGTAGCCATAAACTTGTTTGCCGATAAAATTGTTTTTGCCTTCTTTGGAGTTGGTTCCGCTTTTCCAACCCACTGTTTAGACTGTTGTTTATTTTCAGGTAGTGGTGGACCCAAGTTTCATCAACAGTTATGAATCGACGCAAAAATTCGTTTGGATTACGCCTATACAGCGCCAAATTGTCGGTAGAAATGTTTTTTCGAAGCAATTTTTGGTCGAGTGTTAGCTAAAGCGGCACCCATCTTGCACACAGCTTTTCCATGCCCAAATGGTTGTGTAAAATATTTCGCACACGTTCAGCTGACATCCTACAGGTCTCAGCTATATCATGCACTTTCAATATGCGGTCTTCGAACACTATTTTATGGATTTTTTCAATCATTTCTGGAGTTGTGACCTCAACGGCCGTCCTGGGCGTGGCTCGTCAGAGGTGCTCACACGACCCATTTTAAATTCAGAAACCCACTGCTTGATAGTTGAATATGATGGGGAGGTGGGTCCTAGTGTTGAATCCATCTCTTCTTTTATTTGTTTTGATGTAAAACCCTTCAAATAGAAGTATTTAATAACAGCACGATTTTCTAATTTTTCCATTTTCACGAAAACATCAGAGGTGTCTCCTTCAATGTGCTCTAAAATGTAAACTAACGTGGCGATTGGGCTGAAAGTGTACATATAAGCTAGTTAGGGATAGTACTGTATGACACCACTCTAAAAGTAGACAGTGGCGCCATCTCTTGGTCAGGCCGGAAACTTTTCACCCCACCCTTGTATACCTACACCATTTCTCCTTCTCTGACCAATAAGAGGTAATTAATCTTTTCTCTTTCTACTTATTATTCCACAGATATGCCTTTTTGATTGATCCAGGCAAATATGATTTTTCTCTCCCATTTCTAATTTTAGTATATCCAAACTTATAAGTTTTGAAATAATATACTGACTTTCTATTTTTTGTTGTAAATCCTTCTGTATTAAAAACTCAAAATTGAAAGTATAATAGAGTTTCGATAGTGCTTATTATTAGGTAAACATGTGAAGGTTGTTACTATGTTTTCATATCATACAAAAGAGAAAAATAAAACTGTAACATATCTTTATTAACATAAGAATAAAACAAGATGATAAAAGAAAAAAAAAATCAAAATGAATAAATTTAACAACAGAGAGAAAGTATAATACTTTAACATACAAATATTTCAACAAAACATTAGTAAAGTTATAATTTGTTGTTGTTACGTTATTAGTATTCTTTTTTGAAAAAGAAAATAATGACTTTCCTACCTGTTTCTTAATAAGATATTTGGATTTTGTAAAATAAATATTAAATTATTTATTTAGACTTTTTATTAGAAAAATCAAATATATGTATTTCTTAATATTAATTTCTTCTTAAAATTAAATTTAATTTAAATGTATGCCATTTTTCAATAGATTGTCCAACATAACCAACATCTATGAAGCCAACGAAAAATATCTGGCGGAGTTAAAAGTGAAAAATAAACAAGTTGTAGCCAAAGTAAGACAGTTAGAAGCTTCAGCTGTTGAATCAAGGCAGTGTGAATTTGAAATTGAAGAAGTGAGTTAATCATTAAGTTTATAATAATTTAAATTTTGAAAATTGCAATAGTTTTGAAAAAAAATATTATTTTTACCACACATCAAACATTTGTTTCCAATTATGACTACACTACAAAGAAACTATAAGTAGAGCCTTAACAGTCAGATATTTTCCAATTTGATATGTTTGGTAATCCAACAAGTCTTATTGTTAAAGTTTCTTCAAGAAAAGGTTTAATGATAACCTGATTTTTTAAAATTAAAACTCAAAAAGCTCTTGATGATTTAATTATTACATTATATTTATTATAAAATTTTAATTTTGAAACATTATGCTTACAGTATATAAATACGTATGCTTTTTATATGTAGATCACATAATATGTACTTTTTTAGCAGAATTAAATTTTAATTTAAAAACACAGTTTATATTAAAAAAATATTTACTTATATAATTATGTGTTATAAAAAATGTATTAACTTTTCAGAAAATTATTTGTCTGTCAGAAAAAACAAAGAGCTTGATAACTAAGAAAAAAGAGTTACAGAGTGAATTAATTCGTAGGCAAAATGTTCAGTCTGAAGTAATCAGATTAAGAAATATATGGGAAGAAAAAAAATCATTTGAAAATGGATTAACAAATAAAATTAATAATAAAAGGAAAACAAGCACAGAAGTTAATAACAAATTAATAACCATGAAAAAGGAAATAGAAGCTATTGCAGATTTAACAAGTAATTATCATACTAACAATAACGAACTTCAAAAAAATTCAAGTCAACTGGAGTTAGCAATGCATGAGGTCAAGAAATTGATACAAAATAAACAGTAAGGCAATATATATATATATATATATATATATATATATATATATATATATATATATATATATATATATATATATATATAGGCTATATATATATAAACAGTTGCTCAAACACACAACTATACTAAATATATAATGTTTGCAAGCTGTAGTTATAGTGGTAATAGGGTTCTGGCAGTGGAACAACGAGTATACTCTGTTGAAATAGTAACCCAGAGGTCGATGTTAAGTAACGGGGTTTGCCCAAGATGTATAAAGACGACAGATTATAGCTTATATCACAAACGCTCTTATCCTCCTCCCTACCATCTGTAATTGTAAAACTAATCATTAAAATTATGATATTATTACTTATGATATTGTAACTTGTAAAACACACAAACAAATACTTAGAATAAAATACATAACATAATTTTGTTTGTTTGAAAAAATTAAACATAACCTTTTTACGCAGAAAGAAGAAAAATTATTTAAAGCACAATACATTGAAAAAAAATATTAACCATGGGCACCTGAACCCTTTAAGTCAGGTATTGTATAGTATAATTACTGTAAAAGAAAATTTACGTTAATATAAAAATATGAAACAACATAATTTCATAAAAAATTTGTTCAATATTAAAAATCTTTAATAATAAAACGAATTGTGTGTGTGTGTGTGTGTGTGTGTGTGTGTGTACAGACAAATCTATGGCACATTTAGATCTGAAATTTTTATTGAAGGTAAGGAGAAGCAGGTAACATATCAAAGTTGGATTTTAAAATTCCTAATTAGATTTTTTCAAATTAAATACTTTTCTGAATATTGCACTTATTATATAGAATACTCATGGTGAAAACATTTAAATTTCACACATTATCTGTGTTGGTACTGCTAGGCATAGATATAAAGTAAAACATGAAGTAATATAAAAACATGTCCACTAAAATATTTTATTCAAATTAATTTATGGGAAAGTAGAAGAAAAATATTTTTTTGCATATGTTTAAATACTTACGATTTATAGTTTTTAAATTATGTACATTATAAATTGCTAACACACATTTTGTAGAGCAATGGACAAAAAATATGTACAATTTTATTATTTTAGGCAAGCTATCACGGAAGCATTAAATTGTCAAAAAGAAAAAGCAGTACAACAAAGACTTGAAAGAGATAAATTAAAAACAATATTAAACCAATTGAAAAGGGATGTAGTAGATTTGGTTAATGAAAACGAAACGTTCAGTAGTCTTTATAGAACAAAGAAAAGAGATTTAGAAGTCTTAAAATCGAAGGTAACAATTATGCTTTATTTTATAGTAGTATTACAATTATTTAATTATCGTTATAAACTAGACAAATAACTGTCCCTAATGTCTATCTGGAATCTCATCCTTATTGTAAAATTAATAATAAATACAAATCCTTGTATTTTTGTTTTATAAACAAAAGTATTAAATTATTCTGAGAACAATACATACAATAAGTATTAGAGTATACTAATTTAAAATTTCAGGATTGTTTAATAAACAGATATTATTATAAAAACTAAGTTCTATCAAATAAAAAAATGGTCTTTATTTAATTTAACAGTTACAAGAGTTACATAAAAAACTGGAAGGAGACTTTAAAATATATGACGTAGAAACACAGGATATAAAAAGCAAAATTAATGACTTGGAGAATAAACTGGTAGAAAAATTAGAAGAGCTGGAAGACCTTCCATATTTGAAGGAGAGAAAGGAACAGATCAAAGCTACTATGAAAGATAAAGATGCATTTTGGATTAATGAAAATAATAAAGCAATTTATGAATTTGATTTACAAATTAAGGTTTGTATTAAAGGTCACTGTTAGAATTAGTAATGTTATCATGATACTACAACATCTACTTGTTACTGAAAATGAGCTACGTATAAAATAAAAAAATACAAAGAAAAAACAATAAGTATTAAACACACTTTATTGATGTTATAGAAATTAATTTCTCAAAAATAATGATATTGAATGAAATCATAAATCATTTACACACTTTGATACTTGAATATTGAACTTGGCCTAAAAACTGAATTTGATAATAGCTTCAACAAGTTATTACCCAGAGAATCCATCCATCAGTTTAAAAATTATGAGAATTCAAAATTTAAAAAAATAAATAACTTTTTATCTTACACTTTTAAAAATTTTAAGCTTTTGAATTTCATAAATATATTATAACTAGCTGTTACCCGTTGCGGCTTTGCCTGCAATTATAATGTAGGCAATAAAATTTATAGTCCATTTTCAAAATCAAAATAGGTCATTTCATTTTAATATATTTCTATTTACAATATTATACGATTTATGGTTTTCGGCCAAGAAATATACATTTTTGTTACTCGATACTCTAAAACAGGGTCCTGTCAGATTTTAATAAAATACAGTATTATTAAAAAGTCACTATTATACAATTAAACTGGAATAGTATTGTGTTTATCTCAGGTACCTAAATCGTGTTCATACCAAATTTAATCTCAATTGGTCCAGTAGTTAAAGTGTAATTGAATAACAAACAAATAAACAAAAACAAACTTTCAGAAATGTAATATGATTACCTGTTAACCGTCACGGCTTTTCCCGCAATCGTAATATATATTAAAGATCACGCATAACCGTGTTAGGACCAACAACCGTGTCAGATAGGTTATGGTGTATTTCTTTTTTAAAATAAAGGTTTTTTTAACGCACCACCGTGTTAGTTAAGTTATGGAGTACTCTTTAAAAAAAATTAAGGCTTTTTTCCTGTATCACCGTATTAGGCCCAACAACCATGTCAGTTAGGTTCTGGAGTACTATTTTTTAAAAAATAAATAAAGGTGTTTTTTAATTCATCACTGCGTTAGGCTTAACAACCATGTTAGTTAACTTATGCAGTATTCTTTAAAAAAAATATAAAGATTTTTCACGCATCACCATGGCCTAACAAACGTGTCAGTTAAGGTTTGGAGTACTCTTTAAAAAAAAATAACGGTTTTTTCACACATCACCATGTTAGACTTAACAACTGTGTCAGTTAAGGTTTGAAGTACTCTTTAAAAAAAATAACGGTTTTTTCACACATTGCCATAATAGGCCCAACAACCATGTCAGTTAGGATATGTGGTATTCTTTAAAAAAATATAAAGGTTTTTTTACGCACCTACGTGTCAGTTAGAATATGTATACTAGTATTCTTTAAAAAAATATAAAGGTTTTTTCATGCATCACCGTGTTAGGCCTAACAACCGTGTCAGTTAGGATATGTATAATTCTTAAAAAAAATATAAAGGTTTTTTCACACATCATCGTGTAGGCCCAACAACCATGTCAGGATATGTCGTATTCTTTAAAAAAATATAAAGGTTTTTTCACGCATCACTGTGTTAGACCTAATAACCGTGTTAATTAAGTTACTCTTCAAAAAAAATATAACGGTTTTTTTCATGCATCACCTTATTAGGCCCAACAACCGTGTCAGTTAGGTTATAAGTACTATTTAAAAAAATTAATAAAGGTTTTTTTAATGGATCACCGTGTTAGGCATAACAACCATGTTAGTTAGCTTATGGAGTATTCTTTTAAAAAACTATAAAGTATTTTTCACGCATTACCATGGTAGACCTAACGACCGTGTCAGTTAAGGTTTCAGTACTATTTAAAAAAAATAAAGGTTTTTTTCACACATTACCGTGATAGGCCCAACAACCGTGTCAGTTAGGATATGTAGTATTCTTTAAAAAAAATATAAAGGTTTTTCACGCATCACCGTGTTAGGCCTAACAGCCGTGTCAATTAGGTTATATAATATTCTTTAAAAAGTAAAGGTTTTTTTTTACACATCACCGTGATAGGCCTAACAATCGTATCAGTTAGGATATGTAGTATTCTTTAAAAAAATATAAAGGTTTTTCACACATCACCATGATAGGCTCAACATCCGTATCAGTTATGTTATGTAGTATTCTTTAAAACATTATACAGGTTTTTTCACGCATCACCGTGTTAGGCCTAACAACCATGTCAGTTAGGATATGTAGTATTCTTTAAAAAAATATAAAGGTTTTTCACACGTCACAGTGTTAGGCCTAACAACCGTGTCAATTAGGTTATGTAGTATTCTAAAAAAAAATAAAGGTTTTTTTCACCATCACCATGATAGGCCCAACAACCGTGTCAGTTGGGATATGTAGTTGTCTTTAAAAAAATATAAAGGTTTTTTCACACATCACCGTGTTAGGCCTAACAACCATGTCAGTTAGGATATGTAATATTCTTTTAAAAAATGTAAAGGTTTTTCACGCATCACCGTTTTAGGCCTAACAACCATGTCAGGATATATAGTAGGCTATTTTAAAAAAAAATATAAAGGTTTTTTCATGAATCACCTTGTTAGACCTAACAACCGTGTCAGTTTGGTTATGCAGAATTCTTTTAAAAAATTGGTTTCTTATCACCCAAAACCCGTGTTAGTCGTATTTTTTTTTTTTTTGTTTTACCGATTTACAACATGTTACTGATTTTCGCCGGGTACCAATTTTGAGGTTATGTTGGTCACTTTTATTTTAGATTTTATCGTACTTCTCGTGCTTTCATATTTTGGATTCTTGCTCTTGGGCACATAATAAAGCATTTTAGTAACAAAAATATCGAAAAATATAGGTTATACTATACTGAATGTTTACTATTTTTTCATGTAATGTAATTACACAAATACTACCTTACAATTGGCACTCTGTGTAGGGATTTTTTTACATTAATTATTGAAAATTCAACACAAAGTAACAAATTAAAGTCAGTTTTGAAAAAAATTTCAACTAAAATATTGAAAATGTTACATTAAAAACAATAATTTTGCAATAAATAAAACACAGATTAAGATTATTAAAATAGGATTGAATCTATGTTCATCTCAGGTACCTAAATCACATGTCCAGTAAATAACTACA
Organism: Callitettix versicolor; assembly: GCA_022606455.1. Classification (NCBI taxonomy): domain Eukaryota; kingdom Metazoa; phylum Arthropoda; class Insecta; order Hemiptera; family Cercopidae; genus Callitettix; species Callitettix versicolor. The sequence continues at coordinate 33,182,222 of CM040184.1, forward strand.
ATTAACACATGACACAAAACTAAAAACTGATAATTATTTTGGGCTGGGTAAGTAGTATAATGACGTTTTGTAAAACGGGAATAGGCCTATATGTATCTCTGATACTTAAACCATATTCGTACCAAATTTCATCTCAATTGGTCAAGTGGTTAAAGCGTGATTGAAAAACAAACACACAAACTTTCAGAAATATAATATGAATTAGATTCTAATTACATTTATAAAATAAGGTTTTCAAAAAGTGTAAGAAAAAAGGTTATGACTTGAACAAGATTTTGATTAGCCCCCATTTTAAAACAGATGAACAACTAACAAAAAAATGAACAATCATTTTTCTTGCTAAGTTTAAAGTGGGTTAAAAAAATTGTGAATACTGGGCAATAATTCAGAGTGACATACTAGTATTTTTATTAAAAAGTAAATTAAAAGTGTAGGATTTATTTGTGCATGTTGAATTTATAATGTGACAAATCACAACTGAACCATATGTGTGAATGCTGAATATCCTAAATGATTTACTGTATAGAAAGGATCTTTGGGGTTTAGTTTAAAAACTGTTTTCTTCAATATTACCATTATTTTTTTTATGTGAAGAGGAAATGTTTTATGCACTCTTCGAATGGGAGTTGCATCTATTAAAACACCCTCTTCTTCTGGGCTCTTATCTGATTTTCTTGATGAAATGGCCAAAGAGTCACTGGTTACATAACTTCTTGACCAACCAAAGCACCTCTTTCAGTTATTTCTTAACTGCTTTAATGTTCTTGACTTGTCTGGTACCACAGTTATCTCAGTTGATGTTATATGTTGTTGATAAATTTTTTAATCAACTTCTTTTTTCTTATGTTCTTTGACATGAGAACCACTAAGTTATCCAGCGTAACCTCTTCTCCTAACTGCCTTGTCAGATCATCTTGTTCTGGTCTCCACTTCCCACATACTTATTGCCAAAACATACATGCAATAGCAAGTATCTAAGTATTAAATTAATTGTAGTTGTGTTACAGGATTTGGAGAAAGAAAGAACATTATATCAAGCAAATTTTGATGCAATCTCAAAAAAAGAAGAAGACACTCTAAGTGAAGTGAAAACATTGATTAGTAATAAAAAAGAATTTGCGGTAACATTGGATAAAACACTTCATGATTATAAGATGGAGTTGACACTGTTAAAAGAGAAAGAAGTAAGTTTTATTTTAATATTCTTAATTCTTTTAGTAATGGAATGATATTATTAAATTATTTATTTATAATGTAATTTTACAAAACTAAGTGTATATTTGTTACTTATAATTTTGTCTGATCATGACAAATTTGGCAGATATATTCTCTCCTTCTTCTAAAAATTCTGAATGGTTTTTGAAATAAATATAATGAATTGGAAAATAATAATAATTAGTAATTTAAATTCTAAGTACTACAGAAAATGTAGAAAGCAATAACAGTATTCCTTATGAAACTTTGTGGCTATTTTGATAACAAGGTAGAAATTCTCTTAAGAGTTTTAATTATTGGAGTTAGTCTGGTGGATGTCATATCGTGTATAATGAAATAAATCTGTACATTTCCACGTTTAATGTAGTTATTTAGTTTATTCCTATTTGTGTTAAAATATTTTAAACAGGCATGATATACATTACTTAAAAAATATGTATGATTTGATGATATTTAGTACATTTTTTATTAATATTATTAAAAATACCTAAATAAAGAAAAATATTTTGTTTTAAATATACCATTCACATTTTACATTTAACAGACAGAATACCAAACTAAGATATCTCTACTGGAAGATAAGCTCAGAAAAGTTTCTCAAACAGCCAAAGTAACTAGAAAAGATATTACATCAGCATTTGCTCCAAGTAAACCTATGAAGGTAGTAAGTCAACATAAATTAAGTTTTATGCATTTTAATTTTATTCTTATGATATGTAAATATTATCACATTATTATATAAGACTTTTTCAACTATAGTTGAAACAGTTTAATTTTAAACCAAGTTTAAATCTGCCTTCTTTTAACACAATACAATCAAGATTAACTAATTTATGTTGTATAGTATATCAATACTTCTGATTCATGGCCTAATTAAAAAAACACATGAATTCAATATTTATCTTAAAATTTCATTAAAAAGTAGTGTTATAGCAAAATAATAAAGTAACAATTTAATTGTGACTGGAAAATCAGCCCTGTTAGTGTTAAACCAAAAGATTATGATTACTAATGGTTCTCACTTATCTTGCATGTCATTCAGGAATTGTTTCACAAAATAAACTAGATAAGTTTCTTTGTTGTTGCTTTTCATCACTAGTTTGATTATAATAATTTGCAATTTTATTGAATTGTTTTATGAGAGAATCATGTGCTGTCTAAAAGAAGTACATACTTTAGGTCAATGTAACCTTTTATCTTGTAAACCTATATAACATTTTTATATAAAAAATTTTTTGTCCTCATTTTGTAGTCAAAATTTAGAGTAACTTTGTAAAAAATAAGATTATTTGGTTCATATGTAGTTCCTTAATACTGTATGTTTCCTATACACATACAGAAAGTCAAAACAAAAATATTAAAATTTCTGAAGTTTGTGTATTTTATTTTTTTAAATTTTAAAGTAATTTTAATAATCAATATAATTTTTAATTTTAACAGGAAAGAGGTTATAAACCAACAAGTGTATTAAGAAAACAATCAGAAATCAAGCATGGAGGTGGTAAAGAAGTATGTAGCTTACTGAAAAATTTTATTAAAACATTCTTAATAAGACTTTGACAAAAATGAATGCTAATTTCTTTTTTTAACAGAGCTTATTTAAAATTGACATATAGATTTTTAGAATTTGGAAATATCACCTTTTAACAATTTGATTGGTAATAATGTTTTTGAATGTCATCAGTTACAGTACATATAAAAGTGACATTTAATTTCTAAAAATGTTATAAAAGAGTAAAAAATATATATAAAAGTTATATTTTTAATAATTTAATTCTCAATCAAAGAGTAAAATAACTGCTTATTATAAAAAAATTAATTTTCCTTATAAAAAAAGTCTTGTATTATTTCTCTCTCTCTCTCTCTCTCTCTCTCTCTCTCTCTCTCTCTCTCTCTCTCTCTCTCTCTGTGTGTGTGTGTGTGTGTGTGTGTGTGTGTGTGTGTGTGTGTGTGTGTGTGTGTGTGTGTGTGTGTGTGTGTGTGTGTGTGTGTGTGTGTGTGTGTGTGTGTGTGTGTGTGTGTGTGTGTGTGTGTGTGTGTAAAACAAAATATCATACTATTAAAAACATGACAGAACTGCTGTCAATACAATACAGTTCCTGCTATACTCTTAGAAAGTTAATAAAGACTTAAGTTATAGTATTGCTGGCACCACAGTCTTATACAGTACTCCATACAGCAGACTACTCCACTCAATAATACTCGTGCATACTCAGTATACAAGAGGTTGTTCTCTGGCTCAGATGTCAGAAACCCGAAATTTTAATTTATTATTGTCTCTTAATGTTGTGATGCGTCCAAGATTGTCATGACTATGGTTGGTAATTATTAAGTTTTTGTTAGGGTTGGAAGTGAAAAAGCAATTGTTACATTATTATTATATCTTTTATTATTACAGTAATAAAAAATACAACTTTACAACAAAGGAATCAGCTGTGAAGCTGTTACATTTTGTACCACACGTCGTCGCGTGTGCGTGCGTGCGTATGTCGCGCGTGCGCGTGCGTGCGTGCAAGTGTAAGTGCGTGTGCGTGCGTGTGTGTGTGTGTGTGTGTGTGTGTGTGTGTGTGTGTGTGTGTGTGTGTGTGTGTGTGTGTGTGTGTGTGTGTGTGTGTGTGTGTGTGTGTGTGTGTGTGTGTGTGTGTGTGTGTGTGTGTGTGTGTGTGTATGTGTGTGTGTGTGTGTGTGTGTGTGTGTGTGTGTGTGTGTGTGTGTGTGTGTGTGTGTGTGTGTGTGTGTGTGTGTGTGTGTGTGTGTGTGTGTGTGTGTGTGTGTGTAACCTTTGAAGCAGGGATAGAGACACATAATGGCATATTTTAGTCCAAACATTTGTAAGTTGAGTTTTTGCATCTTTTTTTCTTCATGTGTGTTATAACACACATTCTGTAGTTTCCTCTTGCATCCCCTTAGGTACTGGGACCTGGAGAGGGAAATAACAGCCAGTCAGATGGAGGGATTGTCTGTCATTGCACTGTTTCCAGTGGTCAAATAATGGTAGTCCAATGTGTTTCTCCAACCCACTTCTACATACCTAAAAAGTGACAACAACTTAAATTCATGTATATTACTAATATATAAATGAATATAAATTCTTGTAAAAAAAACCTTATACATGACTTTCCAAAAAGTCACTGCTCTTTATGAAACATGTTGTCAATAACATTCTAGAATTTTATTACTGTTTTAATGTATTTATTTTTAGTAAGCAAAGTGTTAAATAATTATTGTATAACATTGTTAAGTTTTTTATCTTACAATAATTTATTTCCAAAAACTAAATATTAAATTTGTGTATTTTGCATTAATTTATGTAACTGTTTGATATATTTTTGTTGTACATCTTAGAGATAACATTTTATTATTATGTGTTAACAAAGGTGTCAACAAAGCAACATGAAGAAAATTTATTAATGACACCAACATCATCTGTGGAGCTTGATTTTAATATTCAGCACAAAAAGAATAAATCTCCTCACCGTCCTCTGAAGAAGGTAATTATTTGTGCCAAATGTGCTTATAGGAAAAAACTTGTACATATTTCGTTTTTAACATCATTTTTTAAACAATCGCTCATAAATTTAATTTTCAAATGACGCATTATTAATTTGAACATTATTTTACTTAATACTACATTACAGTAACCTCTTGGTGAGGATTATAATAAATTAAATTTTAAATTATAAGAATGAGCCATCAATACCAGTACATTGTTTTCATATTTTAAAAATTCTTATACATGTTACAATTGTATCACTGTGTTTTAAATGAGAGGATGTAAATTAATAGCCGTAACTAAGCCGTACATTATATAGCCAATCAGAATAATGATCTGTCTGTGTTGAGCTTTTTTATTTATATTTATTGAGTAAATATTTAAAATATTGTTATCTATTTAGAAATTGTTGTCTCATAAATTTGTGTTTTTAGGCAAAAATAAAAGATCCATTTGATTTCACCAGCTGAAATTAATTTAGAAGGAACCATGTTTCAAAAATGTGAAGAATTAGTTAGAAAAAAAATAATAAAAACAAAGAAAGTTATTTCTTATTATAAGCATAACAATTTAATTTGATATTAATAACAATAAAGTTCAAACTAATTTCTTGTTTAAGTTACTGTATCTAATCTCTAAGCATTATATATATCACAATTTGAATTATAATTTTTAATTAATCTAGTTTTACAGGTTTAGTAATCTTGTGATTGTAATACTAATAATTTTTGTAAATTAGAAAACTTACTGTAAATTTTGAACTTTAGAAAACTTAAAAAGATTGTTTATTTCAGACATTTTTGACTAAATCAATCAATTTTTTAAATCAACATGATCAGAGAATATAATAATGTATTATTTGTATTAATTTTATGTTGTTAGTCTACCTTTTATTATTTAAAATAACTGCAGTATATGGTTATTAATAATCTAGCAGTATATGGTTATTAATTGAATATTTTTGATACCTTTAGAGTTGAAGTATCACTATTATTAATATTCATGATGAATTTGTAATATCTATCTTTTTTAAACTTTCAATTTTGTAAAGATAATTTTGTTTGTATCTGGTAGTTTTATTAGTTAAATAGTTGGTTGTATATTTGGTAATGTCAAAGCAGTTTAGAATATTTTTTCCATATTTATTAAACAATAAAAATATAAAAACAAAATACCATAGTTCTTTAAAAACAAAGTTTTTTAAAACTTTTTTCTGTTGTAATAATTTGCATAGCCTATTTTTTTAATCATTAATTTATAATGCAAAAATGTCTAAAAATGAAAGTGGTAATTTCAAATCATAAAGAAAAATCATATCTTTTTTTAACATTTACATTTTTTTAAAATCTGAGATCACCATAGTAATGAACATTAAAATCTCCATAAATTAGCATTTTAAATTATTTAAAATTCCATTAAACATTTAAATTATAATTTAATTCAGATTTTAATTCATACTATGATGGTGAAATTAGTTTTTCAAGAGTTTAAAATATAAAAAAAAATATTATGATGTGATGTTACAGTTAAGAAATTTGTTTTATTACTGTTGTATGACATTGGCTGAAACTAAAAACAGGAGTTTTACCTCACAGATTACAGAATATAAATACTGTAACAATATGTAATGAACATGTACTGTACATACAACCTAATAATATTTATTTATGGTGTATGTATGGATATATTATTATGTATTTTATAGAAATCTGTTTACAATAATAATCTTAACATATAAAAGAAGAAGTCCTGACTGACTGATTCATAATAAATGCAGAGCCAAAACTATTTTAGCTAGTGACATGAAATTTTCAGGTAACAGGGGAGGTATCTTACCATATAGGTGTGGAAAGATCCTTTCTTTCCAAAAAAAAGAAAGGATTTTGAACAAATTTGAATTTAACGTCATTAAAACTACTTACCCAGTCCAAATTGAATAATCAACATACAACCGAGACTATTATAGCTAGAGACTTGAAATTTTGAGGATACCTTCTTACAACAATGTTGAAATGCACTGAGAAAGAATTTGGCAAAAAAATTGATTTTAACGTCATTAAACTACTTGCCCAGTCCAAATTTAATAATCAACGTACAGTCGAGACTATTATAGCTAGAGACTTGAAATTTTCAGGGTACCTTTTTACAACAATGTCAAGGTGTACTAAGAAAGGATTTTGCAAAAATTTGATTTTAACGCAATTAAACTATTTACCCAGTGCAAATTGAATAATCAACATACAACCGAGACTATTATAGCTAGAGACTTGAAATTTTCAGGGTTACCACCACATGTAAAGGTGCATTGAAAAACCATTCAACCCCTAAAGAAGCAAAAATTAGGTACAACAATTTTTACAGGAAAAAATATGTTTTCGTCTGACCTTAAAACGTAACATAGTCACTCTTAAATATAAGTCATGAAATATATTTTTAACTATTTCCCAAAACTCATCCCGTAAAGAGATTGAAAGGGGGTAGACAATGTAAAAAAAGGGTATACAATTTTGCATTGAAAAAATATTTCTTTTGGATCATATATTCTAGAATATGCTATGAAACACAAATAATAAAATATATGTCAACATTTTTCTGAATTCATTCCCTAAAAAAATTAAAATGTAAAAAAGAGGTATAATTAGAGAAAAAGAATGTTTTCATTGGAGAAAAATATGATTTATTAAATTTTCGTTAAAGTAAACAAAATCCCCCCCCCGGAATTCATCCCCTAAAAGGACAAAAATATAAAAGAGAATTTACTCCAATACAATAAAAAATTTTGTGTTGGAGAAAAATATTTTTTATCAGATTTTCTTAAATTCAAATGGAACACATTAGAAGACATTAAAACAACATATTCAGGTTATAATATTTTTTCATATTCCCTGTAAAATAATCATGAGTTTAGATTATCATGCTTTTATTAATATATTTTTCTATGTTTCTAAATTATTACATTACTGAAACAGTTTAAATTTCATGGGCGAAGCCGCGACAGATAATGCTAGTCTGTTTATAAAACAACCATTCCATCTGCATCACTAAACATAGTAGTCCAGTGTCTGTAGTCACAGTCATCTTATTCATATTATATTTCTGAAAGTTTGTGTGTTTGTTTGTTTGTTATTCAATCACGCTTTAACTACTGGACCAATTGAGATAAAATTTGGTACATATATGGTTTAAGTATCAGAGATACATATAGGCCTATTCCCGTTTTACAAAACGTCATTATACTACTTACCCAACCCAAAATAATTATCAGTTTTTAGTTTTGTAACATCTGTTAACTATAGTTAGGTTTAATTACTGTTTACTGAACATGAGATTTAGGCACCTGAGATGGACATAGATCTAATCCAATTTTACAAATCTTAATCTATGTTTTATTTATTTATTTATTTTTTTTTGTGTTTAATAATAGTCAGACTAATAGTCAGAATAATAGTCAGAATAATAGGAATGCTAATAATAATAATTCGCGATCAATTAGATTTGACACAGAGAAAATTTTAAGTTCTGATGAGTTCTCGAAGATGACGGCTGACTTAAGGGACAAGAATTGGGAAGAGATTAGAGATGCATTTGTGTGCCGAGCCGAAAACATAGCCCCATTTAAGAAAAATAAAAAACATGCATGGTGGAATGAAGAGTGCGTTAAACTCATAAGCAAAAGACAGCAAGCATGGCAGGAATGGTGTTCCTGTAAAACGGACGACAAGTATTGGAACTTTCTCCAAATTCGTAAGGATGTCAATAAGCAGATAAAGTTAATAAAGAAGCAAAGCGAACATCAATTGTTACTTAAGATAGATGAGGAATTTGCCAAAAATAATTCAAGAAGTTTTTATAAAACGTTTAAACAAAAGTTAGCTAAATATAATCCTCCGAGTCTTCAATTACAAGATAAGGATGGTCAACTAGCTCACAATAATACGGATAATTGTAGAATTTTGAGGAACTGTTGAATTGTGAGGAACCCGAAGAAAGATTTGTGTTCGAGACTAGCAACATTAATAAAGAAGATTCACAGCCTCCAGATATTTATGAAATTCAGGACCTAATATCGGAACGTCAGAATAACAAGGCTTCAGGGGAAAGTTCTATTGTAGCGGAGCTTTGGAGGAAAGCCAATATCAGTGCACAGTATTCATTGGTTGGTATCATCGAAAATGTGTGGGAAACAGAAGAGGTACCATCTGACTGGAAAACAGCTTTAATACATCCACTCCACAAGAAAGGTTCAAAAACAGACCGAACAATTATAGGGGAATTTCGTTACTGGAAGTAACGTATAAGATACTTTTGGAAGGCGTTACTGAAGAGAGCAGAACCACAGCTGGACTGCCAACTAGGGGAGTATCAGGGTGGATTTAGGAAGGGTAGATCATGTGCGGAGCAGATTTTTAACCTTAAAAGTGTCATGACCTATTGTAAACTCTCGAGTAAAACGTATGTAATAGCATTCATTGACTTCCAGAAAGCATATGACTCCATTGATAGGACTTCACTCATATCAATATTAAGGGAATTGGGCCTGGATAACAAAACTACGAATATAATTAAGTCCACCTTAACAGACACATATTCTAAAGTGAAATTTATGGGACAAGTGTCAGAACCATTTCTGATCAGAACTGAGTCAGACAAGGTGATGGTTTATCACCGCTATTATTTAATTGTGTGCTGGAGAAGGTGGTTAGAGAGTGGAATCAAAATCTGAAGGAAGGCAGTGGAATCAAAATGGGGACCAAAGGACTGAAGTGTAACTGCCTGGCTTTTTTTGCGGATGATCTGGCTCTCATAGCCAAGGACTGGTCCGAGGCAGAATTACAAATTAAAGAGTTGCAGAAGCAAGCCATTAAAGTAGGTCTCGAATCTCATTTGAGAAAACCAAAATACTAACGAATATTAAAAATGCACCACGACATTTGGGAGTCGGTAGTCATAAAATCGAGAGAGTTGACCACTTCAAATATCTGGGTGAATGGATCAGCTGGAACGCCTTAGAAAAGAGAGCATTGGAATCCAGGATGTGTAAAATGGAATTGGCCTTTCAATTAACCAAAGAGGTGTATAACAAGAAATCGTTATCCTGGAATTCCAAACTTAAGCATTATAAAACTGTGATCAAACCAGAGGCTTTATATGCATCTGAAACTCTTACACTCAATAATAAGGGATTACTGGACAACCTGGAGAAGAAGGAAAGAAAGTTAATAAGGAAGATATTGGGCCAAAACTTTAGAAATAATGAAGTAAAGTTGATTTCTAATAAAAACCTGTATCTCAAAATTGAGAGACTCTCAGATAGCATGAGGAAAAGACGACTTAGTTTTTATGGCCATATTAGTAGGATGAACAGCAGTAGACTTACTAGGCGGATCTTTGCTTTCTTCAGGGATCGGAAAACGAAGAGTAATTGGTTCAGGCGGGTCCAGGAAGACTTAACTGAGCTGGCGATATCAGATGAGATGATTGACGATGTACTTAAACTGCGAAAACTTTTACATAATGAAAACCTAAGGTTCCAAGAAAAACCAACATCTAAAAGGGACGGGGCAGTCTCGGATGAAAGAAGGAAGGCAGCCTCTGATAGAATGAAGCAGTATTGGATACAGCGGAGGGCAGCTAACGCATATCAAAGTAATTGAATTGGCGTACCCCAAAGTGGGTGATCCGGATGAAAGAAGAAGAATAGTCAGACATTAAACACCAAAAAAAAAAAAAAAAAATATATGGTTAGGTTTAATTACTGTTTACTGAACATAAGATTTAGGCACCTGAGATGGACATAGATCTAATCCAATTTTACAAATCTTAATCTATGTTTTACTTATTGCAAAATTATTGTTTTTAATGTTACATTTTCATCTAATAATCACAATCTGGTATTTTTCATTTAAGACTATTCAATGTTTTTAAAGCAGAGTGCAGAATATATATATTATATACAATTTTATTAGGATACTTTAATTGTAAGGTAGTATATATATATGTGTAATTACATTATATGAAAAAATGGTAAATATGCATTGCAGCATCTATTGGAGTTTTCGATATTTTTCTTACTAAAATGCTTTATTATGTGCCCAAAAGCAAGAATCCAAAATATGAAAGCAGGAGAAGTACGATAAAACAAAAGTGACCAACATAACCTCAAAATTGCTACCGGCGAAAATCGGTACCGTGTTGTACTGATTTTAGACGTATTTTTATTGTTTTACTGATCTACAGATCAGTAAAACAATAAAAATACGTCTAACACGGATTTGGGTGATAGGAAACCCATCTTTTAAAAGAATAGTGGATAACCTAAGTGACACGGTTGTTAGGCCTAACACGGTGATGCGTGAAAAAACCTTTATATTTTTTTAAAGATTATTTGGCTACATATCCTAACTGTCACGGTTGTTTGGCCAAACACGGTGATGCGTAAAAAAACCTTTATATTTTTTTAAAGAATACTGCATATCCTAACTGACACGGTTGTTAGGCCTATCACGGTGATGTGTGAAAAAACCTTTAAACTTTTTAAAAGAATACTAAGTATATTAACTGACACGGTTATTAGGCCTAACACGGTGATGCGTAAAAAAACTGTTATATTTTTTTAAAGAATACTACATATCTTAACTGATATGATTGTTGGGCCTATCATTGTGATGTGTGAAAAAACCTTTATTTTTTTAAAGAGTTTCCAAACCTTAACTGACACGGTTGTCAGGCCTAACATAGTGATGCGTGATAAATCTTTATATTTTTTTAAAGAATACTCCATAAGCTAACTAACATAGTTGTTAGGCCTAACACGGTGATGCATTAAAAGAACCTTTATTTATTTTTTTCAAAAGAGTACTCCATAACCTAACTGACACGGTTGTTGGACCTAATACGGTTATGCATGGAAAAAAACTTTATATTTTTTTTAAAGAGTACTCCATAACTTAACTAACACGGTGATGCGTGAAAAAAACTTTATATTTTTTTAAAGAATACTATATATCCTGACACGGTTGTTGGGCCTATCACGGTGATGCGTCAAAAAACTTTTATATTTTTTAAAAAAATACTAGGCTACATATCCTGACACGGTTGTTAGGCCTAACATAGTGATGCGTGAAAAATCTTTATATTTTTTTACAGAATACTCCATTAGCAAACTAATATGGTTGTTAGGCCTAATACGGTGAAGCATTAAAAAACCTTTATTTATTTTTTTAAAAAGAGTACTCCAAACCTAACTGACACGGTTGTTGGGTTACACGGTGATGCAGGAAAAAAACCTTAATTTTTTTTAAAGAGTACTCCAAAACTTAACTAACACGGTTGTTAGTCCTAACACGGTAATGCATGATCTTTAATGTATATTATGATTGCGGGCAAAGCCGTGACGGGTAACAGCTAATCATATTATATTTCTGAAAGTTTGTTTTTGTTTATTTGTTTGTTATTCAAATACACTTTAACTACTGGCCCAAATGAGATTACATTTGGTGTGAACACGTTTTAGGTATCTGAGATAAACACAATACTATTCCAGTTTAATTGTATAATAACGACTTTTTAATAATACTATATTTTATTAAAATATGACATGACCCTGTTTTAGCGTATCAAGTAGCAAAAATTGATATGTCTTTGCCGAAAGCCATAAATCATATAATATTGTATATAGCAATATATTAAAATGAAATGACCTATTCTGATTTTGAAAATTGACTATAAATGTTATTGCTTACATTATAATTGCAGGCAAAGCCGCAATGGGTAACAGCTAGTATATAATGAGATGAACCATGATGATGATCATCATCATCATCACATGTTATTGGTGGGTATTCTGTTTTAGAGTCTAGTTATTCTGGAACAGTCAAAATCAAGCATTTTCTCAAACGTTATCACCCCTGTTCTTGCAGATTGCAGTGTTCGTAGCGGCAAATAGTGTAACTACTTGGACTTTATCCCCTGATATTTGCACACGCTTTTTATTATAGTGGCTGTTCTTTTAGTCCTTGTATATTCAATGTAATCGTCACACATCTCGATTGTTTTCATCCGACTAAGATTTTATGGTTGACTCGATTATTATAGGACGGTGGATTGTCTCGATTGTAAAAAACATCTCACAATCGCTCATCGCATGTAAGCTCGATGCAAAAATCGAAGTTGTAATATTAATGCTGCCAACCTCTCTGGATGGTTGCGAATGATTTAAAAACTTGAGAAAGTAAGGTCAACTTGCACTGGCCTGGTCGCAGACCATTCCTATTTCCTATTGTTCTATAATCTGTGGTTCTGTGTGTGCGTTCTGTGCGTGTATTATTTTGTCATTTTGAAATGAATTAATTATAATATTTGGAAGACTGCTGTTGAGATATTTAATATTAAATAATAAAGTCACATTATTTAATTATGATTTCACAGTATATCGAAGTTTAATATACAGGCAGTTCTTTTAAAAGTGTGCGGTACATATTTAAAAATGAATGCAACAAGCTTATACGTTTCAACTTGTAGGTTAGTTTTGCAGGCTAATGTTGAAGATTCTACCTCTTGGACTGACTTATATCGTCTAATACCATATTTACGACAATCTTTATCGTGCACCGTTTGTGGAAATTTACTAATAGAACCTTATACACCTACTGAAACAAATTGTCAACATCATGTTTGTAGATCATGTAAAGGAGGTCGTAAAAAACTCAAACCTTCTTGTAGTTGGTGCAAAAACTATGAGAAGTATATTGAAAATGTTCAACTCCGTATATTATTACAATGCTATAAAAAGCTGTGTGAATATATGACAAGTACAGCCATTTTCAAAAACTTGGTTTGTAGTGCACCTTCAAACCCTTCCAGTAATTGTAACATATCTTCAGATGGATCTCCGAATTTACTGAATCTTATCCAGGAAGGCTCAGGTTTTGTAGATGAGTTTCAGACTTCTTGTGGTATTTCTAAAAATACATTTAGTCTTCTCCCGAGTGTTTACACTACAAGTACTTCTACACAAACAAGTTTAACTTCTTCATCGGACCTTCAAACAACAGATTTTACATCTGATCTTGGCAGCAGTCTCCAAAATGTAAGATCTCTAACAGTAATGCAGAATGGAACTTCTCTTTATTCAGTCATGCATACAGGAAACAAACTAACTATTAAACGGAAAGCTTCTGAAGTGGAAAATGAAATTCCAGATTTAATACCAGTTGTAGGTTTACAAGACAATACTCAGCCATTGGTAAATATTTTTTTATTTATATCAGTTATATATTCCTTTACACCATTTTATGATAAATATTATAGAATCATACAGAACTTTAAAATTAAAGGTCTTATATAGGGTAAGGATATGAAATGTGATAAAAAGTATACATCACTTTCTCAAAAAAACAAAACAACGTAAATATGCAGTGTATATTGTTCTAGAGTTTTCGATAATTATTTTTTGCTAGAATGCTTTATTATGTGACTAAAATCAATTACCTAGAATACAAAATTGTGGAAAGTATGGGAAGTATGATAAAAATTTAAAATAAAAGTAACCCGCATAACCTTAAAATGGCTATCATGTGAATATGGATAACATGTTTGTGTTTGCTAAAACAATAAAAACCTTATTAAAAAAGTACTGAATGTCCTAATGACATGGTTGTTGGGTGAAGAACCTAACTCACATGGTTGTTAGATGAAAAACCTATTTAATGAAAGGGATGTCATCTGAATGTCTTGATATCAAGAACAAACAAAATAATACATATTTACCAATGGCTATTATAATGCACTATATATTGCTTTCAATTTTTCATCAATTTTTATGTTAAAATGCTTTATTACATGCCCAAAAGCAACTATCCAAAACATGACAGAGTGGAAAGTATTGAAAGTACAATACAAATTGAAAATGAATTTCACCCGCATACCTCAAGATTATTACTATAGAGGTATTTGTACAGTTGAGGTTTTTTCAAATATTGACTTTTTTAATATCTTTTTATTTTGTACCTTATTACCTAATTAACGCATATTCACCCGTGGAAAATAATTTTCTTAAAAATCACTTATGATTTTAGGCCATTGCTGTTTACATTGCATTGAATGTACTAAATTTCATACATGGATTTAACGGTCATGCACATTATTATTAATTATCATGTACTTACTGTTCATGCACATTACTCATTCTGAGAGCCATTACTAATTGTTAAGCCATTGCTTTGTTTGTTCTTTAATGAGAACATTGTTAAAATGGCCTCTGTTATTTGTGAACTTTGTGATTTACCTCTTTTGTATTAGAAGTTAATTGTCCTTATTGTAAATATAAGCATATAATAGTCTTTATTTCATTATTGACAGTTCTATTGGCCAGGCTCATAAAGCATGTAACATTTATATTTACAGTTTATAGCAATCTCATATATTGTTAACAGTTCCGATAAAAACAAAAAATCTGGTGGATTTAAAAATTGATGGTGCAGTGATTTGCATCAATATTAGATTAAATTTAGGGTGAAGCAGTAGTTTTTTCAAAAGGAAACTTTATCAACTTAATGCAGTTTTAATTGGTAGGAGTACAAATATACTATAGGCTATAGGCTACTGTAGGCTTTTTTATAACACAATACACTTTAGTCTAATCGTATGTTAGCCTACATATGTAGGGGACCTACAAGAATTTCAGATTTCTTAAAATTAATTTGTAACATCACCATATTAATGGTAGGTTTGTTTGTTTAGAAAAAGTTTTGTTAAAGGAACAACTAATTAAATCAACCAATGGGTATTGCAAATCAATTTTATTTTATTTTAAGTTATGTATGTGGCTTTTTTAAGTATTGTGCTTTTTTGTTTAGAACTTATAAACAAAAATATTTTTTAAAATAACTCGATAGCTTTTTAAACTAAAATTCTGACCTTATTATTTTATAACAAATGGTACACAGTATAAACATTTGTAATTAAAAAGTTCCAGAATTCTATTAGTAACAACAATTCATCATTCAAAACTCCTGGTCGCAAAAGTAAAGCAGCAGCAGCAAGTTCAACAATAAAAGTGGGTTGTCGTTGCGGAACTGCAACTCAGACTCCTGGCAAATTAACTTGTGGAGGTCAAAGGTGTGCATGCTACTCAGAAAACAAACCCTGTATAGACTGTAAATGTCGAGGTTGTCGCAACCCTCACACTTCAAATGGACAGAAGGTGAATGTATAAATATATCATCATTGAAATGCATTAGTAGGCTACAAATTTTTGATAGAGCTACCATTAGAAAACATCAGTACTTATAAACTGTCTTTTAAAATAATTTTGCATTTAGTCATGCTTGTTTTCTACATGTTTAAAAGAATAGTAAGGTTTTTATAGTCTGTAAAGTTATATGATAAGAATGATTTTTTTTAATGTGTGATTTTTTTACTACCAAATTACCTAAAATGTATAGACCTAACCATAAATTGGAAAATTATGAAACATGACACTTCGTTACTGAAGTAAACCATGAAAAATCTAGCGATTCAAAATAAACATTTGTATATTTAAAATATCATGGGGAAAAATAAGATAAAAAAGTATTTTAAAGTAAGGTAAACCCTATCCGTATTTTGATACAATGTCTTAAATCATTATATTGACCAATGGGAGTTTATAAGCCTCTGTACAGGTAGATTACTACAAGCTTTTAAACCTTGTTCACATTGGCTTGTACTGGGTGGGGACGGAGTGGATGCCAGAAGCTGGCTTCTCAGTATTTGTCCCATCTGAACAGTTGTGCTATTATACTAATTAGTCTGGTTTGTAGAGATATAACCCACTGCTACACCTTTTTTTTTCTTGTCATACTTAACCTTTTTGTCTATGTGGTTTAGTAGACTTGTATGCTAGTATCATTTGAGTATTGAAGCATTTTGATTTTCATTGACAAAAAATGAAGTTATCAGAAAATGACACCATAAAGTTTTTGTCAAATTATACGGGCAGTACAAGTTTTTGTGGGACAATGGTGGTGTAAGTTATAGAAACCTTCACATGCGATCAGGTGTGAAAGTTTAGTGGAGGGGGGAAATGTGATTGGACTTTAATAAGGCTGATGCAAAATGAAAAATTAAAAGTTTGTGAAGTATCCTACCATCAGGAAGTATTAAACAGTAAGAAATCTAAAACATTAGAAGTTGCAAGAAATACTTTGTATAATATGAAGTTTCATCCTATAATATATTTACCATTCTCATCATACAATTTTTAAGTTTAAATATAAAAGTAGTTCTTACAGACCCGCAACATTTTGTTTTACTGAACTTGTACAAATAGAGTTGTAGAGTTCATCCTTACTAACCATGCCAGTAACTAGGACATGTATTAGTTTATAGAACTCTTACCCATATTAGCCCTCAAACATGGTTACTGGTCCACTGCAGATATTGTAAAACATTTGTTTGAACTAACTGGAGCACTAAAGTCAAATTTAATCATAAATCACTAAAAAAGATTAATTCTTTTGAAAAACAAGAGGAAAGAAGAATTTTTGTTTTAATTCAAAATATGTTTTAATTTAAAATTTGTATATTTAATTATTATTATTATATTATATACTATTATGTAATTATACTAGCTGTTGCCCGTTGCGGCTTTGCCTGCAATTATAATGTAGGCAATAAAATTTATAGTCGATTTTCAAAATCAGAATAGGTCATTCCATTTTAATATATTTTTGTTTAAAATATTATACGATTTATGGTTTTAGGCCAAGAAATATACATTTTTGCTACTCGATACTCTAAAACAGGGTCCTGTCATATTTTAATAAAATACAGTATTATTAAAAAGTCACTATTATACAATTAAACTGGAATAGTATTGTGTTTATCTCAGGTACCTAAACCGTGTTCATACCAAATTTAATCTCAATTGGTCCAGTAGTTAAAGTGTGATTGAATAACAAACAAATAAACAAAAACAAACTTTCAGAAATATAATATGATTACCTGTTACCCATCACGGCTTTGCCCGCAATCGTAATATACATTAAAGATCACGCATCACGGTGTTAGGACCAACAACCGTGTCAGTTAGGTTATGGTGAATTTCTTTTTTTAAATAAAGGTTTTTTTTAATGCACCACCGTGTTAGTTAAGTTATGGAGTACTCTTTTAAAAAAATTGAGGCTTTTTTCCTGCATCACCGTATTAGGCCCAACAACCGTGTCAGTTAGCTCCTGGAGTACTCTTTTTTAAAAAATATATAAAGGTTTTTTTAATGCATCACCGCGTTAGGCCTAACGACCATGTTAGTTAACTTATAGAGTATTCTTTCTTTAAAAAAAAATAAAGATTTTTCACGCATCACCGTGTTAGGCCTAATAACCATGTCGGTTAGGTTATAAGTACTCTTTAAAAAAAATTAATAAAGATTTCTTTAATGGATCACCGTGTTAGGCCTAACAACCATGTTTTATGGAGTATTCAAAAAAAAATATAATGATTTTTCACGCATCACCATGTTAGACCTAACAACTGTGTCAGTTAAGATTTTCAGTACTCTTTAAAAAAAATAAAGTTTTTTTCACACATTATCGTGATAGGCCCAACAACCGTGTCAGTTAGGATATGTATTATTCTTTAAAAAAATATAAAGGTTTTTCACGCATCACCATGTTAAGCCTAACAACCATGTCAGTTAGGTTATGTAGTATTCTTTAAAAAATAAAGGTTTTTTTTCACACATCACCGTGATAGGCCTAACAATCGTGTCAGTTAGGATATGTAGTATTCTTTAAAAAAATATAAAGGTTTTTCTCGCATCACCGTGTTAGGCTTAACAACCGTGTCAATTAGGTTAAGTAGTATTCTTTAAAAAAAATAAAGGTTTTTTTCACACATCACCGTGATAGGCCCAACATCCGTGTCAGTTATGTTATATAGTATTTTTTTAAATAATATACAGGTTTTTTCACGCATCACCGTGTTAAGCCTAACAACCATGTCAGTTAGGATATGTAGTATTCTTTAAAAAAATATAAAGGTTTTTCACGCATCACCATGTTAGGCCTAACAACCGTGTCAATTAGGTTATGTATTATTCTAAAAAAAAAATAAAGGTTTTTTTCACACATCACCATGATAGGCCCAACAACCGTGTCAGTTGGGATACGTAGTAGTCTTTAAAAAAATATAAAGGTTTTTTCACGCATCACCGTCTTAGGCTGAACAACCGTGTCAGTTAGGATATGTAGTATTCTTTAAAAAAATATGAAGGTTTTTTTATGTATCACCATGATAGGCCCACAACCGTGGCAGGATATATAGTAGGCTATTTTTTAAAAAAATTTAAGGGTTTTTTCACGCATCACCTTGTTAGGCTTAACAACCGTGTCAGTTTGGTTATGCAGTATTCTTTTAAAAAATGGGTTTCTTATCACCCAAAACCCGTGTTAGACGTATTTTTATTGTTTTACCGATTTACAACACGTTACTGATTTTCACCGGGTAGCAATTTTGAGGTTATGTTGGTCACTTTTATTTTTGATTTTTATTGTACTTGTCGTGCTTTCATATTTTGGATTCTTGCTTTTGGGCACATAATAAAGCATTTTAGTAACAAAAATATCGAAAAATCCATGAAATGCTACACTGCATATTTACCATTTTTTCATATAATGTAATTCCACAAATATATATATATAATATATATATATATATATATATATATATATATATATATATATATATATATACATATTACCTTACAATTGGCACTCTGCGTAGAGATTTTTTTTACATTTAATATTGAAAATTCAACACAAAGTAACAAATTAGTCAGTTTTGAAAAAATATCAACTAAAATAATTGAAAATGTTATATTTAAAGCAATAAGTTTGCAATAAATAAAACACAAATTAATATTTGTAAAATTGGATTAGATCTATGTTCATTTCTGGTGCCTAAATATCATGTCCAGTAAACAGTAATTAAACTTAACTACAGTTAACACATGTTACAAAACTAAATACTAATAGTTATTTTGGGCTGGGTAAGTAGTATAATGACGTTTTTTAAAACAGGAGTAGGCCTATGTGTATCTCAGATACGTAAATCATATTCATACCAAATTTCATCTCAATTGGACCAATGGTTAAAGCGTGATTGAATAAGAAACAAACAAACACACAAACTTTCAGAAATATAATATGAATTAAATTATATTAATTATATTATTTAACTTAATAATTTAATCTAACTAATAGCGAAACTATATTTTTTGGAAAATGCATCACTTTCAAGGCAAGATGAAATGATCTACTCTGAACTCTAGGCTAAACACTAAATACTATTCTAAAGAACACTATTCTGAACTCTAGAGCATTCTCTGTAGATGTGAATACCATAAATAATCAGTCAAGTGTGTGTGTGTGTGCGTGTGTCAAGGATTTGCCAAAATTATTCCCTTGTAGCTAAATAAGAAAAGTAAAAAAGAAACATTTTAAATTAAGGTTAACAAATTTGTAAAACACAAATATTCAGCTTTTTGGGCTTTTAGTGATGCAAAGTAAAGAGTTCTGACACTCTTTCTTCAAGGATTGCAACTCTGTAAATTTTAAACTTAGTATATCAACCGTCAGTAAGCTGAAATGTAGTGCATTTGTTTACCATACTCTTATTAAGATGAAATGGGAATTGAAACACAGAACAGGAACACAATTCTTTCACATTTGGAAGACTATTCAACATGTTGAAATAATTGAAAAATAAAGGATGTTTTTTTAGTAGGTATTTTAAATGTTTGGGAGGGAATAGGAGTTGAACTTCAGTGCACTTATATACTCTATATTCCACATCCAACTGGTCAAGTAAGTATTTCCTCATTTTAAGTGGTACTACACTTTATATAAGATATAGTATTCCTTATTTAATTTGTATGGTTTTATTTTTTTATTTTTTATTATCAATATACCAATTTCTAATTTGTAAGCTACACAGTAATGTATAATATTATTCTTATCAAGAAACATCTTAAAAATATACAGAAAAAATCATTAAGTTTAAATGTTTTGCTTTTAATGACAATATGGAAAGTATAAAATGACTTTTTTTTTAAATGACAATGTATGGTACTAATCACATAAATAAATAAAACCAACTAAGGATTATGGTTTTTAAATATCATATGACTTTATTGCGAATTATCCTGATTTATGATTTAATATGTGCAGAGGTAATGATACAAGATTAAGCCTATTCATAAACTGTTTAAAATTTTTCAATCTTAATCAGTGCTCAGATTTGTTTTTTGATTTATGTTAATGTTTTAAAAACAATGGAACATCAGTGCTATAATATTAGATAAAAAAAAAATGTATTACTAGAGTTAATTTAATGTATTTCTGACAAATATCATACAGTAGGAACTCGATTATCTGGGGAAGGACATGGATAACTAAAATCATTGTTAAGCCGATGGCAGTAAGATAGACAATAAATAACCTAATTACAATAATGAGGAATGCGTTGTATTGATATGTACTGTAATTTACATGTTGCATTTGTGAAATATATACTGTGTTCAATATTCATTCTTAAGAAATAAATCAAAATAATAAATTATTCAATTAAATAAAAAAAAAATTAACAAACAAAAAGTATAATATTTCGTATAACCTTACTTTGAAATTTGCAGTACTGGTTATGTACAGGGTTACTGATAGTATCGCTTGCTTAAGGTCATCAATAATAGAACTATCGATTTCTGTTAACAACTACAGGATCGATATGATAGACTACTTTTTGATTACCCTTCTTCTTAGAATAATTATTGTTGATTGTTTCGTGGATATCTAATTTCCAAGTCAAAACAATCTGCAGCAACAGGCTAATGTCGCCGCTGCTTAATCAGCTTGATCACTTGCTTATCTCCTTGCATCAGTAGTTACTGAATACAAACTACTTTTTCTATCTACATGTTTCTTAAGCATAGAGGATTTCTTAGAAATGTTAATATCAGCTGGAAGAGTATATAGAGATGAAGTATAACTATACTGTCTTTCTTATGTCTGCGAATACTGTATAATTAAACTGTATATATAAAACAGTATAAGTATTAATATTAAACATTTTAACCATATTTTGCCAATACAGTACTGTCACTTGTATGGAAAAGTTTCACAAACATAACATCTTTAAGTTAGCAGAAACTAACAGTTGATTTTCACAGATTAAACAACATATTTTTTTTTGTCTGAGAAAAACTGATGTGGTTATCATTGCCGATTAAACAACATATTTCTTTTTGTTAACCATGGATGAAAATTTTAAATTAACAACTCTATCTCATCATATAGTGCTTGTTTACGAAAATCTGACTTCTGTTAAGCTGTTGTCCGGATAATCGAGGTTCTAGTGTACTTTATTTTAATATAAGAGTTTAAAGAGTTACTGAAATATACTAATATGCTTTTCAAAAATATTTAAAACTTGTGTTATGAAATAATAATTGAAGTAAGACTAAACATTAAAAAGCTTTTCATTAATTTAATGAAATTAAATGAAGTCAAAGAATTAAGTTATATTAATGGGTGGTTATATCTAAAATTTTGCTTTTTGTTACTACATTTAGGGTTAAATTTTTGCTTTTCATATTATGTGTATTTGTTTGATTATTTTTTATTGTATAAGCATCAATAAAACTATAAGCTTGTGCCCTAAACTAATAAAAACAATAAAAATTTGGACTATTCCCTGCTATGCTATTTAAAATTGTTTTTAGTGAATAAAATTTAAAATAAAATGCAATATCAGTTATCTAACATAAATTGGCATTACGGTGGCATTGGTTAAGTGGAAATGTGGGTTATAGAAATAATTATGATGTGTTAAATACAGTATACATGTGCAGTATTATTATAAAATATGTACTGTATTTATTTATTGTTAAAATAAGAAGTTTAAATATTTTTATTAAATTGTGTAAAATCACTGTGGAAGTCACTTTTTAAGTACTTGGTCCATATTAAGTATTTATAGTACAAATAAAGAAATTAAAATTTCTTATTACTGTAATTGCAAATGAAATTGCATTATTTATTAACCATAAAACTTATTACATGTCAGTACAAATTAAAGTAATGATAAGAAAAGTATTGTTAGCTTTTTAAAATAAAATGTGTTATTGATAATTATCTCTCTAGCAAGGCTACTTAAAAAAAAAAATTAGCCATTTGTTCCACTGTAATTACATCTTTTCTGGTAGCTTCTTCTTGCTACTCAATACATTAGTTTAAAGCAACTTGAAGCTATTGTGTGAATTATTTTAACACATATGATGTCCTCAATGGCTGGCCATTGAATTCATTTCTATAAAGTTTATAAACTGAATTATTTACTTTTCTGTCACTTAACATAGTTCACTGCTTGCATATGATGTTTGTTCATCTTTACTTTCATGTACGCTTAACGTAACTTCACTATTGTGTCTGTTTTGACCTGCTACACTGTTCATTGTGTAGTCATCTGAAGAAACGCTATTCTTGCTATCAGTTTGTGATACCAACCATCAGTTTATGTTATAAAAATTAAAACATTTTCATTAAGTGAGACCCATGTTGGTTGAAACTGAAAGTCAATAAGTTCATGTCATGTCATTATAATATTTAGAATTATAGTGTAAATTGATCACCCAAAAATATCATTATGTATAGTTTATTTATCCTAATGTTAACAATTTCTAAAAAGAAGCTAATAATCTTGCTCTATTACTATTATATAGTTTGTGTTTAGAAACATTTAAATTAATGTTAATGAAAATAATATTATGTGTGTTTTAGCACAGTTAAAATAGGAAGATAGTTTTTATGTTATTTAGTATAAAGTTTCAATAAAAAAAAAATTGTTTCTAAATATTGTTAATTTGTTTTGACACATTTTTAAGTTACTCTAGACATGCCTAGCCTTTTAAAAATATTTATTTTATAGAATACAAATTTGCTAAAATTTTAAAATATTAGTGTTTATGAAGTAAGTTTAAGAAAGTTTCATTATCTACCATGTAAAGATTACTCAAAATTGGTTTAATTTATTACATTTTTTTTTTAATTAATGTTGCTGTGGTCTAAATATCTTTCAAGCTTGTTTTGTTTAAAAACTCTGCGCCTTAAATTTTACTCAAAAAAACTTTTTGGATTCAAATTGTTTTAATGTTTGGCAAACATTGATAAACATTAATATGTATTGAAATAAATGAGTTAGAATTTTGAATTATTTTTTTAAAATTAATTTTTAATATGACCAAAGAATGACAAAAAATGTAATAATCTTGTTAACATCAAGAGGATTTGAATTTTATGAAAATTTAAAAAAATATTTATTGTTATCAAAGTGATTATAAATTTCAGTTAAATAAATAATTTAAAAAAATATGCTTGCCTCATTATTGAACATTATATTGGCACATTTAACAAGTTTTCAGTTAGAAAAATTATTAATTGAGATATAAAAATTTATATTAAAACTGAAACTAATACAAAGAAATTTTAATTTTTTTAAAATTTTGATAATGGAGAGAATACTGCTAACCTGCTGGTAGGATCATTTTCAATTCAGCAAGAGGCATAAAATTGGAGATTTGGACATACAAATCAGATTCAAGTGCAGCATCCACTTAAAGTCATCAGCATCAATAAATGTTGAAGCCAGCATCAAGATGAAGTAGTAGTACCATAGTGAAATAATAAAGTTTTACAGTATACAGTTGAAATAAATTATAAAGAATTAATAATTGACATTTTAAGTTACGAGAGGATGGGATATCTTGCGTAATCTAAGTAAAATATTTGGGATTCTCTTAAATTAAAGAAATTAAGAAAAGTGTATATGGACTTTGTAAAATTAAAAAACTTTTGTAAAAATTAACATTCAGCTATTACCACATGGATTTGAGCTTGCTGAGGGACTTATAAATGATCCAATGTTTGTTTTGCACTTAATAACAAGAACGTTATTGGAAATGACAAAAACAAAATAAATCTACCCTGTAAAAAGAATATTACTGCTATTGAAGTGAACTTTGTCACCTTTTACAAGTGTGAAGATGATTTTTTACAGATTTCAAATATAAAAACTAAGTAAAAAACGTCATTATACCAAAATCAGAAAATTATGGATTTTTGTAAATTTGAACAAGATAAAGAGGAGGAAATACCTTCGGGGGAATATAAAGAGGGGAAAATGTAACAGTACAACTTCGCTTTATCCGAAATAAAGTGGGGAAGCCATTTTGATTAATGATTTTTTTCGGTTAAGCCATACACATGTAATACTTTTTTGTATATATTTCTAGAAGATTTTTGAAGGTCAAGTGATTCCAACCTCTTTCTTACAGGCTATGCGTGATTAAAAGTTAAAAGCTACATCAAGTTTAGGCTTACATCAATAAATGTGTACTGTATTTATGGTAGATAGGTTATAGTACATTAATTATTCATTAAACAAACTGAGCAATTTTCGTTTACTTCTTATGTCCCTCGCAACGTTTTCAAGCAGGGAAAAGATGTTCCTCCATCTTTTCAATGACGTTGACTCGCTGCATTGTTCAACAAATTTTAGCGCAATCTAAAATTAAACATGATCTACACTTCTGTGTTGTTAGCCAGAGATTAATGTGCATGTCATTGTTGAGGTTGTGAATTGGCAGTGTAGCTATATTTAAGACACTGGAATTGTGGCTGGAGAAGTTATTTGAAGGTTAGGCATTGTTTCTTTGCTACCCCATGTGATCTTGCCCTTATATTTCTTTAATTTTATTTATTCATCTTTTTTTAAGAGATTTGCGATTCTTGATGGATTGTGGATAAACTAAGGTTGACTCAAGTTCAGTTAACCGAAGTTTTACTGTATCTCAGAATAGGATTTGAAAGTATTCAAACACATTTTAAATTTAAAATAACTGTTGTAGAGTGAAAAATCAGATGCACTGTTGAAGATTGCATGAAAATTTCAAGAACCTGTTCAAACGTTAACAGTGTTGAATCCCGAAATTTTCTTTAAATAGCAAGGCTTCTAATTGATTTTGATATTGTATTATAAAAAGAAGCAAACATTTATGGCGAGAATCAAAAAGTTAATATAATTACCAACCTGTTTTCAAATGTCAACTTCTGCAAAAGATGTAATTGTCTATTTGAGCTGGTAGAACATGTTACTTTTAAATCTAATATTAGTAACAACCATATGAAGATGAAGTTAATGCAATGCCTCTAAAAACCAAATCAAAATGAAATGGAAATAATTCTTCAGATACTATTATTTTTGTATTTATTTCCATGCAGCTGTTGAGTTATTGTACGAGTAAAATTATAAGGCTACATTAAAACTATAATACAAATTACATTTTGTAATTCTTTATGGTTTTTTTAATAATGTAACCTTCCATTTTTAGACTTGAATGCGAAAATGTAAGAGATGCATCAGGTTGTCAATGTTGGATGGTAATCAATTTAATGTAATATTAAGTAATGTTTTTAGACAAAGAAATTTCTTAGAAGCATCTTTAGGTATAATAAAAATGTGATAAAATAAATTTGTTTTTTTTCATTATTTGTGGAAATACGACCAGATTGGTTTAAAATATTTTTTTGCTTGAGAAGTGGAATGAATAAGGTTGTAAACATTACTCAACTACAGTACAGTTTTGCAGAAACAAGTTTATTGGAACCTGTAAAAATGTTGACAAGAACTCATCATGTGGACTCCAGAAAATTCTTGCAAAGCACACTAAATTTTAAAGAAAAGTACACTACTCCCAAATAGATATTTCTAAACAGCCCTTTATTATTTTTTGAAAAGTTCGAAGTTTTAAAAGTTGTGTTATAGCATTAACATTTTGTGTCTATTTATATATTTTTTTAAAACTCAGTTTAAAAATAATGTACATAATCAATTAAACAAGCAAGTAATATTTCTTGTGAATAAATGTGTATACTCTGTATTGTAAAACATTATGCATCAAATTTGTTTAAAAAGTTGTATTATTTTTAATCTGGGAACTAACTGAATGAAAGTTGAATGAGATAAAATTTATTCAAAAAATATTTAAAGATTGGCATTTGTTACAAATTCTCATGTTCTCACTGAAAGAATGTGAAGGGATGACCCAATGTAATGAAACATAAGTGAATATCTTGCAAAACTTCTGAATATAAGAACATATTCTGAGTAAAGTGATTACACTTCACCACATTATAAACAACTTACCAAGGTAAGTGAATATAAAATATTGATTTTTACTGGCTGCCCATTGAAATAAAAATATCATTGATGGAATTGCAGAATTATGTATTAATAACAGTGTGGATTTATATTTAACCCCTAAGCCTTAGAATATAAATTTAAAATACATCAGAGGAAAAAATATTATTTTTTCAGAAAAGATCAAGGAAGTAAAATAAAAGGAAAGAAAGAAAAATGTTTTTGTTATAATCATTTAAACTGTTGAGATACTTTGGAAAAACGTCACATCTGAGTATTGTAAAAGTGTATTCACAAATCCACATCTTTGATCTCGATCTTGACTCGTTGATACTGCTAAAAAATTTCTTGACAGTATATTTTTTGTGTATGGAAACATACAAGGTCCTACCAAAAATTTTGTGGTTTTCCCAAAAAAATAAAACCTGTTCACCATAACTCATACTTCAATAATCTTCAAAATAGTCCCTTTGTGCATGGATACAGCCCATGATTCCATAGATCCCTGGAAGTCTGCAGTGTTCGAAGCATGTCATGCAATTCTGCCTGTGTCTCCTCAAACAATGGCCTTTCAATTTCAGCTTTATTTTGGGAAACAGAAAAAAGTCGCATGTGGCAAGGTCAGGTGAATTACTATCATTTTTTTGGAAGCCAATAAATTTTGAACGACTAGTGATGTATGTGCAGGTGCATTGTTGTGGAAAACCCAGCACTATTCTGAACATTCTTCCACTATTCTGAACGTGTGTGCCTGATACTTAACCACTTCAAAACTTTACAATAAAAGTTTCTATTGACAGTTTGATCAGGGGGGA
Source organism: Callitettix versicolor (assembly GCA_022606455.1). NCBI lineage: Eukaryota > Metazoa > Arthropoda > Insecta > Hemiptera > Cercopidae > Callitettix > Callitettix versicolor. The sequence goes on from CM040184.1 coordinate 33,209,978, forward strand.
CAAATTACTTGAGGATAATGCCTCCGCTTAATTAATGTTTGATGTAAAAAAAAATGAAATGGACTTCAAAGCAAGTTCATTGCTTTGAACTTGACATGCTTATCTTTGGTCTTGGTTGACGACTTCCATTGCAACGACTGCTGCTTAATTTCATCATATCTGTAAACCCATGTTTCATCACCTCTTTTTGATCACTGGTTGACAGTCTCGGAGTAAATTTTGCAGCAGTGTGTTTTATGCCCAAATTGGTTTGACAAGATGTGTTGTATAGAAACATATGACATTCTTAGTGATGTTGGACAAATGTTAAGCACAAACACATGGATTGTCTACAATCTGCATCAGTATCGTTTTGCACTTTTATGATGTTTTCCAGTGTTGTGCTTGTCAATGGTCATCCTGAATGCTCATCGTCGTTGGTAGATTCATCATTGAAGAGTTTGTACCACAAACAATTTCTACTTTGACTCATAGCAATGTCACCAAATGCTTCTACAAGCATGAAATAGATTTATGCAGCAGTCTTTTTTAAATTGAAGCAAAATTTGACTTCTGTCTTCTCTCCTGAAAATCTTCGGGTTCTTTTTCTTGTTCTTTATAGCTTAAAATCTGCCATTTACACAAGTTTAAAAAATTGCCACAAATTAAAACACATTATACAAGTGTACAAAACTCCAGAACTCTTACTAACACAGCTGTTGGCACACTAATTCACAAAGAGTGCTGCTGCTTGTCCACTCTACTGGCAGCAAGTCCTATCACAAATTATTAGCTCGTGGAAATCCAATTGATCAAATTTTTGGGTAGCATCCCATATAACCTCAAGTTAATATCATAAAGAAATAATTAATAATTGTCTTCACCCAGTTTTATAGTGAAGAATATTGTTTAAAAAAATCAGTTTTTCTTATTAATTGCTGATCAATTCTCTGATATCCAGATAGTTCAATATCTGGGTGAAAATATGGCTGCTATTGAAAAATATTGTAAACATCTGGACAAGTTAAAATGTGTCCTGTTATACACATGATGCCAGTACGGTTTACTGCAAAAGAGAAGCGTAAAGAGAGCGTAAAATAAATGCAATAAAACAGATCATAAATATAAATGTAGTAAGAATTTGCACAACTTCACATTCAGTAATAAGTACCTAATTATAACTACATTCACAGAAGTACCGAAACAAAATGTATCGGTAGTGACAAACTATTGTGATAGCCCCAAAAATCAGCCTGGAGAACTAAAAATTGGTTCTTCAGATTTTGCTTAGGTTTTGATGATATATTTACATCTTGAGTCATTGTAGAAAGTTAAAAAAAATACTCAAACTAAATTTTATTTAAAGTTGTTACACTACCTTGACTTTGTCATAAACAATCAAAATTTGATGTATGAACAAATTTGAGAAAAATTGGCTGATTTTTTTTGTCTGTAACTTCCAAACCAAATTTTTTGTTGAAAGATTTGTTTTTTTAAAAACCATAACTTTTCTTTCTACAGTATTACAGGAAAAATACTGTAGTGTTATTTCCTAAGATATAAAATCAAAGAATGTTAAGAGAATTTCGTCTCTTGTTATACAAATACATCATTCATGATATATATTACCATAATTTTGATGCAAGTTAGCTAACTGAAACATTCATATAAATACTAAAAATCCCTGTTCCTTCACTGAATGAAACTGCATACAACCTTGTATTTTGCTAATGTGAAGAAGATGAGCTAATCATAGTGATGTGCCTCAGAAGAAATCAAGCTAAAATCCACAAAGAAAAATGGTGTACCCAACTCTAGGACAAACTAGTTTCTCAGAAGACATTATGCAGAAATATTTAATTCATAAAGAAAAATGGTGTACTTGTTGCTAGAATGGACATAGTTTTTCAGAAGATATGATACTAAAAATTTCAATCCACTAGGGAAAACGATCTTGGACAGGTATTTTTTACAGAACGACTAGTTAATTGATGCCATCTGCAAAGTATTAATTTTTTTGTGTCTTATAGATCGAAGCAGAGTTAAAGAGCATTCCTTAAAAAATACTGAACATTCATCATTTGAAAATGGTAATATTCTTAAATAATGTAGTTATTGGGCTATCTATAATTCAGTAAAAAATTTCCTGCTCTTCCAAATGTCACTTCCAACTTGTCACATAAACAAGTTTAAACGTCTACTTTTTTAAGTATTTGTGGACGGTTCATATGATTCTAAAAGGTTAGATGACTGAGCAGCTACATCTTCAAATCAAGTAGCTACTAAACAGGCTGTAGGACATCCATGTAGCTCCTTTGTTTACACCAGCAGTTATCGATGTCAGTGTCCTGACATGATCGTAGGGAAAATTATTGTACCATATTGATAGCATTCAAAATATACTGTAAATAAAGTACCATTTCTCATCTTGAAAAGTAAGGACCAAAAATTTGAGAGTTCCACTATGCAGTTCCTAGTAGTTATTCTCACATATTTTATTTGTTTACTTGACCAATGAGCTTTGACATAAAAGTCCAATGAGCTTGAGTGTTAAAAGTCTGGATTTTTTTAACTTGTGGTGTAGATGAGGAATGGCTGGTGGAGAATGCAAACAAGCACCATTATGTAATGGTTGGTGGAGGATGGAAATGATGATTGTGAAGAATGACTTTGGGAGCAGTTTTTCACCACACATCGAAGAGGACAAGCAAGTGCAACCATATTGTGCAGTAGGTAGGTGGTGTATCCACACTCTGAACCATCATTGGCTGGCAATTATTTATCACTCATTTGTAGTGTGTAATAATCAAAAAAAATATTAATTCAGTGTAAATTATAATTAAACAATAAGTTCTTTAGAGTATTTGCTATATAAATTTTCTCAGTAAAAGCTAACTGCAAATGAATCACTGATGACACATTGGTATCCCTATTGTCGAATTAAAAAAGAAACCCTCACGACTGTGTTTTGGAGTCATTAAAAAAAATAAATTAAGCTGCTATTAGAAGTGGGGCTGGAGAAGAGGAAGCTAAAAGCCTACATAGCTTTTTTACAAAGCTATGGAAATGTTTCTGAAGGATATTTACAATCTTTTGCAATGAATAGTTATCATCCATCATCTTTGTCTCCATTTCTTCTTAGAAATGTATATTTCCATTTTTTTTTGGAAATGTATATTTCTTCTCATTTTTTTTTTAATTGTCCACTCAATTTTCAGTTAATTACATGTTGATTAGCAATCAAACAGCCTAACTAAACTTTGATTTCCTTAACCTTCATCATGCGACAAGAAAACAACTAGGGCTCTTGTAGCCTAATCGTGGTCACCAAGACTGACCCAGTCCATGGCCATCACAGCAATGATTGCAGTGGTTTGTCATACACAGTGTAGAAGGATTTTTAAATGCATGAAACGCTCAAAAAAGGCTCTTCATGTCGCAAAATGTTGTGGTAACTGTGACGACATATATTTTCATGTTTTAATTAAATTTGGTAAGCAAGGTCTGTTGTGTACTAGTTATATTCCTTTTTAACAAAAAATAGTGACCTTATTTATTTTCATGTTTATTAGTTGCACAGAAAATACTTGTATAAGCTAAAGATTATTAAAATAATAACTTTTCTGTTAGCTTTGAATAAAAACCGATGACTGTCCCGTTCTCGTACATGGGAATTCTGGAATAAACTTTATTCAATTCCTGTAAAACTAGTTTACATTTCATTTCAAAAATGATTATGGTTAGAAGGGTTTAAATATAAGGTGGCAATAACCTTTATATTACCCTTTGGTATTACGTATATACAACATTCTGTATGTACCATATTTCACGCACAAGAACCTTGGTGCACTTTTGTTATTTTTTTATGTCAGATTAATGAAAGAGAGTATTAACACAACATATAGAAAACAAACTGTATTAAAGAGGATCGAATCTGTGGTCTTGTACCACGTAAACTATGCCACTTTTTGTCTTACAGAGTTTAATTTTGTCAGTGTTTTAGGTAACAGAGATTGTAACTTTAATGTATAAAAACTTTTGATTACATTAATTTCTTGACCAGTTTGAGGCAAAAGTAAAAGTAAGTTTTACTGATTTGCACATGATGTTTTAGGGCATAACCTATTTTCTTTTTTTAATACCATCATAACTGTATTATAATATATTTCAATATTAATAGTTTTTGTAAATTAATTTTAGATTTATATTTATAACAGTATTGTAGAGATAATAAGGGAAAATTATCTGTTATAGATATGTCCAGTGGTAAATGACCTACAAAATGGCCAACTACATCTGACAAATGTTGAAAATAGTCACGTTATAAATACAAGTGATACAAACGCTGTTGATATCAATGGTATTGTACAGGTAAAGTTACTAGATCACAAGGATTCAAATACTGCTGAAGAAGATTAATTATTGGGCAGAAATATATTTTATTGTGATATTATTAATTTATAAAATTAAAAAATAATTTATTGATATTAAAATAATAAATCTTACAATAAAAGGTCTGTTATGTTGTATCTATAGTTTTGAATTTTAGCATACTCTTTCTTACTTCGTATATCTATAAATAAAATTTGACATTACTTGTTTTGAAATGACATATTCAGGAAAAGTATTGAATGGCCAGCCAAAACATGGTTATATTATTTTTTCAGTTTTTGGTATATTAGAATGGTACAATGCTTCCCTTGTACACACCACCAAAATTTTGTAGTCAATTGAGTGCAAAAATTGTATAAAGGAATTGAAATTTATAAAAATTATAGATATTTTAAAAGAATGTGGAGCATTTGTTCTTCTTGAAGGAATATTTGTGAGAATTATTTAATATAATCTCTTTTATTTCCTTTAGGGATGCTGTTTTGTTAAGTACAGTCATATGTCTTTACTAACTTTGTCAGTTTTTTATTTATTCAGATTATCTCCATTATCAAAATTTTTTTTCAACAAATACAAAATTAACATAACTAGGAAAAGCTACTTAATGTATAAAACAAAATAAAATTTATGGCTTTTCCTTTTTTTTGAAAATCTCAGTGGGAATTTTCTACTTGACATAAATGTCTTCATATGATTTCAAAACTTTAATTTCACTCCGTATTCATTTTATGGAGTTTGTCAGTTATATGTTGTAATTAAAAAAAAAAAAAAAATACCAAGTGTGTATTGTATTTGTTAGAAAATACAATTATTTTAACAAATAATAATAAATTGTAAATAAATAAATTTTGAGTAAGTGTGTTCTCAGTGTATACTTATATTTTGTTTGTTCCTTGCTTAGTGTGTGTTGGAAAAGAGTGGATTGGTATATGAAAGGTGATAATCCACTTACGCCCTTTGGGTTAATAAATACTAAATAGTATTATCAATCACTATCCTAAAATATTTTTCATTAAAATCATACAAACGAGCAGTGGCAATTAACTGAACTGGTGCTACAGAACATTTTATTGTTCACTAGTTACATTAAAAAGTTTATCTCCCTTGCCGATCCCTACAATGCTCCATGTGAATTTTCCATTGTTCAAAGAAGTGCTGGAAGTCCACTTCTGTCAGCTTGTTGAGAATCTCCATCACTGTTGCTTTTACCACTTCCACAGTGTGAAATCTTAGCCCCTTAAATTCCGATTTCACGTAAGCAAGTATAAAAGTCTAAGGGGACAAGTCGGGTGAGTATGGACGGTGGTCCAACAAGGTGATGTTGAATTTCACAAAGAATGCCTCACAAACAAAGCAGAGTGGGCAAGTGCATTGTCTTGTTGAAGCATCCAGGAATTGCTCATCCACAAATTTGGTCTTCGTTTTATCACGTGTTGATGAAGGGCTGTCAAAACCTTGTAATAATAATATTGATGAACCTGCAAGAATCCAGTAAACATATACATTCATGCTTGTCAGAAAAAAATCATCATGGCTTGAATTTTGATATGCTCATTTTCACTTTTTTTTTGCTGTGGTGAGGTTAGGCTTTTCCAATATATTAATTGGCACTTTGTTTCAGAATCATAGGTAAAAAAAACATGAAGCTGCCTCGGTGGCCTAGTTGATAGCGTACTAGGCTTTCACCCTGAGGAACCGGGTTCGATTCCCGGCCAGGGCTTGGCATTTTCATACGCTATAAATCATCTCATCGTCTGCATTAGCCCAAGTGTGCACAATAGTCGGACGTTAAAAAAAAAAAAAAACATGATTCATCATCAGTAATCACTGTCTAAAAATACTGGATCATTATCAGTGTTGTTTAAAAAGTCAGCACAAATGTTCATTCGTGATTCCTTTTGCTCTGGAATAAAAGGTGTTGGCACATTTTTGTGCAAATTTTCTGCATGTTCAATGATTCATGGAAAACCTCATGGTCACTTTCACTGTTAATTCCTGAGTTTTCAGCAAGAACTCAAAAGATGATTTTAATGGATCTTTTTTTCAAATTTCTGATGTCTGTTTTTTTCGATGTTGAGGGTCATCCAACATGGGAGGGGGCATGGATCGTCTTCGGTCATTTCACTCTCAGAAAGTTATGTGCATTATAAACATCCACTTCTGTACACTTTCTTTAACACAGCATGAGCTTCTGTAGCAGTCTTTTCCAGTTTCACAAGAAAGTTGAGGTTAACCCGTTGCTCCAAGTGAACAGTCACATTTTTTTGACTAGACGCTAGTTCAAGGACTTAAACGGGCAATTGGTACAGTAAGACTGGGCGATGTATAACTGTTCCATCAAGTTCAAGATGGAGAAGCTTCAACAAGCACAGATATGTTAAAATTTGCCCTGGTGCACTTGTTTTTTGCTGGTGGTAGCACTAGTCTGCTTATTTAATTACTATACCTTGTACATGTTTTATTGGTTAACTGCACATAACACATTCTATAAAATATTTTAAAATGTAAAGCATCATGTACATATGACAAAAAATTGCGTTTCATGTTCATACAAACAAGAGTCTCCCCTGCAGAAAATCTTTGTAACATTCAGGAATAAAAGTTGTATATGCTGCTTATATTGGACTGTAAAGTTGTATTGGACTGACTTATATTGTTTAATATATAGATACTAATGTTTTTTGCAACCATTTTCATTTTGGTTGCCATTTTGTCTTGGCTGGTCAGAATTTTGGTTGAACAATGGTTCAAAATATTAGGTTTTTAATTTTTAAATAAAACAAGACAACTTAGTTTTTATGCTCTTCATCCATCCTTTTGTTTTATTTACTACATATATACATTGTTGCCTCCCTTATAAACAGAAATTACTTGTCAGCAAACAACAACATTCAAATGAAAACCAATGACAGTCTAGATTTTATTAGGAACTTAATAACCAATCCAGAAAACATTCTTTGCTAATGGGTTCATAGGTACAGCTAGAATTAAACAGAGGTTTTTGTGCAATTGCAGTTTTAAATTTTGATAAGAATAAGAATAACAAAATAATATACCTTATCTTTGTTTCTATATTTTTTACATAAACATAATAAACAAATATTATTTTTTTCTTTTAATTTTATGCTATAAACTTTTTTCTGACATGTCACTGTTATATCATTGAAATTATTTTTATCTACAATAATAAAATGAATATAAAATTATTGACTAATAAATTATATTTTCCTTGTATATTTTTTAGTTATTGAATAATTTTAAATATTTTGAGTAAAAAATATTTGTAAAATAAATAATTATTAACAAATAAAATCTGCTGTAACTGTAAAAGTTTAAAATAACTTAAAATTTGAATCGGTATGCGAGTGTACAAATAATCTGTAGTAAAAGGTGGTTGGATATTTTATTAAATTAAAGCACCAGTCTTATGAAATTATGTGCATGTATATCTTATATTAAAAACTGTGTTTTTAAATTATAATATTACGAATATAACATATTTCCTATCAATATCTTGAAATTACAAAAATTGCTGCTGACCATTTTTTAAAATATTTTACATACTAGCTAATATCAATGTTTCGTAAACAAAATGTAACCTGTACATTTTCAGAATTTCTTACTGAATTGTGTACAAACTAAACGTACAAAAACATTTTTACAGGTTTATAAAAGCTCTTGCTGACCTTTATGCTCTTAGAGGCCTAAAAACTGACTACATAATACAGTTAAGTTGGTGTTGAATTTTTTTACAGAATTTTTTGAAACATTGTTTGAAAAAAAACGTACACATGAATCTTTCTAGCATTTTCACATGTAAACATATTTTTATAAAAATACATTGCTGTTTACAATCAAATTAAAAAATATATTTGTCAAACATGCTTAGGCATTTTCATATTAAAGTACATGGTAATTACATAGTGTGAACATTTATTTATTGATGATTAATAATGGTGTTAAGCAAATTAAACCATCAATAATAACTGAGTAATACATTTACAGATTCAGCTTTCTTGTAATGGTGTAATGAGTAAAATTATAAAAAATTAAAATACAGTAACCCCTAGATAACAGTGACTGTAGTGTTCGAAAACGCAAGGTAGACATATGTATTACAACAGAATATCTGTGATTCTAATATATGCCATAAAATAGATCTTTCAATATAAAATGATACTTGAAAAACAGCAGACACAGTTGATCAAAGCACCGTTCAGTCTGCTGTGACTCTGTTAGTTCTAGCAGCGTACTTACTGCTGTTTCTTTACCCTTGCCACTAATGCCTCATCTCCTCATTAGTCTAGTTGGCATAAATATGAATGTTAGTTTCAAGTTCCATTTTTTTGTTTAGGTTCATGCTATAATCTTTACTGATGTACAAACTGTTCAGTTTGCTGCATACTAAATTGGTTTGTGCTACAAATTCCCCTTGTGTTTGACATTAATGATACAATCCAACATAATAGTGTATTGTGAACTGATTTTTGTTTGTGGCAATGGTTTATGTTCTATAGTGGCAGAGCCTTTACTGGTAAAACTATGTGAAAATGCTAAAAAAATAAAACTAATTATTTCCCTAAATGTTAAAAAATATTGTTGCATTCAATTTCTCACAATATTTTTCACAATTTCTCTTCACTCTGATTTTTTATCAAAGATTTTTAACTAAAAGATTAGCACAGTTTATAATTTTTTGATCTCGAGCCCCCCCCCCTTTAAACAAATAGCATAATGGACTTGATATAGGTGAATTTGATAAGTGCGAGGGAATTTAAAAACATATCCCTTGTGGATATTGAGGGGATTCTGCACTTGAAAGAATCAAGCATCAAAGGCTTGAGTTCTTTTAGTTTTTTTTTTTAAAGCTAATCACTTGACAATATCCATCAATATGGATACATTTTACAACCAATAATAAATACCTGAATAATTAAATAATACAAAATAAAACCGGATTTATATTAACATGTAGAAGTGGTATGAAAAATTGCAAGCGTAAACCATATATATTTTGGCAAGGTGCGGTAATGTGACGTTAATTTGTTTCTATACATATTAATGGCACCACTGGCATTATGTATATTCCACATAATTGCCACTTGTGTTGTGAGTAGACCTAGACACCGTTCTAGATTCAGACAAGGTAAGATGGTTGTGTCAAACTAAACCAACCTCATAAAAAAACATTTAGTTTTGTACCACTTTACAAGCTAATATAAACCTAATTTATAATAAAATTTGGGTAAATCTGTAAAGTACTAATTTAAAATGTTTTTTATAATTTAAATGAACAATTTTCTTTGAAATAAATATTTGGGGAGAGGACTGGTCCTGACTTCACACTTTACGTAAAGACAAAAACAACAATTATGAATATTTAAATTTTCAAGAAACCTGAACTCTAAATTGTGAAAAACAAACAAACTGGATGAACAGTAAAAATTACAAAGTGTTCTAACACTATTTCGTTTTGAAAAAATATATATTTCATATTTATAAATAAACGACAAAAAAGTTGAGAGCTACACTATTGAATCCAATAAATTCTTAAGTACATTTGGTGAAACTGTTAAAATAACTTAAGGGGCGTAATTGACTGTTGAAATACTATAGTTGTTTTACTGTAGAGAGCTTTTCAGTAGTTTCTGCTGTCCTGTATACTTCACACTTAAAAACTATTAACACAATTAATTCTCAACGTACTATATATATCACAATGCTTGATATCCGATACAAAACCATATATATAAATATACTATTATATAAACAAATTAAAAATGTACAAAGCAGAAACAAAAACATGCAGTCCATGTCTAAATTTTCAGCTAAAAATATATTAAATTTTTTGTACAATTAAAATGGAAGTTAATGTATTTTTATAATAAAAACGTAAAATAGGTATAAATATATAATATAAGTAATAATAAATTGGTCAAATGAGTCTAAATTTGAGATTAAGACGAATCTAAAGCTAATTTACATAAATAACTGAATTTGACAATTTCTTTGGTTATAATTAATAAGATTGAGTAAAAATTTAAACAATAAAAACCATAAGTCAAATGGTTTGTTAACGCACATGACGAGAACAGAACATTTTAACACAGCAAAGTATAGGAATCACCATTATTCAGAAATATACAATTTTATACAAAAAAAAAAAACAGACCTTTCACAACGGGTTTTGTGTATTATATACAATTTTATGTTTAGCTCTAACCAATACCATCCATTCATTACAAATGTAGGGGAAGGGCTTTACACAGAAATATTTACTTCACTGAAGGACACTTCAAAATGAAGAAATTTGAAGAAAATAATGCCACAACAGTTAAGAGATCCAATGCACATGGTCATCACTTATACAGGCCAATTTTACTGCAACAAGCAACCTGTAAAATAAGTTGATTTGTCAACTAGTGTCAAATGTTTAAAGTAAAAACTAACATAATTGCTAAACATTGGATACCGTAATGCGAAATGTATTAAATGTGAAGATGTAAAATGATTTGAGCAACTGTAGCATATAATTGTGCTACAAGTGCACAACTTTTATGATAAGCACGATATTTGTGCTATCTACTTGATCTCTTTACTAAACTTTTAACTTACTGTGATTAATATTTAACCATTCCTTTAGATTAAATTCCAATCAATAGTAGAGATCAAGTAAGGGATTTGGTGGCCTTCTGACACGGCAGTCAAAGTAACCTATTGTGTTTAACTAAGCTTCTCAAAATTCTAGTTCAGTAGACTGGTGCAATAAATGAGTCTACGCAAGGCACTGACTAATTCACACTTTGCATCCCTGAAGGCACCAAACACGTCCTATCAGGGCATTCTTGAGCACCTGCAATGGGTTTAGGGATGGCAAACAATTTTTTAACATCATTATTCCGATGTGTCATTTAAAGAACATTGTTGGTGCTAAAATACCAGGATGAAAACACTGATGTATTTAGGACTTTTAAATAGTACTATTAAACATATAATTAAAACCATTTATCACAAAACATGGAAATTACGGTTATATTATCATAATATACTCATTTATATGTGTATGTATATATAATATGGGTATAAAAATTCGACACTCGTTCCACTAGCCAAGACAGTTCTGTGCATAAATGGACAACAGTTATAGACAATAGAAAATGAAGCATTGGCAAATTGACATCCGGAATCAAGCTCCAGACAGCCAGAGTGAAACTGTGAAGTGGTTTGCTGATAACAGAAACTAAATGTGCTCCAGTAGATCAGTGAGAAAGAACACAACTCCTTTTAATTAAAATATTGACATATTGAGACAAAACATTGGCATCATCAATGTTAAAACATCAATGTTTTTTGCCATCCCTACATATGATGAGTTCCATAATTTTTCTAAGTTGTGTTCAGTCCAAAATCGCTCTAAATCCTCCTAGAGGGACCTTTTTTTTTTAGAAGAGATTTACTATGAGAATGTCCCCTAGGATTATCCTAATTTTCAGATGTTGCTTGTAGATCCACCAATTGATAGCAGACTCAGAGAAACCCCTGCAGCCAGCTCTCGATCAATAAACTCAAATTCAGATCCCAGTCGAGCCAGCCTGTCTGTTCCACTGTTAACCCAGTGTTAAACAGCCACTGTGTATCCCACAGTACTGGCCCAGTGTTAAGGAGCCAGCACCTGGTATCCAGTGTTAAAGTAACCTGGTTTTCAAAGATTGATACTGAGGTCCCCACACCCAGACCAGTTAAGACTTTATTTTTGGTCCCATAAGTGCTTTAATCGCTGCCTGACTGTAGGTATAAATGTAAATTCAGGCTTCTTAAAAGCCACATCAAATTCTCCTAAACACAGTCATTAATGGCCATTACCTCTGCCTTGGAATACTGTGGTGTAGTGTTCTAGAGTAACAATGCATTTCAGCTCCAGTCTCAAACTATAAAATACATCACAAGTGGTTGCCTTTGTTTTGGAGCCATCTGTTTACCATAACCGTCTGTTTAGAAATCACAAAATCATTACACTAATAGTGATGGTAAATGTGAAAGTTCATACTACAGGTCTAACTTGTAGATACTGCCTGGTATCACACAATTACTTTCTATTGCTGAAATATATAAATAACATTACTATTACATTAAATTGTCAGCACATGCTTTGAAAGAGGATCTGTTGGCACCTTCTTTCAAATATAAACTACATACAAATAAGAACTGATCTTCCGTATCTTCTACTCTGCTGCAATGCAGACTGTGCTACTTGTAGCATCCAAATTTAAGGGCTTTTTTTGAAACATATTTGAAACCCACATAATAATGTCTTTAAATCATATTCTACTTACATTTACCCACTGGAAGTCGAGTAGTATAAAAATAACCTAGCACATAAAAACAACCTAAGTTGTTGAATTTTTTAAAAGATGTCCATACATACAAAATATGGAACAATCTTGAAAAACAATTTATAAACTAAATTTATAAATTTTTGATGTTTTTCTGACCTAATATATTGAAATTAGAGAAGAGAGGGGCATAAAAACTTAAACTTTTGCAGAGGTTTTTCGGCTATATGTATATATGAAAAAACTATATGAAATGTCTGTTTCTGCGATCAGAAAAATATACATTCTAAAATTTATTTTTTGAAGTAAAACAGCCATATTTTATTTGTTCATATATTGAAACTGTTACACCTATATCTCATATTTAGTTTCAGTGCAGAAAGATATGTGGAAAACTCAGTAACAAAACTTCATTTACAATGAAAATTACAAATTAATTTGTAATTTTTACAAAATGAGTAAGACCATCCTCGAATGTCCTACTTCTTAATAAGAAAAATAAGTAAAGGATGTTTGAGAAAAGCTTAAGACAAGTAAACTGTTAAAATGGCCTATTTTTAGTGTTTACATTTTTAGATCATACTGAAGTCTGATGCCGTAAACATTATGCAATGTAAGTAAACATGACCTGTGAGCAAAGTAGATGGAGTCATGTGTAATTTCACATCCAATAGTAGTTTGATCTGAATTTTCATGTAGTTTGTGTATGTGTTTTGAATGGTTTTCATATTTTGATTGCATAACAAAAACAAAGTTCAACTGACTACAAACTAAATCTTATATGAAAAAAAAGAATAATCTATGTTCTACAACTCAAAGTGGCAAGAAAAAACCACTGGGCTTACTATGCACCACTTTCCCCAGCCAATTGATGCCTGAAGGTCAGATAAGAACAACAAAGAAAATGTTTTGAATGTACAAATAAAAAAATAAAATAAAAAAATAGGAAACAAAATATTTATGAATATAAAGATTATAACATTGGATTATGCATTTATTCATGCTTGAGATATTTTACATGAAAAGAAAATTTTGTTATTTTTACATAAAACACTGTAAGTTGATACTTTCAACTTTTCTGAATCTCTTTTTCTTTTCTCCAGTTGGTTAATTTAAAGCAAAATATGCTTACTCCTTACAACTGGAAAATCTGGACATTTCATAATATCTTTACTTATTAAAGAGTTAACTTCCAGGAGGACAGACAAGTTTAAGTACAAAATAACAGTTTAAAACATCAACCAGGCATAGTGGTTTAAACTGCTTTTTAAAAATTGGTATTATATCTGTAATAAAATAAGAATATTATTAATTTACTAGATATAAATAAATATTAATTAGTCGTATGATCAATTCTTAAATGGCATTTATAACAAACTTTGTATTATTGTCCTAAATTCTGTTAACATGACTGTATTGGACATAAACTTAACACTAGTGTACAAAATAAAAACGACTTTCTTTTTTTAATATTGTACATGGTTTGGTTTAAAATTCTGTTAAGAATACATTTTATGTCTTACAGTAAACCTAAAGTATTGTATATCATTGTTTTCAAAAAGAACTAAAGAATATTGTCAATTAACTAAGATTGTAGACAAATATTGGCCGCTGGTTACCATTTCACACTGAATACCTGCATCTGTTGGCTAGTCAGAGGAAAAATTATAGATGAAATCAACTGTAAGTACGCTTAAAGACTGCAATCTGTTTGTATTTGAAATGCCTCAGCCCCGCAGGGGGTGTAAACTATTGAGAGGATTTAGACGTCCCTTGCAGTACCCGTGTCTAACACACACTTACAGTTACAACACTATACTTACGACTTTAATACTTTACACTCACACTTACATTTAGGGAGGCGATAATAGCCTCAATGTGCTTTTCACCTTAAAAAAAAAAGAAAAAATGAAATGCCTCAGTCAACTGAATATCCCACTGACTATGAAATATGTCTGCGAGCCGAATTTTTAGAGTTCGGGTCGGGCCAAACGATTAAATGGAGAACCCATCACATTTTTTGCTAGACCTGAGTTAAAACAAAAATCAGAATTAAAATGTTCTTCATTTCATATTTAATCCTTGTAGTTGATATCAGCTTTTAAACAATGTTTGAACACCTCCACAGGCGTGATGTGTAATCACATAAGTGCGTAAAAGTTCTGTGAATACAGTAGGCCTACTGCCACGTGCCGATATAATACGGGCTCTGTTCATCTGACTGAATACCTCCAAGTGTTAATGTAATACGAAATCTATTGGTCTAACTGAATACTGTCAGGGGCCAATTACATCAGCACGCAAAAGTTGTTTGAATACTGCCACGTGCCGATGATATACAGGCTCTGTTGGTCCGACTGAATACTGCCACGGACCAATTACATACGCGTGCAAAAGTTGTATGAATACCGTTACAGGTCGATGTAATAATACCTCTGTTGTTCTGAATTAATATCGCCAATCTGTGTGTTACTGGTTAGTCAAAACCACGATTGTAAATGTGGATAAATAAATTGTCTCCAGCGCCCAAATAATATCCAAATAAAAAAATGATGGTAACACCGAATTTCTCATCTACATTAATAGTGTTGAGTATTTTCATTTGGTTTTTGTCTGAAAAAAAATATAGCTATTTAATTTAATGACATAATTATGAAACAATACCATTCTGAAAAAAGTACATTTGCAGAACTGATTCTCTGAACTGATTGTGTACTGTTGTCAATATTAATAAATTAATGTACTGGACTAATATTAATAGAATATGTCTGTAAGTGGTTAGACACTTGACATTCGATAATTAAATTATTTTTTGTATACATTACTTGTTTATTACATATTTTAATCTGAAAATATGTTTGTGTATTGCGTAAACTATTGCCTGAAATAAAAGTTAATATTTACTTGGCCCGACCAGTTTTTGACCCGAATTGTAACCTTGGCTCGAACCAAAGTCGGGCTTTTCAATTTGGCCCGACCCGACCTGTAAAATTCGGAGCCCCGCAGAATCCTAGCTGTGATTCATTATATTAATGCAAAAGACATTCATGGGCAGATCAGTGATATGTATGGAGAAAACACTATAGGAGATGGAATGATAAATAATGAGTTAAAATGATAGCCGCACGAATATTCGTGATGAAGTGGGTGATCTGTCTACTGAAGATCTGATGCGGAAAGTTGATGAAAAGTTCAAGAAAAAAAACACTATACAACTTCATCTAATGAGTTTCTTTAAGTTTCAATTAACTTAATGAAATCAATATACAACAAAAACTATCAGAAGTTGTGCTTACGCTGGGTACTTAAAATGTTAATTCATTTGCACAAAACCAAATGTTTAACAGTGCTGATTTTTCTTGAGCAATAAACTCTTGTTGGTGATGTTTTAAGTTGAACAGTCATACAGGTGGTTTACGTTCCACTGGAATCGAAGAAATTCCATGGAACTGTGGCATTCAACACCATACAAGAAATTGAATTTCAACTAAAAAATTTCAGATTAGAAAAACGTGTACTGTTTTTTTGGGATAAAATTTTTTTTCTGTTTTGCTTGTAGATTTTCTGCCTCATGGTGACACAATAAATTCTGCGTCCTATGACGAGACCTTAACTAAATTGCGCCATTCAATCCAAAAGGCAAGGCATGCTACGTAAGGGGATTGTTTTGCTTCATGCCTGTCCTCATGCGGCTATTCGAACTCAAGATCTCATCGCATCATTTGGCTGGAAACAACTTGATCACCCTCGGTATAGCCCAAATCTAGCGTCCTGTAACTAATATGTTCTGCATTTAAAGTAGAATCTGAGTGGTCATGCCATGATGATGAAATCAAAACGGCTGTGGCTATCAAATCACGTGGCAGATTCCTTTGAGGATGGAATTCAAAAGCTGGTTTTATATAATATGATAAAGACCTAAATATTAGTGGGAATCATCTTCAAAAGTACATTCAGGTGCAAGGTTTTGTGTACAAATAAAATTATCAAAGAAATTATACTTGTGTTTTTAATTCAAAAAGGTATTTAAAAAGGTCGTCTTGTAATTTAATATCTGGAATGTTTTTTTAAAAAGAGCAGATGTTTGCAGGATCCATTAGTTTATTGCAGGAGCTTTATGATTTTATTACAATGATTTACAAACAAAATAAATAAATGTTAAACACGATATAGAAAACTTAGAACTTCTTATTTTCAATATTATTTATTTCATTACGATTGGAACGAGAAAAATATCTTAAAACAACTGGTTCAGTACCAGATGTTTCACGTAACCACTGCCATTCACCATTTCTAGGGCTAAGAAATTTTTATCTCTGACTTCTAGAAAGTGTGGGTAAGGGAAACATTATATTAGTTTTTCTATAAAAAAATGTCTTAAGAGTACAAAATATGTAACATTAAATTCATGTAGAAATAATAAAAGTAAAACAAAATTAAAAGAAGACCTGGTGAAGTCGAAGGTAAAGGAATAATACTACATTTACTCACAAAGAAAAGTTATTTGTTGTATAGACTTATTTGTTGAAAAGTTAATTGTTGTATAGTAAGAAATTAGTTTATAAAAAGTGGTTCATATATTAGGGATCCATAGGCATATTTAAAACAACTACTCAAAAGAAAATATTTGACTTTAAAAGAAGTGGAATTGCAAGATCTGTGCACTAGAGAAATTATCATTGAATAAAATTTGGGCCAAAACTATGCATCATTATCTTTTCACAGATTTTTCACTGAAAAATGAGCTACTAGAGCGGCCCTCATGATGAAAGCCACCCGTGACTTTCAAATGGCATTGATACTGATATCTACATTACTTTTTGAAGTGTAGTTAAACATTTTGTATATGTAATATGAAGCTCCATAATACATAGGCTCGGTTATTTATTATATATAAGCATGCTACTAATGTTTACAACAGCTTAGACAAGTTTGTTAACAAATAAATCCTTAAAAATTTCAAAATGGTGGCTACCATTATAAATCTTAAAAAATTTATAATGTACACTTTTTTTGAAAATTGTATTTCAACATTGTAATCAGTGTTTAAATCTACATAAATTAACATTTTAAATTTTTTCAAAAATCACTAATAAAAAAAAAATGAATTTAACGGCTGTTTTTATTTTTGCATTTTAAATGAAAATTGAAATTTTAAAATACTAATATATGTACATTCAAATGCTAATTATGACTGTGAAATCAAGTTTTCAAAAAAAGGTGATTTTTTTAAAATTTGTTTTCTTTAAGTCGGCAATCAGCTATTAAGTGCAATTATTATTATTATTACAACTACTTTTTGAAATAAAAAACTTAATAGATCACCTAAATGCAAAATTGGGTTGTCTAAACTTCTGTACTAGTGGGAAAAAGCATGACCAGTGATAATTTTTTTTTTTTTAATATATACGATATTCTGAATATTATTATAGAAACATTTTAGTGGTGACTCAAAAATTGTCACAAAGCATTTTTATTCCATACTAGTTGTATGGAATAATATAGAAATTTAGAAAATTACTTTCTTTGCATCAAATATTACATTTGCATCAGATAAAACATAAGACTTCTCATTAAATAGTAGAAATATTATATAAACTATACTTTAGCATTTATATTGTCACTGTTTAAAATACTCTAATAGCAATTTTAATACTTTCCAGTTACATCACTAAAGTAAATAATTATTTAGAACTGCAATGCAAGTTTGTCACTATTACAAATTTTTAAGCATAAATTGGAAATGTACAATGTACAATGATAAGTATATTTTTACATATACGAAACTCTGTTAGGTTTTTTTACACATAATCATGTTAGGTTCTTCAGCATTTTTTTTTAAGTTGTAGGTTCTTGTATCATATCAATATTTGATAGAGAAAATCATGATAGGTTCTTCACGCACAACTGTGTTAGGTTCCTAAGTCTTTTTTTTAGTAAGTTTCTATTGTTTTTCATTAATAACAACACACTTGTAATTAATCATTTTCATGATGAAAAACATGTTACCTACTTTCGGTGGTATTGATTTTGAGGTTATGATGGTCACTTTTATTTTTGACTTTTTCGAACTTCCTACAGTTTCCGCACTATTACATTTTTTATTATTATTACTGGGCATGTAATAAAGCGTTTTAGTAATGTTCTTACATCATTTTTTTAAAAGTTTCTGTTGTTTCAACTGAAAATGTATTACTTATAAAACAAAGAACAAGGAACCAGTTGGCCATCACAAGGAATGAATCACAAAACAAGATGGCCTCTGAAATAAATTATAAAATACCTCAAAATGAAAAGATAATTACAAATTTTCATGAAATAAAAGTAACATTTAACAAAATGTTTAATAAAAGTTAAAATTATAATATATGCAGATTTTAATGCTGTTTATGATAGTGAAATCAGAATTTTGAAAAGGGTAAAAATACTTTTGGAAATTTGGTTTTATCATGTTAACAAAACAGTTGCTGTATGTTGTGCTTTTATTGTCACTTAACAATAAAAAAAAACTCCAAATTAACAATTATTTTTTAAAACATTGCTTTACACAGGGAATCTGCTAGAAACTAAGAATTACCCAGGAAATACTAAATTCACAAAAGTCAATGTACATAGTTCATTATACCACTGATTTTTGAAAAATTAATAATTCCAAAAAAATTTAAGAGATACTTAAATGGCTTGAATTTGTTTTCCTTAAACCTCCATTAATTTACTTATATAAGGATTTGGTATTATTTAACATCCAAATTGGAAAGGGAAGACAAATTTTGTAATATTACCTTGCACTGCCACCACAATGTAAAATTATACCTATGGACCCCAAAATTATGTAAAAATGATGGACCCCTTTAAGGTGGTAAAGGAAATCGCTACTAAAAATATTGTATCACTGCTTTCATTTTAAATGCTTTTTCAATTACAAGGGTTGTGAGTAAAACCAGTAAAATAAGATTTGACAAGGATCAGGTAAGTTTCAAAGAAGTAATTGTATTTTAAGAAAAACCAATCCATGGTAAGAAAACAGATCATGAAATTAGTCTACTCAACAGGCAAGAAATTGTTTTAGAAATTAAACATTTCATTTATTTCACAGCTATTAATTATTTAATTCTAAAACCAACAATGACATCAATAATAAAAGTAGTTTTTTCATTAATAATTTTGCTAATATAAATTTTTTAAGATAATTCCTAATGTCATTCTATGCAACAAGAGGAGTTAGTTTTGATGATCTTATGTATCATGCATCTAAAATAAGGAAACATTTAAAAAAAAGCCTTCCTTTTATGCAAAAGTAAGAAAGCTTTTGAAAAAAAAAAGATATTGGTAACTGAGGAACTCCAGCGCCAACCTTCACCAACGCATACCAGGTTGTGGAGCTATTAGGGATAGTGGGAACAAGACAATCCATGGAAGCCATATAAAATAGTTTTCTTATGTGCAGACTTTGTTTTGATAGAATTAAATAAAAAATTTATATTTGAAAATGTGCATTACTTCATTATAATTGTAATTTCATACACATACACACTAGTTTTTAATCTAATTTTGTACTTTGACTTTTTAATAAATGTGTTGTGGATTAAGGATCACGTTAATAGCAAAGGAAAAGCTTACAGTAGTAATTCAAGTTTCAAGTCTATGACCTTGAGGTGTGTAAGTTTATAGACATAATAGAAAAACACCCAGCCCTTTTATTTTTTGTAAAACAAACAAATTTTACATTTTATTAAAAATTATAAACAAAACAATTCTTTTGTGTAAAATTATTTACCTTAAAGAGACTAATTTCATGATGCACACATTAGTGAATAGTGGGTTGGGGAGAAAGAGGACTTACCAGGCTATTTGAGAGACAGAAATGCTTTCAACTGGTTGATTACGTACTTGCTGACATCAGTGAGTTCGGGCCATTGTTTCATAACAACAAACATTGCAAGGACCACAGCTATTGTAGTCACAAAACGTAACCTGTAAAATAAAAAAATTCTAATTATATTAAACTTTATGCGTTGTTGGTGCATTGTGTTCACAATGTTATGAAAATATATGAGCCAGAATTAGAGCAATGAATAAACAGCAAATTTAGACAGAATACTGTGACAAAGTGATCAATAAATGTGATCAATCAGAGATTATTCTCTAAGACTAAAACATTTTAATCAGTCAAAATCAAAATATAGTTTATAACCTTTTTTTATATTTGAGGGATCACAAACAGAATAAGTAATGACAAAAGTGTACTGTTTGGAAGTGCTTCAAAGGTTGCAAGAAAAAAGTTAAACATAGGCAACTGCCAACTGTATTTGTGTATGTGGCATTGTCTGTACAGAAGTAACACTGCCAAAAAACAAATACAATGTACGTCCAGAAAGTAAGTTCCGTTTGATAATAAAATTAAATTGTGTACAGATATAGGAAAAATTATTTATTGCACAAAATTCTACAACTCTTAAACTACTTTTCCACATTGCTTTTTCCAACTGCCGAAATTTTGCAGGCATTTGTCATAGTGTGGCACAAGTTTTTGTATACCTTCTTCATAGAAGTTTGCTACCTGTGTCTTCAACCAGTTGGAAACATTTTCTTTCAGCTCTTCGTCATTGTTGAAGTGTTGACTGCCAAGGACAGACCTGAGATGTAAGAACAGGTAAAAGTTGCTAGGAGCGAGGTCAGGGCTGTACGGAGGATGGTTAAACATGTTCCAGCCAAATCCCTGTAGGAGGTTTTTCGTCACATTTGCAGTGTGTGGTCGTGCGTTGTCGTGAAGAAAAACAACACCTTTTGACAGCAATCCTCGGCGCTTATTCTGTATTGCGTTGTGCAATTTCCTAAGTGTCTCGCAATAAACATCTGCTTTGATTGTTTGACTACGCGGTAAGAAATCAATGAGTAAGATGCCTTTCCAGTCCCAGAACACTGTGCACATCATTTTTCGAGGTGTCAAGATTTGTTTTGGCTTAACCTTTGCTGGGGATGAAGTGTGCCTCCATTTCATTGATTACCGCTTACTTTCAGGGGTGTCGTAAGAAACCCAAGTTTCATCTCCTGTGACTATCTGTGACAGAAATTCTTCACCGCCTTCGTCATTACGGATCAAAAACTGAAGTGCACTACCCATCCAATTTGTTTTGTGTTGCTCAGTAAGAATCTTTGGTACCCAATGTGAGCAAAGTTTACGAAATTTCAGTTTATCGATAACAATTTCATGAATTAGTGATCGTGAGATTTGGGGAACTTCCATAGCGAGAGCACTAATTGTAAACTTGCGGTTTTCCTGGATCTTGTCATCAATCGCATGAACCAGTTCTTCTGTAACCAAAGATGGACGCCCACTTCGTTCTACATCGTGCACTTCACTACGTCCTTCATTGAACTGTTGGACCCATCTTCTCACCATTGAATCACTCATCGCATTTTGTTTGTAAACTTCGCAAATTTGCCGATAAATTTCAATTGGTTTCACTTTCCTAGCATTCAGAAAACGAATCACAGATCTGATTTCACAAGCAGCGGGATTTTCAATCAACACCGACATTGTAAACAAGCACAACAAAGCGTACATGGCTGACAGCGATCTCAAAATGGCGCACGTTTCTACTCCATGATACAGAGCGTCTACCGCGCATGTGCGGAACTATGATCACAGCGCAGCAGCGTAGAGAAATTGAAATGGAACTTAATTTCTGGACGTTCCTCATAATTTTTACATGTATTTAGTAATACCTCAAGTTCTAAGAAGTTACGAAAGGAAGACATTTAACTTACAGTAATGAAAGGAAGTTATGAAAAGCAACTACAATATTATTAAGCTAAATTAATATACAGTAGAGTATCGCTAATCCAACCTAAACCAGGCATGGCCGGGTCGAATTAGCAGGAAAATCGGATTACACGGAGAACCATTAAAAAACATTAAGTATTGAACTGAATTTATTACATTAAAAAAACTGTGAATTACATGTATTGTACTAAAACATAAAACAGCACACAGAATCTTAATACAGTAATAAAGAGCAGTACATCAAATCATCACACTGGACAGAAAAAGTTTGTAATTGTTTTTTGTTTACCAACTGTTTGACATTTGGTCGTCGCTTTATCTTGGAATTCCATGAGAAGTAAAATATCTTTTACCTTTTAGAAAACAGCGAATAAAAAAAAATATGTGAAATGTTACGAAACATACACAAGCAGAATGCACTTTAAACATCAACTCTTCCACGCATCTGAAATGATATTAACAGACAGAAATGAATGAACAGAGCAGATATAAGGGTGGATGAATCCCCTCTTTCTTTTGAAGAGAATGTAGGTCATGGGCTGGAAGTGTAAGTGACATGTAGGCGTAAAAGCCTGACACATACACATCTTTTAAATTGCATGAAAAGATCTTTGAGGCTAGGTCGTATTAAACGGAAGGTCGGATTAGCGAAGATGGGTAAGCGGGACTCTACTGTATATGTAAACAATAATCATGTAATCATGTACAGCATTCTTTATTTTGGAGGATGAATTTATAAATAAATGTCAGACCTTGAATTCAATGAAATTGTCAAATTTATGTTGTTAAGAAATTTCCAAACAAAATTAAATATAATGACGGTTACTTTTTATAACTGCTTGGACACTTTTGCAATACCTGTGATTTTCATTTTGTTTTGTACAAGCTAAATCATTTGTATATTTTGTTTTCATTTACACATGAAACAATTATAAATGACATTAAAAATTATAGAATTACTCATGCTCATACCTCAAATTTTAGCAATTCTACGAGGGTTAATCAAATATAAACGAGACTGACTTTCTAAAAACTTTTCCGTTGGACATTGAACTCTAAAGGGTGGGGTTTCAGGTAGCCTGGGAGGTTTGGGACGGGCGTAGACGGGCAACATTTCCGTTCGGACCCTTCAGTATAAAACTATACAATGAGTGAGAGTGAAGTGCACGTTTCCGTGGAGCAGAGAATTATTATTAGGTTTTTGGCCAAGGAGGGGGTCAATCCGACTGAAATCTTTCGTAGATTGACGGCTCAATACGGGGACAGGACCCTGTCAAGCGTTTTTGCTTGGCACAAGGAATTCGCCGAAGGACGGGAAGCAGTAGAAAACGTCGGCCGGGAAGGTAATGGCCACTGTATTTTTCGACAATCAAGGCGCCTTTCACGTCGATTTCCTCCATCAACGACGCACAATAAATGCACAGTATTATTGCGATGTTTTAGAGGCCGCATAAAACAGTCTTTTAAGTAGGAAAAGGAAATCTAAACCGGCGAAACGTCATTCTTCTTCACGATAATGCCCGACCACATTCGGCGACGCCACGAGGCTTAAACTCGATCAAATTGGCTGGGAACCAATGGAACATCCCCATACAGTCCAGACTTATCACCCTGCGACTATCACCTGTTTGGGCTACTCAAAGAGGCGCTTGGAGGCCAGCGTTTCAAGACGATTCTGCGGTGGAGACCTTCGTGCTCAATGGCTCAATGAACGCGCCGAGAACTTTTTACGAAGATGGAATTAAAAACTTCCAATCCGGTGGGAAAAATGTGTTACTCGTGCGGGAGACTATGTAGAAAAATAAGTTGTATCAAGAATAATTTGTAAGTAAGCAATAAATTTTTTAAAAAATCAGTCTCGTTAATATTTGATCAACCCTCGTAGTTAAATCATTTAGTCTCTAAATAGGACTTCATACCAACAACTATCACTCGAAAAATCACTTTCTCTAATCTTCCATATAGGATGAAAGAAAAATATTGTCTTACTTAGTAATATTTACCGTGTGCGGAGAAAAGGCATCAGGATCCCAGCAGCAGTAGCTACTAGCAGTAGAATTACTTGTAGGACGGTGAGAACAACATTAATTGACTTAACCACAAGAGCCCTGGCATTCGAGTTGTCTAAACCCTCTAATGTCAAATACTGTTGGTGCTGAGCCTGCTGGTGTTCCATTTTCGAAATCTGCACATACACAAACACACACACACACACACACACATACACATAATTATTACAAAACATAATTTTTTCAACTTAAAATACAATGATAAGAAATGCTATTACTATAAATTTTAAATATTTGTACTTACTTTTGAAATAAAAATTGTAATGATTAAATTAACCGTCAAAGAAGTTAACATAAAGTAGACTCCATGAACTTTATCTATCCTAAATTCACATGCTTATACAGAATAATAAATAATATTTCATAATACCTTCGTTTGGCAGGATTCCAACATTTCATGAATATCACGCAACCTTTCTTCACTCTGGTACTGAACCTTCTCTTCCATGTCTGAGATTGCAGTTTTTAGATTTTCCACTTCATTCTGATGCAATTCTGTAAGGTCGTTAACCTGTTCTTCTAATCGCTCGCTACGAAACCGTTCTTCTGTCAACGCATGGCTTAGATAGGCCACTTCTTTTTGCACAGCCTTCAACATGATTGCAAACAAATTTCTTAATTATTAATTTGAAGTAAACGAAAGTCCTGGGTATAATATATAGCCTACATCAAAGGTACATTCCTACCTGTAGGTCTGTTTACTTAAGGCCAACTTATTACTCTGTGCAGGATGTAAGTTACGTACATGTAACAGAAACATTTAATTTATTTTTCAATGACCAGATTGACATTCTTAGTAATTTTAACCTTATTACTGAAATAACATGTAAAAAATATAAGCAGTGTTATTTTTTTCTGTTAATAATCCTTCTCTACAGATAAAATTAAAAGTAATTTGTCTACGTCTTCTTTTTAAATTATGGACTAGTATTTTGTTAAAAATATAACAATGTAGTATTTTATCTGACTTTCTATATTCAGTGAAAAACTGTTGATAAAACGTTACAAAATGTTCAAAGAGCACTTTGAAATATATATTAATAATAGAAAAAAATCCCTAAACTTAATCAGAAACATATCCTCCTGAAATATATCTAATTCATATTAATTTCTGAAAGTTTGTGTGTTTGTTTGTTTGTTATTCAATCACGCTTTAACCACTGGACCAATTGAGATGAAATTTGGTACGAATATGGTTTAAGTATCAGAGATACATATAGGCCTATTCCCGTTTTACAAAACGTCATTATACTATTTACCCAGCCCAAAATAATTATCAGTTTTTAGTTTTGTGCCATGTGTTAATTGTAGTTATTTACTGGACCTGTGATTTAGGTACCTGAGATGAACATAGATTCAATCCTATTCAATCCTATTAAGATTAAGAATCTTAATCTGTGTTTTACGAGGTTTGTCCAATAAATACGCGAACTGGTCGAATATGGTGGCCATTACGGAGAGTTAAGCCACGCCCACTGGCCTCACGTGTTGTTTGGGACCCAATGAGCCGTCAGTGCTTGGCAGAACGTTACGCTGTGCGGATCTTGCGACTAGAGTTATTTTTAGTTTTGCATTATTTTTTTGTTCGTCGATATGGAAACTGACCAATTCACTGAACAACGAATTAACATCAAGTTTTTGGTAAAGCTTGGTAAAAATTACCAAGAAATTGCTGAAATGTTGAGAGTTGTTTATGGTGATAATGCTATGAAGAAAACAGCCATTTTCAAGTGGATTAAGCGCTTTAAAGAAGGTCGAGAAGACGCCACGGATGATGCAAGAATTGGACGACCTTCAACCTCTCGTGTGCATGAAAACATTGATCGTGTGTGCGGTGTCTTGTCCTTACTGATCGCGAAAAACTGTCCGAATGATAGCTGAAGAACTAAATTTAGGAAAATCAACAGTGCACACAATCTTAACCGAGCATTTGGGCTTAAGAAAGGTTTGTGCGAAAATCGTGCCAAAACTGCTGACTCCGCATCAAAAGTTGAGAAGAGTCGAATGTGTTACTGACTGGAAAAATTCCATGGAAAATGATGTTGGATTCTTAAATAGGGTTATCACTGGTGATGAATCGTGGTTTTTCGAGTATGACCCGAATCGAAATCGCAAAGCATGGAGTGGAAAGCAACAGGTGAAGCTCGAACAAAAAAATCAAGGAAAAGCCAATCAAAAATCAAAGTCATGCTCCTGGTTTTCTTTGATATCAAAGGTGTTGTTCATCATGAATTCCTTCCTGAGGAAAAAACGGTAAATTCTGAGTTCTACCTTAACGTTCTCAAGCGTTTGAGAGATCGAGTACGTCGTGTGCGACCACATTTGACTCAAAACGATGGATGGATTCTTCATCAAGACAATGCACCCGCACATTCGGCTTTGATTGTTCGCCAGTTTCTGGCTAAAAATTCAATCACTATCCTTGATCATCCCCTTATTCACGGACCTCGCCCCTGCGACTTTTTCTATTCCTAAATGCAAAAATGTGATGAGGGGACAGCATTGGGAAGATGTGGACACAATAAAACAAGAAACGACGAGGAGACTGAAAAGCCTGACTTCCGAGGACTTCCAAGGGTGCTTTGAAGAGTGGAAAAGAAGATGGGATAAGTGTATAGCAGTGAATGGAGAGTATTTTGAAGGGGACAAAATCAATGTAGATGAAATTTTGTAAAATAAAGTTTTTATGACCTTAGTTCACGTATTTATTGGACAAACCTCGTATTTATTGCAAAATTATTGCTATTAATGTAAGTTTTTCAACATTTTAGTTGAAATTTTTTTCAAAACTGACTAATTTTTTACTTTGTGTTGAATTTTCAATATTAAATGTAAAAAAATTCCTACACAGAGTGCCAATTGTAAGGTAGTATATATATTTGTGTAATTACATTATATGAAAAAATGATAAATATGCAGTGTAGCATATCCTTATTTTTCTATATTTTTGTTACTAAAATGCTTTATTATGTGCCCAAAAGCAAGAATCAAAAATATGAAAGCACGAGAAGTATGATAAAATCGAAAATAAAAGTGACCAACATAACCTCAAAATTGCTACCTGGCGAAAATCAGTAACGTGAAAATACGTCTAACACGGGTTTTTGGGTGATAAGAAAACAATTTTTTAAAAGAATACTGCATAACCAAACTGACAGAGTTGTTAGGCCTAACAAGGTGATGCGTGAAAAAACTTTTATATTTTTTTAAAAAATAGCCTACTATATATCCTGACACGGTTGTTGGGCCTATCACGATGATACGTGAAAAAACCTTAATATTTTTTTAAAGAATACTACATATCCTAACTGACACGGTTGTTAGGCTTAAGACAGTGATGCGTGAAAAAATCTTTATATTTTTTTAAAGACTACTACGTATCCCAACTGACACGGTTGTTGGGCCTATCACGGTGATGTATGAAAAAACCTTTACTTTTTAAAGAATACTATATAACCTAATTGACACGGCTGTTAGGCCTAACACGGTGATGTGTGAAAAACCTTTATATTTTTTTAAAGAATACTACATATCCTAACTGACATGGTTGTTGGGCCTAACACAGTGATGCGTGAAAAACCTTTATATTTTTTTAAAGAATACTACATATCCTAACTGATACGATTGTTAGGCCTATCACGGTGATGTATGAAAAAAACCTTTACTTTTTAAAGAATACTATATAACCTAATTGACACGGCTGTTAGGCCTAACACGGTGATGTGTGAAAAACCTTAATATTTTTTTAAAGAATACTACATATCCTAACTGACATGGTTGTTGGGCCTAACACGGTGATGCGTGAAAAACCTTTATATTTTTTTAAAGAATACTACATATCCTAACTGATACGATTGTTAGGCCTATCACGGTGATGTATGAAAAAAACCTTTACTTTTTAAAGAATACTATATAACCTAATTGACACGGCTGTTAGGCCTAACACGGTGATGTGTGAAAAACCTTTATATTTTTTTAAAGAATACTACATATCCTAACTAACACGGTTGTTGGTCCTAACACGGTCATGCGTGATCTTTAATGTATATTACGATTGCGGGAAAAGCCGTGACGGGTAACAGGTAATCATATTATATTTCTGAAAGTTTGTTTTTGTTTATTTGTTTGTTATTCAATCACACTTTAACTACTGGACCAATTGAGATTAAATTTGGTATGAACACGGTTTAGGTATCTGAGATAAACACAATACTATTCCAGTTTAATTGAATAATAGTGACTTTTTAATAATACTGTATTTTATTAAAATATGACAGGACCCTGTTTTAGAGTATCGAGTAGCAAAAATGTATATTTCTTGGCCGAAAACCATAAATCGTATAATATTGTAAATAGAAATATATTAAAATGAAATGACCTATTCTGATTTTGAAAATCGACTATAAATTTTATTGCCTACATTATAATTGCAGGCAAAGCCGCAACGGGTAACAGCTCTAGTTTTTAGATAATTTTAATATCTCATTATCACTAAACTAGCATTAATTTATAGAAAGTTGTGTTATGTTTATAAGGGTAGATGAACAGACATTTACACCTGATCACCAGATTTTGGATAAGGAGATGATAGGCTTGGCAATTCCACCATAATTTTAATTTATACTACTCTCACTCATCTATTCGAAACACATGTGCATGTGCACACACACATGCACGCACGCATAGAGCCAACTATTCTAGCATGCCTAACTCTACTGTAAAGCGACCCCTGCTGGTAGAATTAATGACACTGGCTTAATAGTGTACCAAATGGAGCCCTCAGATATTGCAAAACTTCCTAGTACAGCTAATGCGGGGCTCTGTATAGGCAGACCTCTTCCGCTAGCTATTTGTGAGAAAACATTAGTATGAATATAAAACAGAACAAGCAGGATCTAGCTGCAAAACAAAATGCTCATTAAATCGGACATATTCTCTGTGGTAAGGATCAAGAGAAATAAAAACTGAAGCAAATTAGCAGAATGAGCAGGTCGTTGAACTGGGAGCCATAATTCAGAAGTGGAGTAGTTACCCACATTTCTAATTGTTACCATATTTCTAGTCCTTTGCAAACCTTAAACTTTATAAAGAGATTAGAGCTGGAGAGGGCGCCATTACTGAATACCTCAGGAATATAGAAAGGGGGAATAACAGATCTACAAAGATTGTGCATAGTAACCCTACAAATTAATTCATTTAAGATTTAGTTATTGTTTATGGACATTCCCTTGGTTATTACTACAGAGTTAAATCAACTTACCTTAAAGGATTCTAATTTGTCTTTCAATCTTTCAACTTCTTGTTTACTTCGTCTTAATTCTAACAAAACAGCATCAAGACTACTGGCAGCTAGTGGTGGGTTGGACAATGAGTGTGGAGATGCAGTATGAGCTCCAGGCATACTTTCACTCGTGACAGAACTGCATTCGGAGCCTTCATCACTGGGAAACTTGAGACCTCCTCCGCCACCCGAACCATGGGTCGATCCTAGACTACAGTTCCCAGGGAGTGTTGCACTACCATGATGCGTTCTTTCTTCTTCGCCTTCGTTCTCGCCATTTCCTGGCACAAACCAAGCTGTATAACTAAGTTAGGGCCTCACCATGCAATTTAAAGAAGAAATAAAGCAAATTAAATAAATTCCTACTAATCTAATGTAGTTAAGTGCAAAAATTACAAAAAGCTTGACATGTAATTAAATAATTTATTAACAGAATCACCAGAAGAAGTACTATAAATGTTACTAAATTATCTAAACAAAAAACTAAATGTTAGATAGATTTTTGTAAAATGTGTTAGTGCAAAGAAGTACAATATTAATTAATTTCCCATAAGTTTATTTAGCAACATATGTTTATTGGGCATCGTTTCGAGTTACTGTTGGCACAGTTAATCTGGGCTCATAGTTTTGCAGCTACTAGTAGATTTAGAATTAAATTGTTACAAGATGCAAATAATAATCAGCTTTATATACACGGCTCAGTGTATGTTATTGGAAAAGATGACAAAAACACCCTCCTCTCTTCTCCTGGCCTAATTTCAGCTCTCCAAGATCACAAGCCTAACTAATTGTGTCAATAATACCATACAGTGAAACTTTTATGCTGCTAAATTAAGTTTTCGTGAAACTGTCTTCTTTTGTATTTTCCCCTATAATTAATTAGAGGTTCATCAAGTACAGATTGTTGTTACTTTAAATTGTACATTTAGTTACTACTGCAGTAGAATCTCGATTACCAGTAGAAGTGGGTTAATCAGACAACTTCAACCACAGAGTAAAAAATACAGACATAATAAAAACAATCCGCTACAGGTTGCGGTATATGGCAGAGGCAGCTAAAGTGAACAGCTGATGGGCTTAGCGATCCTACCGAACCTCTAGCTCATATTACTCTCACTCATCTAATCAACACACACACACACACACACACACACACACACACACACACACACACACACACACACACACACACACACACACACACTGCGGTAATTAGGTCCCCAAGTTTACTGTTCAGTTGTCCGAACTGGAGAAGTAGAATAAAGTCATCAACAGCAGGCAAACGCTCACTCAAACTAAATCCAATCATAAGTGAGAAAGATTCACTTCAGCCAGTGTCATGGGTGTTGTTGGTGACCAGGACACTATTTATTAGCAATAGCTTGATATTTCACAATAGCGAAGAAGAGCACCAGCCTGGAAGATTAAGGCTATTTGCCTATTATTTCTAAAGTAAACTAATCATTGCAAACCTAACAACTGCAGAATATATGGAAAACTGCATGACATCATGCCACACAGGGAAAATTGGAGCAAGATAATGTTTCTGTAAAAGTCTCGTTACTAGTATACTACAAGCTTTGCGCTAAACTCATAAACCAATCAGAACACTTGATTTCTCTATTGGCTAAACCACGTGCCTCTGAAAAATGGAATATTATACATAATGCAACGTTTCGGGTGGTTTCCCGAATGTAAAGTAAAAATGCAGTCAGTAGCGCTCCTGGACCTCCTGTTAAGCCTCACTCTGCTAGTAACACTGCCCTGAAAGTGTGTGTTTAGTTCTACAAGTCTGTGCAACATAAAAATAGTGTTTTCTTGTGTTTCTTCAATCCATCAACATTGATGGGACACTTAACACAGCTAATGACATTTATCTACAAAAATTAAGTAGATAAAACTCTATTGTTTACTTGGACTGTGTATAACTATTTACCCTTTCATGGTGCAATGGTCATGTCTCTTATTGCGAGATTGTGTTCCATACTATTTACCCTTTCATGGTGCAGTGGTCACGTCTCTTATTGCGAGATTGTGTTCCATACTATTTACCCTTACATGGTGTAGTGGTCACGTCTCTTATTGCGAGATTGTGTTCCATACTATTTACCCTTTCATGGTGCGGTGGTCACGTCTCTTATTGCGGGATTGTGTTCCATACTATTTACCCTTTCATGGTGCAGTGGTCACGTCTCTTATTGCGAGATTGTGTTCCATACTATTTACCCTTACATGGTGCAGTGGTCACGTCTCTTATTGCGAGATTGTGTTCCATACTATTTACCCTTTCATGGTGCGGTGGTCATGTCTCTTATTGCGGGATTGTGTTCCATACTATTTACCCTTTCATGGTGCGGTGGTCATGTCTCTTATTGCGGGATTGTGTTCCATACTATTTACCCTTTCATGGTGCGGTGGTCACGTCTCTTATTGCGAGATTGTGTTCCATACTATTTACCCTTTCATGGTGCGGTGGTCACGTCTCTTATTGCGGGATTGTGTTCCATACTATTTACCCTTTCATGGTGCGGTGGTCACATCTCTTATTGTGAGATTGTGTTCCATACTATTTACCCTTTCATGGTGCAGTGGTCATGTCTCTCATTGTGAGTTAATGTTCCACCATATTTTGTCACAGTTATGGGTACATTTCTTACTAGTTTTCCAAATAATGAGACATAAACTGACTAAATTGTATTCTGTAACCAGCCAGATTTCTATTCTAAATCATTCTAACTAAATCATCCTAACTAAATCATTCTGTTTTTGGTTGTTAAAACTAACGCTAATAATACGTGAACAGTTATAACAAACAATAATTACCAATAAGAAGTAAACTCTTGTGTATAAACTTTGTGTGCATAAACTCTGTCAACCAGTACTTACAATATCTACACTGGACATTCTAAACACCTCACCCAAACGGGTAAATTCATTTATAATTACAATTTTCATTGTATATTTTATATGAGTCAAGTATCTCACATAATGGTCTTCCAGTTAATTTTTAATTAATTAGCAATTAGAACTAAAATTCTTAAATTATTCAATTACAATAAAAAGAGCATTACATTCTTTTCAAAAATAACTAAATATATTTGTGGTAAACATTTATTATACAAGCATGTTTTGTATCTCATGTTATGGTCTTACCAGGAATGGATTTTTCAGATACTCTTACCAACAAACTCTTAATTAATTAATGTAAGCTTTCATTATCGAACAGTTTTGGTCCAATGGATCACATGTTCTAATAAAAACATACTAATTAATATTACTTAACAAAGTCTAAAAAAACCCTGAGGAGTGAAAATAGCAAGGAAGTAGAGGAAACTGGAGCCTCATGGTAAATTACAGCTGATTGTAGAGATGCTAGACAGGCCTACCCAACTGAGAGCGGAAGAAGTGAAAGATGAGTTTATCATCTGAAATCACAAACTGAGAAGAAAAACTTTAGCAAAGAGGCTTCT
Organism: Callitettix versicolor; assembly: GCA_022606455.1. NCBI lineage: Eukaryota > Metazoa > Arthropoda > Insecta > Hemiptera > Cercopidae > Callitettix > Callitettix versicolor. The sequence goes on from CM040184.1 coordinate 33,243,289, forward strand.
AATTAAACCTAAAAGCAGAACAAAATCCAAGTGATCAAATCTTGGAAGTGGAAAACACAACTCTTATTTATAGGGCTCATAGGAACTGTACTTCCAAACTGGAGTGCTGTCAGTCAAAAACACTACACCACAGAAACCATGCGTAGGCTAAGCAAGATGGATAAGGAAATTGCAGGAAAAACTAGCAGGACGTAAAGGATATTTGGCTTCCAAGACCTACAATAGAATGACGTAGTCAGTGGAATGCTAAAACTCATTGAGGGTTCCAGTCTACTGAACTAGAATTCAAGAGAATTCGTTGAACCTTTGTTACTGTGTCAGGGGCAATTAATCAAAACCTGTAACCTCTAAAGAACCAATCAATCCCTATTATTACTCCGAGAAATCTTAATTTTATTGCATTTGTACTATAATTACTTTCAATTATTACTTAAAAAAAAAAAATTCTGTAATACAAGAAAGAATAAGAACACCAATAAGAAAGTGCATAAAGATAACAAATCTTGAAATTAATATTAAATTATTCAAGGAAAAATAAAAAGAAGTATTGTGCTAAAACAAATGCATTAGTCTGTTTATAACATTAAAAATAAAACTGTCTAACAAAAATATTAATATAAATAATTCAACTTACTAGACATGGAATTGATGTTGTCTGCACTCCCAAATTTATTTCTAATCAGATGGGCGAATTCTCTAGGTTTGGACATAACAGATCTAAAACAAGAATACAATTTTCTTTCTAAAAGTGCTAAAAGCTTCTTATCCTGTAAATAAATTTTTTTTGTTGCTAATTCATTGACCCGGGAACTTATTGTATGGTTGAAACTTCTCTCCCCTAAACGATTCATATAATGTGACATGACCTATTATTGACATATTAATAATGCAGCACTTGGTATACTTTAGATGTCTCTTCATTTGCTCTGTATTCAATTTTAATTGGGAATAGTAGTAACTGATACATAAATCAGCACAAAAAACTCCCTACAAAGTTAGATATATTACAATAATAAATAAATGATATACTCTCCACAATAATGAAGAATAAGTGAGAGGCAGTTAGCAACAACAAAAGCAGAAATGTAAGAGTGTACGAGGGTCATTCGGGAAGCAAAGAACATTTTGATCTGATGAGCTGCTCAGTTCTCCAATTGCTGCTACCATTATGTCATTGCCCTTCCTACTTCCTTGCACCAGTCTTAACAGCAAGCCACTACAGTTATTTACACTTTATTTGTGCGACTTTATAAAATGTTACAAAATTAATGCAAGTATGAGATTTGTAGTGTAATATATTTTTTGAATGTGAACAAAATCCACCCCATAAAAATTTACAGGTAGATAACCAAAGTGTATCCTATTGTGAATGCCACTCTATGAAATGGCATCATTCATGATTCTCACCAAAACCATAAAACCCTTTAAATTATAGCGCCAAGAAATCTAGTGTTTTTGAATTTAAAGGGTGCAGACTACTTCCCTCTACTCATCGACTAGAGGGGAGACTATAAATGCAGCAGCCTACTGTAAACCCTTAACAAACTATGACTCACTATTAAAAAAATGGCACTGTGCTTCTTCACAACACATATCCACATACTGCAGTGTTGATGGCGAACTTGCTTCAGCAGTTTATGTGGGAAGTTTTTGAACATTCGCCTCATAATCTAGACTTGGATCCGAATGATTATAATTTTTTTCCAAAAATGAAGAACTGTGAGCAGAAATCACTATGGAAGTGACAACAAACTGAAAGGGAGCATTAGTGAGTGGTTTAAAAACTTGGCAGCAACTGAGTATATAGAAGGCATAGAAAAACTGGTAAAACATGACAAATGTTTAAATTTAAAAACCAACTATGTAGTAAATAGCTAAGGTATCAAATGTATTGTTGAGTAAGTTTTCTATTAAATGTATAGAAAAAAATGTTCTTTACTTTTTGAACGACCCTCATATTATGCTGTAGCAAAACCAGCTGAAGCCCCATAAAGCCATATTACATTTTTTTAGACAAAAGCATTACAATACTGAACATATAAACATTAGACACCCAGTTAAATAACCTAGATTTAATTGTCACACATTCATATGGAACCAAGTAACCTACTGTAACATATCAGAGAGGGTGTCAATATGGTGTTGTGGGCTGGGGTGGCCTTTACAATGCACCACTTGACCTGCTGGATCAGTTACAGAAACATATCCTTAAAATTATAGGAGTAAATGAACAAGATCCAGATAAACCATTAGAAAATAAACAAGTATTTGTAGTGTTTATCAATATAATGAACTAAAAAAATGAATTTTTACAAAATCCAATTTTAAAAGTACTACATTGTGCAGATAATTATTAACTATTGGACAGAGAAACTATGTGCATAATGTCAAAAAGTATTATAATGAATTACCAATGAGTTGAAAAAATCTGAGTGTAAATAAAAAGTGCTTAAAAAAATTAAAGATAAAATTAGACATTGTTATTGATTATCTAAAAAAATATTGATCCATTATGGGGTAAACTTTCTTCTTTTCATTGTTTTATTGCTTCTTGCTTGTTTTATATATAATTTAAAACAGTCAAATTGAAATGAAAAACCATTTATTTTTTATATTAAATATCATTTGTATTTGTATTAAGTATAAATACAAATCTGAGAGGATTAACATACGTATGGGCATTTATGACCCTATAGGTTCTTTATGTTTAATTATTATTGTATGTAAACAAAATTTTGGTAATAAATAAAAAAAATAGATATATTGTTTAGTTCCTTGTTTATTAATTTTTTTTTTTATATATATCTGTTGTCGATAAATGGAGTTTCGTTGTACTGTTAGAGATATAGCCCTTTAGAGTGTTAACTGTATTTTAATTAAGGACTGGTGTTTTAAAAATCATGTTATTTCTTACTATTAAATGTATCTAGTAGAACAGCTTATTGAATTAACTAGATTATTTTTAAATGTATTTTTATTTTCCATCTTAAAACTTATTAGGTTATTCACAAAATACAAAGGTTTTTATAAGTAAGGTCAATTTGCAAAAACTAAACTACTAAATATTTCTATTTTAAAGTATAATGTTTGTATAACAAGTTATTAATTATGTAAATTTGTGTAAACTTTCTTTATTTACATGAGAATGGCCACATTTATTGGCTCAAGTTACTTCATGCTTACCACCAAGTTTCAGATTATAGTTATAATCACTTGACACTATGTCTGAAGTGTATGGTGGATAATGAATGTGTATGAATTTTTGTTGCATGTTTTCATGAAATATGGCTGCAACTGAATAATCAAATCATCTGTGATCACTAACAGCTTTACGCACCACTCATTAAGGACATTTTCAGAATTTTCTTTAAAAAGCCTGAGTTATTTTCATATTTAACAGTCATTCACTACATTGGGAACGTACACTGCATATATTTAATGAAAAATGTTTGCCAGCTAGGCATGTTCTTGCTGTCAAAAGAACATTTCTAATAGTCAATAGTGAACAAATCAATAATTTTGTCTACAGCAGCCAGGGGCTCAATGTGGTTAAAGCAATGGTCATTTGGCTGCATGTCTGAACTGTGCACCTGTTTGACGCACACTTACTCCCAATGATGATGCATGAGTGCTAGGAGCTCATCCATTTAAGAACACATTTACAACCAAATCTTACTTAAAAAACAACCTTTGTATTTAGTCCTAAATTTTAAACAGAGCTTAAATCGCGACTTACCCAGAAAATCCCGATATACCATCACGTATATTTCCACCAACATTTCTGAAATAATTTAATTTGAAGTTAGAATTAAAATGCACTTTGTTCTAAATTAGGAACTGACATAGCTTTTCGGTTACACAAATACAGTAAACTCTGGTTGAAAAAATTGGTTAATAGAAATTCTTTCGATGCAATCCTCCTGTCAAGTGATCCTACTAAGAAATAAAATCTAAATACATGTTCTTATTATCAGCTGGTTGTTAACATAACAATATATTATTTATTAGTTGAGTTTATCATATCATTTAATAATAAAAATAAAATATAAGTAGAACCTACATCAATTATTAATAAAACTACTGCTTGGATCTTGAAATAGCATATAGTTGATAGTGTGTACTATACTACTGTACCTTTCAATTATTAATTAAAAACATAAAGAACTTTCGTATAAGAGACAAATGCCTGAACATGAATGATAAACATAGCGAGATACTTGCAATTCAATATCTTCATTCAGAACAATTAGGCTTTTGTAAATGGGAAACAACTATTTTTATAGTTTCCATTTATTTCCGTACTTTTTATTTCATTAACAGAAGTTAAAGTATTAGTAATGATTAAAAAGAAATAATTGTATACAACAGGTACTCCAAGTTCATATACAAGAAGCGTAGAAATTATTGAGTACACATCTTTATTGAAAGGGATGTTTGCTGAAGGTCTCTTTGTTACTGCTAGGAAACTACAAGCCTCGACATAAATATTCAGCATTCTATAAGACGTAATAAATATCAAACACTTGTCAAAATGATTTCCCATAAATATGCATGCACACACACACACACACACACACACACACACACACACACATGTAAATATATTATAGGTAACCTGTCACCAGTTAATATCCAAAAGCAATACATAAGTTGTATATTCATATTTATTGCACCTAAAAATGTATTAAAAAATCATATATTTATGAATTGGTCTACAGCATTTTTCTACTATGGAAAATTATACATGATATATTGTATAAACATAAAAGCATTGTATACACCAGTAAAAATATACTACATAAATATTTTTATGCATCTGCAAAGACCAATACACTTCATTATAAATTAATTTTATTTTATGTTTACTTCAAAATCCACACATTTCTTTAAATTTAACTTTAACTTTGGTGTAAATTAAAAAGACAAAATAACCCAGATGAGCAATATACATTCTAATAGAACAATGTGTAACAATCAAGTCAAAACCAAATTACTAGTGTCACACATACAAAATTTCAGGAAGTTTCTCCACAAGCGATATGTATGTCTTATGCAGGCCTATGGATAAAAACAGGAAGACATTGATCTTTTTTTTGATCAGTAGTAGATATATTATTACTAAAAATTCAGGAAAGACCAATTTTTAAAATGATGTTTTATAAGAAAGAGAATCATCTACGTCGTCTGAAATTGCTTTGAAAAAATCAAACAGGAAAATTAACGTTCTTGAATGTTATTCATTTACCAAAAAATTTTCTATTCAATTTTAAAAAAATATTTTTGGCTTTTCTTAAATGAATCAAGAAATAAGTAAGAACTGATTTTTTTCTGTTGCATAAAAATATAAGAGAAATTTAAAAAAACTTGCCAATACAAAAATTGTTTTTGAAATTGTCTTTTAGTTAAATAATAATAATAAACAATTTTAAGGCTAAATAACACATAAGTAAAACAACTTCAAACTGTAAGCAGCTTAGACACCACTAGCGGAAACAAATAAGAATAAAGGAATGATATATACAAACAATAGAAAAGCATCTTTCCATATACTAAAGCACGAATATATTATTTTATTACTTTAAGAGTTAAAACAACTTATCTGTTCCTAGCTAGATAATACAGGGATGTATTTTATCACCTTACATCCCCCTTTATAGATTTTCTGAACTAAAATGTATCTGTCACCTGCAAAGAAAATGTCTTTTTATTAAAAAAAAAAAAAAAAAAACACTATACTGTAAGTCAAGACAAGGTTCTTGACAAGGTTCGCTCGCTTGAATTCATATTAAGCCAAGTGCCACTTGTTTTCTTTATACATTTCTGTAACAGACCTTAGTGCTGGCATTATATTTGTAATATAGTACTTTGCTGAAGAACTTTTTGTATATATTGTTTCACCTTTTTCGTATATATTAGTTTGTATATATTAGTTGTATATATTTAGTTTTTGTATATATTAGCTTGTATATAGTAATTTTTACTGCGAATTAGGCTTTTTTAAATGGGAAACAACTATTTTTATAGTTTCCATTTATTTCCGTACTTTTTATTTCATTAACAGAAGTTAAAGTATTAGTAATGATTAAAAAGAAATAGTTGTATACAACAGGTACTCCAAGTTCATATACAGGAAGTGTAGAAATTATTGAGTATACATCTTTATTGAAAGGAATGTTTGCTGAAGGTCTCTTTGTTACTGCTAGGAAACTATAAGCCTCGACATAAATATTCAGCATTCTATAAGACGTAATAAATATCAAACACTTGTCAAAATGATTTCTCCTATCATTCACCAAAACACATGGGAGTATACATAAATATGCACACACACACACACACACACACACACACACACACACACACACACACACATGTAAATATATTATAGGTAACCTGTCACCAGTTAATATCCAAAAGCACTACATAAGTTGTATATTCACATTTATTGCACCTAAAAATGTATTAAAAAATCATATATTTGTGAGTTGGTATAGTAGACCTAGTGTTGCAGACTAATTTTTATTTAACTTAAATTTCAATTATTTATAATAAAATGAGCGTTCTTTTTATATGAAGATGAAAGATATATGTTGTTATAACATTTTTCAATATTTTTTTTGAAAAGTTTGTCTTGTAATTGAAGGTTTCTGACTAAATATATTTTTGCAGTCTGACAGACCAGCTTCGTAGTACTTGTGTCATTTTTTTAATCCTATGCATTGAACTCTTTTTTTAATGAAATTTTATGCTTTCAAAATAAGGTAGATAATTGTTGTACAATATTTATAGTTTTTGAAACGCTTACAAATGTTTGTGCAAGTAAAAAACTGACACACAAATTATTAACTACCCTGAAAAAATTCAAAACCAAAACACTGCACTTTTTTTTAATGTCTTCAGATTAATTTTTGTTTAAGGTGAAATAGTGAAAACTAATTAATGTAACTTTAAATTGAAATATGCAAAAATCAAACTACACTAAGAGAAAGTTTTAAAAATAAAATTTGTTTAACAAACTTTTAAATTTTTAATGCGGTCTCACAGACCCCTCCATAGTACTTACGTTACTCTAAGTATCCATAATAATTACAGGTTAAATAATTCAAATACTAGTATTCATTAGTTTCGACATATCAAGTTAGGAATAGCAGTAAAATAAAGGGTTATGTACTGTAAACCACAAGAAAGGTCGAATTATTGCAAAACAAACTCACTTAAGACCTTGACCCATGTCCCGTAGAACTTCCCTTGGTTGCCGATGATGGTGTCCATGAACGCCATGCACTTCCAGTTCCCTCAGTTTTTTATTGTAGCTTTCCAGTTTTTTCTGCAACTGCGAAATATTTTGTGCAGATTTTTGATTTTTCTTTTCAAAAACTGCCTTTATTCTTGTCAGCTGTTGTTTATCTGCGTTTGAAGCCAGCTTCAAGTATTCGTTAACATTATCTAAACATTCAAAAAATTTGAATTTAATAAACATTACTTAAAATATTTTAGAAATAATGTTTTATTACTCCTTTCAAGCTATCATTATAGCTCCTTGAAGCTACTCCTTGACTCCTCCTTTAAAGCTACTACTACACCTTTGAAGCTATCAGTATATCATTGAAGGAATAATAATATTATATCAGAAGAAAAAATGGCAATAATATACCAGTTATTGCGATCAATAACTGATAACAATATCTGTATAAGCATATTTTACTAAAAAATCTTCACGGATAATTTTGCACTGAAATAGCTTTTGAATATAAGTAGTATTTTAAAAAAATGCTAGGTCCCATATGTAAATTGGATAGTAAAATCGGAATTCAATTTTGACTATTTAAGTTTTTATTACATTTTCTAAGTGGATTTGAACATTTCACATTTTTACTTACGAGGGTTGATCAAATATAAACGAGACTGACTTTCTAAAAACTTTTCCGTTGGACATTGAACTCTAAAGGATGGGGTTTCAGGTAGTCTGGGAGGTTTGGGACGGGCGTAGATGGGCAACATTTCCGTTCGGACCCTTCAGTATAAAACTATACAATGAGTGAGAGTGAAGTGCACGTTTCCGTGGAGCAGAGAATAATTATTAAGTTTTTGGCCAAGGAGGGGGTCAAAATCTTTCATAGATTGACGGCTCAATACGGGGACAGGACCCTGTCAAGAGCTCGCGTTTTTGCTTGGCACAAGGAATTCGCCGAAGGACGGGAAGCAGTAGAAAACCTCAGCCATGATCGTCGCCCGACCACTTCCGTCACGGACAAAAACATTGATGCTGTTCGGAAGCTCCTGGACGAAGACAGACGTATATCGCTGCGATTTATTGCAGATGAACTCCAGTTGAGCTATGGTAGCTTTCAAAAAATCATTACATCAAACCTGGAACTCAGCAAAGTATCTGCAAGGTGGGTTCCACGAATTTTGACCGATGTTCACAAACGGAATCGTTTGGAGATTTGCCAGCGACTATTGACCCAATTTGAACGAGATGGTGAGGCATTATTAAACCGGATTGTCACCTGTGACGAAACATGGGTTCACCATTACACTCCCGAGTCGAAACAGGCAAGTATGGAGTGGCGGAAGAGGAGAGAGAGTGCGCCTCTGAAGGCCAAATCACGATCGTCGGCCGGGAAGGTAATGGCCACTGTATTTTTCGACAATCAAGGCGCCTTTCACATCGATTTCCTCCATTAACGACGCACAATAAATGCACAATATTATTGCGATGTTTTAGAGGCCATAAAACAGTCTTTTCAGAGGAAAAGGAAATCTAAACCGCGAGAAATGTCATTCTTCTTCACGATAATGCCCGACCACATTCGGTGAACGCTACGAGGCTTAAACTCGATCAAATTGGCTGTGAACCAATGGAACATCCCCCATACAGTCCAGACTTATCACCCTGCGACTATCACCTGTTTGGGCCACTCAAAGAGGCGCTTTGAGGCCAGCGTTTCAAGACGATTCTGCGGTGGAGACCTTCGTGCTCCAATGGCTCAATGAACGCCGAGAACTTTTTACGAAGATGGAATTAAAAAACTTCCAATCCGGTGGGAAAAATGTGTTACTCGTGCGGGAGACTATGTAGAAAAATAAGTTGTATCAAGAATAATTTGTAAGTAAGCAATACATTTTTTAAAAAATCAGTCTCGTTTATATTTGATCAACCCTCGTACAAATGGTAGCAAAATTTTTAACTGCATAGATACTTTATGCTGTTATGCTTATGCTTTATGCATGATGCTTCAATTTTGATAGCTGTTTGTTATAGCTGATTCAATTTGTTATAGCTTATTAAAATTGGAAGTTTTTCTCGTACATTTATATTTGCATTTTTTCCTGTACACAATATACACAGTAATTTATAAAAGAGTGAAATGGTATTACAGTTCACTATATAATAAACAATTTAATATACAATAAAACAGTAGGCCTACAACAAACTGTTCAGTACAATATGTTTACAATTCTTTCGTAGAAGACAAGACTTTAGCATTAAGTTTTACATAATCTGAAACTGAAGACAAATAAAAACTAAGTGACAGAATAATACTTACAAAAAAAAGTTTTACTTAAAAATGTTTAGTAGGCTAAATTCAAAATTAATTAAATTTACTAAAAACCTGGTTAATAAATAATGTAATTTCCTTGCTCCATGATATGTATAATTAACTGGGACTTTGTAAAAGTGATAAAAACAACTTGATAACATTAAACAGCTTCTACAATATTGACAAAATTTATTATATAGAAGTAATTATTACAATAAAATATTACAAAAAAATCTTTATTTGATTTCCTGTTATTCAACAATTTGATATAATGATTTTTAGGTGAAAATGAATTCCCACAAAAATAATTTAAAATACGCGAACATTTTATAAAACAATTCTGACCAAAAAAAAAATTTTTTATTCTGAAAACTCATTTGTGCATAATATATAACTGTTATTTTTACCATCTCTTGCAGTTTGTTCCCCTCGAATTTGATCACAAGTTTTAGTTATTTTACAATGTATATGTTCTATGGCAGCACGTGTTTTGCTTCCGTCAATGTCTTCAACAAGTTCGGTAGAACCATTTGACATAAACGAAGATGAAGCCAAAAACAGATCCTATAAAGCAAAAAGAGAATCTTATTATAATGAGTAAATTTATAAAAAAAATTATTCACCTGTTAGCCCATACTTTAAAAAAAACAACAGTTAATACCCTTAATTTAATATAGATCAAATTAAATTTTGATTAACAGTATGTCAAGTTTGCAACTTTGATTTCGAGCAACTTAGTTCCAACACAGAATTAAAACATATACACTAGAAGCGAGATTATCTGGATTGTGTTTACCTGAAACAATTAAAAAAAATTTTAATAAGAAAAAAATTTCTGTTACGATGAAAGTTGGTCTATTGTACAGAAATTACTGCTTTTATACTTACAAATATTTCAAAACAGTAAAGGACGAATTTTTAACAGGAACTGGCTGATATTGACTAATCATTTATTTCTCAATGTGTCATATGTCAAAACAGTAACATATTTTTTTAACAAGTGTTCCATTTTTTAATAATGTAGGATGCTTAGTGATCTTGACAGCCGAGGAACCATTACGGCCAAACTTTTGTTTACACTACCTTCTTTTATTAAAAAAATTTTGTTTATTTTTTTCAATAAAAATAATCAAAAACAGTTCAATGAACTGTTGTGTATTACTTTCAAGTACAGATACTGTAATGTACAACTTGTTTTTACCTTTGTTTTTTGTCTTGTTAAATAAATTTTACCTTTTTGTTTACATACTGTATGTTTTATCAGGCACCCAAAAACCCACTACTGATGATTCTTCACACCAGCGTCTGATGGGAACTGTGTTGCCTTGTATCAGACATTGACACCACTGTGTGGCAGCTCATGGTAACATTATGTCTCAGGCCCTACTTTGTTTTATGGTAGTCCTGCTTATCTGACATTTTTGTAATCCAAAAGAATTTAGGTCCTGTCAGGTTCAGATAATTAATTCCCTGATGTAAATGAAATGATATAAAATCTGTTTCTTTATTTTCATAATTATTGTTAATAATATTTTTATAATTAAAACACAATAAATAATATCTACTTATTCAACTAAATAATGCAAGTAAACTTTACTGGTTCATCTTCAGCAGTACAAGAAGGGTCGTCTGATCCATGGTTGGAAAGATTATCTGGACGACCACTTTCAGATCTGGACACATTTGCATCTGTGGAAGCTCCTCTTTCATGGCGACTCATGACTGGTGATTTACAGCGGTTTACTGAATTATTTGCATCGACATGTACTACATGCCTAAACAAAATCACAAAAGCTTACCTATGAAAATATCAAATATTTACTGATGTTTATTACTTTTTTTAAACAGCTATTCTAATAATTATTATACTACTACAAATATTAGTAAAAGTAGTTATTGGATAAAGACTTTTTAATAGTTATAAAGTTATAACTATCAATTATAAAGTTCAAAAAGTATTATTATTATTATTACTCTGTGAAACATATTGCAATTGTTTTAAGCAATAATCATATATATTATTATTATCTGCGCATAGACCCTGTTGGATCATGCAAAGCACTCCGACTCATGTTTTGTTCCTTCTAATCCTCCACACCTCCCTCATCCTGTCCCCATGGATCCTCTTCCGCTCCTAATAGTGAAATAAGAAAGGTACTTTATTCTATTAATTAGTTAAAAAAAACTGTTGGAAGTATGCTCTATTATGCGATTCACACAACAAAATACAACATTATGAAAAGTATGGTATGGATGCACCAAACAAATCCACTATCATGTAACTATACAATTTCAAGACACTTAATATGGCACACACACCAAAAAGGAGAAATTGCAAGGAGAAACTGAATGTGTTGCTGCAATCTGTTAACAAGTATTATGTGTGTTTGACACACAAAATCACATCCCGATGTGTGAAATGCATAGTGGAGCTAACATTCAATAGTTTTTGTAACTACAGTAGACTTGCAATTATACGAGGTAATTGGGACCGAGACTACCTCGGATAAGGTTAATACAGAGTTTATTTATAAATGACGATAAAAGTAAGTTTAATGTTAAAAAACAGGTTATGTTAGGTCAAAATGTGTATAGTATTTCCCCAGAACAAAAATTATTTTCTGAAAGTCCTTAATGGTTTTCTTGTTTTGAATGTTTTGAAATTAGTTACTTAGCACCAGAATTATTACAGATATTGAACTGTATTAGGATATAACAGAATTATGATGGAATACCAATATTGTTGTAATTGCCTATATACTTACGACATGCCATGTTGAGTTTTAGAAGATCGTCCGCTACCTGGAGAGGGACTGCGACTTGTAGTTTTGCTATTAGCATGTGGAACAATGTTCAAATTATCCATAACTTAAGTAATCAAATATTACAGCCATTCTTGCTATGTCTTGCAACTTTTTCTGAAAAAAACAAAACATTACTGTAACATCATAATGCACCACTGTTTAATTGTGTTCGAATATACTGACAATTTTTGGTTATCTTACATACACAATGATATGTCTTGGACTTTCTACTGACATGAAGATAAGTTAAACTTGCAAGCAGTTCCGTGTGACATAGAAGCAGTTGAAAATTATAATTTACTGTCAAAATTTAATTCGTGTTCACACATTCACACCCCTAATACTATATACTTAATAAAACAATTTTATAATTATTGAGATTTAATAATTATTGGACTACTTCACTGAGACACGTATTGTTTACGTTAGTTTGAATGAAGTTCAGCAAAATATTGATTTAGAAAATAAAATAACATACGAATAAAGATTTACTTACTACATGACTTCTTTGAAAAAAAAACAATCATAGCACGCAGCTGTCTTGCTGATGTGATGAAAGCTAATAATTTTTTAATCTTAAAATTTTTCCTGAAATTCTAATTTCACCATCACAAGCAGCATTAAAATCTGCATGCATTAGCATTTTAAACTTTCAAATTATCTTTGAAAATACAAATACAAACTGCGACTACCATCAAATTCAGTTTCTTAATTTCAAAAGTTTTTGAAAATTCAAAATGCTACTTTGTGCAGTTTTAAATACTAATTACTATGGTGAACTGTTAAACGGATTTTGCTGTGTAATGAATTGATTCAAGCAATTCCAAAATCAATTTTTGCACAAAGTTTAAATCAAATTGAAATGAAACTGATCACTCTCTCTCTCTCACACACACACAATTTAGAAATTTGCTAAAATTCTTTTAAATTGTAAGAAAAGTATAAACTGGATATTCTGTTATATTCGTGTGGTATTTCTCACCACTAACAGACACTGCACAACTTGTGTAAATAAAATTGCAAAACTCTATGTTTGTTGCAGCCTAAAAACAACTGATCAATGAGTAAATATTTTGATATGACTATACGCATTTGTTAATACAATAATATCATAAATATAATATCAAACAATGGAATTGTGCTTTTCAAAGCACTATTCTATTACTTGTAGGAAATTAGATCATTTATTACTATAGGCCTTGGTCCTGTTTTCAACAATTTCTAAAATTAATCTGTAAAATTCATGAAGTACTTTTTAAAAATTTTGTGTTAATGATTTTTAAGTGTTGGTATGGCTATAAAAATACCATTGTGTTATAACACATAGATCTAATTTTTTTTTTGCAATTTGATCTAAGTACAACACATAAATATTTTTATTAATGTGCTCTTATGCTTATAACATACTTGTAATTTAATTATTTTTATTAATTATAAACTTCAAACAGTACCCAACTATCTTTTTTTAATTTTTGCGTTGTAATTTCTTCCAAAAACAGTTTAAAAATCTTAAACGAAATATCAGAATTGCTTCATTTCTTAATATTTTTGTAATTTAAAAATTAGGTTGTAAAAAATAATTTCGTGTTTAATCGTAAACATGTTCTATTTAAAAGTTTACGTAAATATCTGCTATACAGACAGCCTTGATTCATGCCAATCACTTTGACCTCCTTATCTTCCATTGTTATAAATTAGAAGGAAAAAACATAGCCTACTTGGCATTTTTAAAACACAGCAAAATAAACAAAACATGTTAAACCTATTTCTTTCAATCATTGATGTAATAATACAACATTGTAAAAGAAATGTTCAAACAATTTGTCATGATGTATGTCTTTTTATATTATAAATTTAATTTGACAACTCAATGAGTAATGCCACAACCATACGAGCTAAAAAGTTATAATTTTGATGAAGATTATAAATAATAGGAGACATAAAATGACAAAATTATATTATTTTTATAAAGTATAATTATAAGAGAATGTTCTTTTCAGAAACAGCTATTCCTTGTTTTTTAAGCGTTGTGGTTCTAATTATTATATATAATACATTTGCTTCTGGGCTAAATTTCTGCAAAAATAATGACCTATAGTTTTTCCTGGTCATAAAAACCTCTGTAGTATTTATAGTTAAATTTTTTTTTGTAGTTGCTAGCCTGGATTTAAATTATACAGCTTTCTGGCATCTCAATGAAACTGCAAAATGATCTCTGATCTTCTCAATTCTTCATCCAGTTTTTGGTGTACAAGAAGTTGATATCTGGTCAACCATGATATGGTTTAGTGGAACAATGTGTATTCCTCAGAAGTGTGTGACAAAGCACTTGAGGTGAAACAACGCCACAGCCTGTCTTCTGGGCCTACGCTTGCTTTTCTCCCACTCGGCATTTATGTTTTCCCAGATTTTACCACTAAAGTTAGTTTTAATTACTTCAATTTGTTGTTTATTCATTGTCTTTCTGATTATATTTTTTGCACTTTTCAAGTCAATTCAGAGAAAAGTCCTCTTTGCTAATCAGATGGCAGCCTCATTCACTGGTACTCCGATGTATGAAGGAATCCATTGAAAAATAATGCGCTCCAATTTTTGCAACATATTTTTTTTCATTCGAAGAATGTCTTTGAGGTTTTTGTTGATGTTTATTGCTTATGAAGATGCTATACCCTGTACAGAGGACCTGGAATCCGACAATATCACTATATTCTTTCAGTTATGAGGATAGTTCGTAACACTGCTTCCAACTGTGTCTCAAAATAGGAATTATATCTGCCTATACGGAAATAAGTTGAAAACAATATCCAGTAAACTCCAGCTCCTGCATTAATGATATTATCCATAGATCTGTGTACATTCTTACTTAACCAATGATCCACTGGATATCTTCCTTCAATGTTGCCTTGGTGAGATGCTGAAGAACTATCAGATGATAGTCCTTCTTTGTCTACTCTAAAAGATTTATACAGTATAAATCAGTTGGGATTTGCAAAAAGGAAGGTTTTAAAAGAACATTGGGTTTATTTACATAAAAAAAACATGTTATTCTCTCAAAATCAATGAAAAAATTCTACTACTTGCCAATATAATAGACTACCTTCAGAAATAAAAAGTTTTATCACTGAACATGAAGCTTACAATGCATACAACACTGCATTATATGCAGTGGTGACACAGATTTTTAAAACATACATTAACAGTACATGAGAGATAGTGTATAACACTACAATATATTGAAATATGATAAAATACATATATCGAAATATTGAAGATTTAGTGAATCTCAGAAAATAATGAACTAGTGTTGTGCAATACTGTGGAGCCCCACTTTACAGAATTTAAAGAAATTATTATCATATCTAATTATTTCATAAAAAAATGCAGTTCAGATGCTATAAAAAACAGAAAATTACTCAAATTTCTCAAAATCAATCATATTTTGCTCACTTGCGTCAATTCTGAACAACAAACTCAACAGTGGCTTAAGGTTCATTTCATTTTACTTCCAAACCATAAATTACTTTTACTTCAAATTTGGTACATGCATTTGAAGCATTAATTTTAATTTATGTTCAAAGTTCTGAATTAATTCTGAGAAATTTGGCTGTTTTCTACATTTTTTTTCAATAAACCATGAACTGGTTGTTTTTGGGAGTACTGAAGGATATTTGAGTAAAATTTAGTAAAAAGCCAATTTTAAACAGTTTTTTGTCCAAAAAGGAGCTTAAAAAAATCTATCAGTTTAAAACACATTGTTACAATTAGCAAATTAAACAGACATCTAAATAAAACCCACACATTTGTACTTGTGATCCATCAAAATATTTTCCATTATCACTCACAATTTGTACACTTCAAATAGTGACAAATTCAAATCTGATGCATGTATTTTGTACCTTTGTTTGCCCTACTGTCAGTTTTTAGAATAAAATCACCATCAGCTGCTAAAAATACTTCAAGTGTAACCGCAAAAAAGTTCAATTACATCATGGTATAATTTTGAAGCTATTGATCTGTAGCTATAAGAACTTTCACTGCCAGTGTAAAATTACAATTAGTTCCAACAACAGTTGTTCTGAAACTAAAAAACAATTTAAATGTTGGTTATAGTCTTTTACCTATACATCCTCAGAGAAAACAATTGCTTTAAATGTACAGTAATTCAGAAAAAAAATCTGCTACCATTAATCCTGTATTACAAAATTTAACATACAAATATGTTTTCTTGTTTTGTCTTTAAAAAATTTTAAATTTTCTACTACCATTATACAAACATTAAATTTGTATAATAGTATTAAAATAAGCCATTTTGTGAAATTAAAAAGCATAATCGAAAAATGTTAAAAAAAAATCTGAAAATCTGAACATTTTTTTCAGCTAGAAAGTCTTATAAGGATATGAAATATACATTATTAAAATAGTATAAATTAAATTTTGTACAATTGAAACTGTTGTTTTTGTTGTTAACCATTACATACTTCAAATCCAGGGGTCTATTATAAAACAACTATGTACTTTCTAACACAAGTTATTGGGTGTGTTAAAAAATACCTAATGGTTCAGTATAAGAGTGTGGTGTCAATTAGGGGTGTCAGTTGGAGTGAGAGTATGGCCATTCTACTTGTCAGTTATTGAAATTTCAGTAACCATGAAGCAATGAACTGTTGTGTTCATGTTTTCACTGGGAAGTTTTTTTTTCAAAAACAATGATTCCGTTGTATGCATGCAGAAAGTAATCCATACTTTAATGTGTTGTCATGGTCCAGTGTCTTCTAATAACACGATTTTGTTTTGGTTAGGAAATCACAGTGGAACTGCACAAGTAACAACACGAAGACAACTAGGAATCCCATATGCCTCCATGAGAGACAAGGAAACATTGAGGCAGTGCATTACGTCATATAGCTAACCTTTGCCGTTCCATTCATCGGCATTTCATAGCTTTGAACATTTCAGATCAAACCTGCCGAAGAAGTTTTGCACTTGGATTTGCATTTCAACCTATACAAAATAATGCCTTTGTAGTTCCAGTAAGACAGGGCAACTACATCCTATATACACCACTGGTTTCCATGGCAGTGCTTTTAATAATATTTCCACAATGCCTAATTTCATTTCGTGGAAATAGTCCATGGCCATCGCAGTCTCCTGATCTTTCAGAGTGTGACTATTTTTTTGTGGGGTTATCTATGAGTCAATGAGTTTTTGTTGATAAATCACACACTTTGAAAGAAATAATGATTGCTATCAAACATGAAATTAGGGCAATACCGATAAACTTGCATCGTGAGGTCTGAATGAAAATAGAAGACATTAGCACGACATTATTGTCCATACTTATGTTTTAAAATTTTTGTTTACAGTATAAAGAACACTGACAAAATGTAAAAAAATGTTTAAAAAATAAAAAGTTAATACACTTATAAAACCATAAAGTATTTTTGCTGCACACCCTTTATAAAAGGTCAACTAGCACTAATAATAAATGGAACCGTGATAATAGGAAAGTTTTAAATACACTGATTTTTTTCTATAACTTAAAACTAAGCAGTATATTTTGATGTGAATCTAAACTATAGAAATTCAATAGTGTTGTATAATCCTATTAATAATGCAATTCATGTGTGACCTTTATCACAGTACTTTATTAATGAACAATGCAATGCTATATTTTTAATAGCCTCAATACACATATATATATATATATATATATATATATATATATATATATATATATATATATATATTCAGTGGTGCAAAACAAAAGAACTACAACTTTTAAACCTACATAAATTTATAATACCGATACATTACCATATATAAAAAAAATATTTAATTTTTAAGTTCACAGTTTCTTTGCTGTGAAAAAAAGTGAAAATTATCTTATTTTAAATAATCAGCTCTCTCACTGATGTGATGGAAGTATTTCTGTACACCTTCCTTTTTTTTGTAACCAGTTTCACCGATTAAAATCTGTGTATATTAGAACTTTAAACTTTCAATTGCATTTAACATATAAAAATGAACCCTGACTGCCACGAAAATAAATTTCTTAATTTCAACAGATTTTGAAAACTGAATTTCATTAATTAATTAACTTTGAAAAATGAAATTAATGCAGTTTTTAATACTGCATTTTATGATGCTAAAATCAGACTTGAAAATACTTAAAACAAAAAAAGATTTTTTAGATATCTGCCATTTTGAAATTGTTGAACAAATTTCCCTCAATAACGAACCTGTCCAAAGCATTACCAAAATCGATTTTTATAGCAAATTTGAATAAAATGGGACTAAAATTGTGAACACGATAGTGCTAACACACACACACACACACACACACACACACACACACACACACACACACACACACACACACACACACACACACACACACACACACACACACACACACACACACACACACACACACACACACACACACACACATATATATATATATATATATATATATATATATATATATATACACACACATATATATATATATATATATATATATATATATACACACACACACACACACACACACACACACACACACACACACCCCACCCAACTTTCCTTTATATCATATTGTTATTAGTTTTTTTGTTAATATATTTACAGTATTTAAAAAAATAATATTAATATATTTAATTAAATACAATATTAATATGTATAATATTAATTAATTAAAATATTTAAATATTTACATCCCAGTAACAATTTTGCATCTTTTAAGAAAACTACACATTTGGTGCACTGGTTATTTTAAAAGTACAAAATATATTAATATAGAAGTATATCAATCTTTTATATGAGTTTATAGGTAAATACACATATTACACACTGTGTTTTACTGGTTTTCCCACAAAATGTCAAAATTTAAATTACAATTTATTTTATCCGTTAATTAATCTATTCTGACTCCTTTTGAACTTAAGTAGTTTGGCATCCAACCAATTTACGGACTGGTTTAAAGACTTCTCAGGAAGTTATCTAGAGGTCAGGATTGGCACTTATTTCTAGGAAGCAGATCTGGATATTACCATGATGGCTGCTCCAACAGACCATCTTCCAATTGAAAGTTTCTAAAAAATATTAGTATACTAATACTACTTTGAATCAAAAAACCTTTGCAAGTTTAATGCTGATAGATAAAAAATAAAGTATGTGTTATGTGCTTAACTGACACTAGATGGATATTTGTTTTGCTCAATGTCCTTATGTTTTGTGTCACTAAGACTAATGAGGATGAGAGATTGGTGTTTACAAAAATAACACTGATCCCTGCTCTGAATAAATATACACAGTCTTGAAGTTACGACTTTAGGTGCACAGTTCAGAGACATGGCAAACTGACAGTAGCCACTATGACCATCGAGCCTAAATCACATTTATCTGGGTTAGTGTAGTTCCTATGAAAAATCTTGTAGGAAAACACCAAAGACCTCTTAGTGCTACTAGTATAAATATCATTTTAATTATAATAAAATTATGCTGTAAAAAGGACAATTTTTTACAGTTGTTATTGAAAAATATTGCTGTTTTATTGTCCAAAGAAAATAAATAAACACAATGTCTAGAATCTTTACAACTGTATAAATTTGTTTTAATTAAAATCTGTACGAGTAAAAGAAAATATTACTTGAATAATCTAGTTATTGTTAAAAAACAGTAATTTTCTCTTATGATGTCTTATCAGCATATCATATCCTGTAAAACTACTTATCTACTTACTCTTGAAATGTTGTAATCAACATAAGGAAGTAGGTTAGATAAAAACAAACATTGTTTTTCCTTTAGATACAAAACTTCAATGCAAATATTTCAAGAAATTGAAAATTTCATAATAGAAATTACATTAATAATGTTTAAAACTTTAAAATGCTTTTGGTAATAAATTAATAAAGTACAATAATAATAAAATGTTTAACATATTACTAGAACATGTTTGAATTATACTATCTACAATTTCATAAAAACTTCTTTGATTGATATCTATATTGTGATTATTTCTAAATAAGGGTGCTTATTTCTAAATAAATATACTAGTGATTAAAAATTTGAATTATTGTTAATCTAAAAACAATGAAGAAAACTGCAGAGATTAGACACAATAATTCATACAAAAATTGAGCAGACCTTCAGCAGAATCCACAACCTTCTGCTTAATAGAAAATATCACAGCCTTAAGTGACAATTTTAAACAATACTTTTATTCACAAAGAGACTAACAGAATTTACCTTGTGATTTTGAAATATTTATACAGGTTTTTTTAAATAATGTAATCCAAGGTTTTTTTTAATAATAAAAATTAAACTACTAAACTAACTGCTATTTTCATTCTTAGCAATAATTTCTTTGTAATTTTAGAACTAGCAAATGACAACCAACATTTTATTCTTATTTCCACATATATTCTGTTGTTATTTTGTTGCAAACTTCACACAAGCTAGTGTGCGAAATTTTACATTAAGTTTTACACACATTTCGTTTTATACAGCTTAAAATGAAACAAAATAATCACATAGCCTACCACCCAATTCAGTGAGCAGAATTAGAAAAGCAAGTTAGTTGTAAGACAAAGCAAAGTGAACTTCTAAAGATGTTTGCAAGGCTAAAGAACTTTTGAAAGATGTTGAGGTTCATCTGTTTCTAATGTATAAAACTGTACACAGTTAATCTTGTCTTAATCCAATAATTTCTGACTCAAGGCACTATTGTATTGTAACAGATGTAATGAACTAGAATGAATTCATAAAAAAAAATAAGCAGTTTGGACTAAATATAAAAAAAATCCCACCAACAGTACATATTGCTTACTATAAAAATTTGTCTTAACTAAAATGGCATTGCTAAACAAAGAAATTACACACAAAAGCATTCTCCCATTCAATCATTAGTGTTATCAAAAACTGTCACATTACTATGCCAGTTCCTCAACTTTTAACATGATTAGGCTAACATCAAAAGCATCAATAATTGTTTCGAGGATAGACCATATTTTTTTAGTTTTAAAGATAGCTATTTGAAGTTTTAAATGTCAAACCATTGTTACAATTCAATATAAGAATTTATAAAATCATAGTAATTTTATTAAACATTTTAATAAGATTTGGTTTTTTGAAGTGATATGCAGTATTGCTTGCTAAACAATTGTGTTATATTACATATTATTTTAAAAAATTAACATTTTTAGACATAAAAATAATAATTTTCAATATATATATATATATATATATATATATATATATACATATACAAACACATGTACACACACACACAAACATTTTCAGACTTAAAAATTCTGGACTCATAAAGAACACAAGTATAAATTACTGGTCAATACCAGTATTGACCATACTATACTAGGCACATATAGTATTGTACCTAGACTACTAATTTTCCATATTTTTTGTTGTGATATAATTGACTGCACTTTGTTGGTATCATTTAGTTTCATATACCTACATACAAAAAAAAAAAAAAAAAAACAATATGGTACAAAATTAATACAGAGATTCTTTATGTGATCACCTTTATTTATTAAAATGTTGAAATTTTGTTGAATATATATTTCTATGTTTCCTAGTTTCAAACACTATATTTGTTGATGCATTTTGGAATATTTCCATTTTCAAAACTTCTTCTTGTAGGTACGACTCTTTAGATGTACTGTTCTACTCTTTCACTGTACTTCTAAGAGTTGCACAGTAAAAAATTCTGAAAATGGAAGTTTTCTGAAGCGTTAACAAATATAAAGTGATCGAAGCTAGAAAGACAGACATGTACTCAACAAAATTAATAAATATTTACCTTAAATAAACAAAAGCGAACAAACAAAAACATACACACACACACACACACACACACACACAAATTGTATTAAGTTTTTTGAACCTTTATTACTGTGTGTAATGTCTTTTCAGTCAATAATAAAGTAATATTTTCTTATCATAACATAGTTTTAGCATATAGGTCAAATCACATTTATCTTCACTGAACTTCCCAATTAATAAATGGATTAAATTATATAATCCTAATCTAAACTATCAAGTTGTTGAAAACAATCGAATAAACTGGACATGGTAAAAAAAAAACAAATCTTTCACTTGATTTATTTAATTACATTTTGGAAAGTGTAAAAAAAAAACTTTCAGCCCTAATAATGGTTGAGTGTAATCACATAGTAATCGAATGGACCTATCTCCTTAAAAACAAAACCAATTGTTAAAATAAACTACACTCAATAAATCTGACAATTAATTTTGTACTGTAGACTAGAAAACTCAATACTGTACAGTTGACGAAGCTTAGCTGCTAATATGACCTTGCATGGGTAAGGGTGAACAGGACAAAATGCAATGGGTAAACCCATGGACTTTTAAAACCACCGACTCTTCTTAATCGCTACTGCATATTATTATGATTATTGTAACAAGTAGTTGTTAAAATAGGTAACCTAAAGGTAACGAAAGAATTATTTCATTAGCTTATTTATTGGCCTTCTATGTTGCCTTCTGAAAGCTGCTATTATAATTATGATTACACAGAATAATGTTTTGTGCATATTAGTGCAACTGTATTGAGAACCAGTTAAAGTATATAGATAAACTTTGACAACTCGAAAACACACCATCCCAGCCCCTGAACCCAGTTTATATCACATTAAATTATTAAACTATTTAAATTATTAAAAAAAAAGTTTATTATGGTTTTAAAGCAATATAGATCCTACTATAATTGAAAAATTACATACACACACACACACACACACACACACACACACGCACAGATACTCGTGCACGCTCACACATACACACACACATACAAAACCAGTTATTAAGTGTTAGTGTAAGTTATTATTTAGTGCAGTAACTGTACAGATAGAAAATTATTTCACATAAACTTCCAGATTGGATGAAAACTTGGAATTTGGCAAACATTATTTATAGTGTTTAATAATAGAAAAATCTCAAAAAATCTGATTTTATATTTTATTTTTAAAAAACATTAGAATTTTTAAACTCTTTTTCATAACTGATCGATCTTGATGAATATTAATCTAAAATTCTCAGATTACAAATTGCACAAGAGTAACTTATCGAAAATGGTTTAAAGAATTTCTACATTCCATTTTCTTAAGAGGGGCATGATGTCACTCATATTACAATAATACATTTACTCTACTCTTCAAAATGTTCTTAACTAAAATTTAGTAAGACTCAGATTTGGTAAAATTTTTTTAAAATACTGTCACAGAAATATATATATATATTTTTTTTTTGTGTTTAACGTCCGACTATTGTGCACACTTGGGCTAATGCAGACGGTGGGATGATTTATAGCGTATGAAAATGATATATATATATATATTTTTTTTTTGTGTTTAACGTCCGACTATTGTGCACACTTGGGCTAATGCAGACGGTGGGATGATTTATAGCATATGAAAATGCCAAGCCCTCGCCGGGAATCAAACCCGGATCCTCGGGGTGAAAGCCTAGTACGCTATCCACTAGACCACCGAGACGGCTATATATATATATATATATATTACCTGTTGCTACAAATAATAATTTCTGAATAACCCAACTATGCCATATTTAAAATTAAAAACAATATTAAATATGTAAACATGGAACAGGTTGTCCATGACTACAGCTGAAATCTACAAAGCACCAAATTGTGTCGTTAGGATTCATGAACTAAATAGCCTCCTACCAATTTAGGCCTACTATACATTGATTGCATCTTATTAACTTAAAATTGTAATCAGTGCTATTTGATGAAAATCATATTATACAGACTTCAACTGATAAATAATCAACAGTTTGTACACTTCAGAATTTTGTAAAATCAATCTGAAATATAAATAACTATAATAAACCGATAACACAAGTGGGAACCTTTCCAACACATCAATGGTGGCTGCAACTATGTTTCCGAAGATGCTGCATTCTGATTAGTCACTAGGGTACAAAATTAGAACGAGCGGTCAATCCAAAACATTTTGTTTTTATATACACTTAATTTAGGTTTTGTATATTAGATAATAAAAAAAAGAAGTTATTCTGTAATTTTTTGAAATATATATACAAACTAGTAATATTTGGATAGTACATTTCTTTATAATCAAAAGTATGGTTAAATAATTTACTAAGCTCAAAATGACCTAAATAATAGCTCAAATAACGAGAGAAAGAATACCCGACTTTCCTAAATGCTTCTTTGAGGGAAGTTGGCATCCTTAGCAGTTCAGACACCACAGAAGACAGATGCACAGAGCATAGTGTGCTCCAGAAAAGTGTTTTTAAATGGTCAAATTTTAGTTAGTGTTAGAAAAGATTAACTGAAAAGACTAACAACGAATACAAGAACATTTAGATATTGTATTTTTTGGAATAACTCACCCTATATTGTGTGATTTTCCTTATCTACATTATAGGTGAGATATACCCAAATGCCTAACAGTGACTTGCATTTTCAATTTCAATTTCTTAAGTTCTAAACTATAAAATTATTATAAAATAATTGCTAGAAACACTTCCTGGATTAAAATTTTTTGAGATCTTATACAAATATTCTTAACCTATGTGTCGTAACAATGTGTGAACATTATTAAAATGAAGTTATCTCACGAACTTAATTGAAAAAACACTTAATTTTAAATCATCATTTATATATCGGTTTGTTTTCATTTTTGATTTTTCATGTCAATAAGTTGTTTAAATTGTTTATATTCAGAATAAATTAAGTTTTAATAAAATGCAGTAGTGTTATTGTTGTTGATCATCATTTTATATATTGTACTACATAAAATTTTAAAATCCCTTTACATACAATTTATTTCAATTACTAGAATGTGCAACACTGACTGATATATAAACATGCACTATTTGAGTTTCAGAAATTTAAATTAGACTATGAATTTATCTAAATAAATCTTAGGGTTAAATCAGCATGATATTTGAATTTGTTTCACTTATATTCATCTAATAAGATGATGAATTTGTTTGAACCAATTAAAAAAATAGGTTACAGATTGTTTTAAAAACAATTTTAATCCAAATAAAAGATGCTTAGTTTTAATTACATAATTAAAAGTAACAAACATAAAATTTTTTTGCACTATATATCTATTATTAGTGTATTACTAAATTTAGCGCTAGAAAAATAACCTATTGTAGCAACCATCATGGTTAAACCCAGAACAGGACAATTCACTAAACACAGATTTTGATCTCTAAAACATGTTTTGAGAAGTCGTTAAAACTTTTATGTAATGTGTGTATATTGAAATTTCAAAATGCCCGCTATTCAATAACTTAAAAATCAATATGTTTTCAATAATACTTTTTAAAAAAAAATTCGATTTCATTATCACAATTAGGGTTAAAATAACATCATAAATTTTCAAGTTTTACTGAAAATTGAATATTCTAATTTAGGCAGTTTTTATTATTGATAAAAATCACTTAATCATATTTTCAAAAAAGTGGAAGCTATTGAAGTTAAAAACTTTATGAATATTGAGGTTCACAATATTTACAAAATTAAACAAATATTTACATATAGACTAATGTTCATGCAACATAACTATTCATGTAATAGTGAAATAATATATCTGATAAGTATTTATTATAATACAGTTTACAACTACAACCACAGATTGGGAACTTTCCAGGACACCATAACTAATAAAACCTTTACTTTTTCGTTGAAGTTTTCTTTCGCTAAATAAAAAAAGTCAATAGTCAAATTGTTTATAGGTTAGCATTGACAACTTGTGTGACAATGGTTATTCAGGCTACCCTATAAGTTGTTTTTAAAACCAAGCTTTATTTTTATAGATATTTATGTTAGTAAGGAGTGTCTATTGACTAGTTTAAAATAAAAAGTTGAAAAATTACACCAGCCTCTAGTTTATACAGGCTGAATATGCCTAGGCTACCCTTAAGTAAAATAACGGTTACTGTTTATTAAATTGTTTTAGCTACCAACAATCACTCCTATATAAATAAAATGTTTTTAAGAGGGTACTAATGAAAACTGTTTATTGAACTAGGTACTTCATTTAGATTCATAGTGATTGAATCTGAAAGTTTTCACACAATTAGCATTTAATTTTAAAAAAACCTATGCTGTAGTTTTTAAATTAATGACTTTGTAGACAATATATTCAGTGTAAAAAAACTCTGAAATCAAATGATAAGTGGCCTATGTCTTTTAATTATATAGGCCTAAATCTTCATGAAATAGTAATCTTCATTCTAATAAATCAAAGAATTTTGAATTATATACAGGCTATACTTAGTTAGCTTTTGTGCAAATTAATGCTCATTATAGGTTATTACAAAGTTACTTAATTATTTGATCTGAACTTATTATAATGTTACTTACTTTATTTTGCAAAATTATTATTTACACCTATTAACTCACATAATCTTCCACTTTATTGACAATACAAACTTGTAAATAAATTCACTATTCTAAGACCGAATCTCAGCTATGTAGTATTTAAAACTGAATAACCCACCCAACAAAAATGACATTCACTAACTTATTATTTACTTTTTGATTACTATTTAAGCCTACTTTAGTGGTTTAACATTGTAATTATAAATCTGTGCCTATAAAGAACTGGGATAGGCATTCCATCATTGACTCACATCATTGTTCTTCTTCTTGCTCACACCAAAACATACCAAAGACATTACTGTATTAATTTCATATTCCAGTATTCCTCTGCTTCTGACATAGCCTTAGCACACAAATTTTCGTTGAGAATGTAAAATCATAATCATAGATGAACGATGAAATTGAGTTGGGGGTTTAAGATTCAGGTTCCAGGGGTGTTCAAACTGCAGTAAATGGAAGATGTTATTCTAAAAAAAATATATCTTTAATTAATTAATAGAAAGTTAATATTACTGATACATTCTTACAATCATAATTTTCACACGCAATTAATACGTTAATATAAAGGGTATTTTTATTTATTTTATTTTTATTCTATGAACTATCTATCAATTATTATTTACTTCTTACTTGAAACCACAGATAGATAATTTACTGCTAAATATTATACTAGACACTGCGAGAACTACTGTATGAGAAACACTGTATTTTTCTTTCAAGACATAATATTTTTTGCATTGAGGAAATTTTTGTTGTTATATATAATTGGAATTATTACTTTTTCTACTTTAGAGTTATAACCTTTGTTCTTGAAATTTTGAAAGTGGTGAAAAGAAAACATATTCTCTCTCTTATATTTTTGTAACTGCCACAGATAATTGAACATCAGTGGTTTTTTTTACCATAGATAAAAGTAGAAGAAGAGTTTTATACTGTTCTAGTTATATTTATTCTAAAGTTTGAGTGTGATTGGAGTGCTTTCTATTTATTTTGGTTTAGTGGTTATGATAGTGTGAATAGTTTGGTTAAGTACTTAACCCAAAATTTTAATTGTTACTACAGTAAAAGTATGGGTCACATGCATTCTTATTTTGCATATTTGCTGTTTCTTTATTACTATTACTAAGGAAAATACAACTTCAGATTAGGCCTAGGTGTAGTTTCTAATGCCACATGCTTTTAAATATTGATTTACATTATTTAAATATGTGATTAGATATTCGATAAAACTAATGAAATTTTAGTTCCATAAAGCTAATGTCAAGAAAATAACAGTAAGGTAATAATGCTAAGTATATTCAGGCATTTGTATTGGAGCAAAGAAGATCTGTATTATATAGATGTCTAACCTATATAGAATGAGAAATATATTCTGATGACACAAACACTTCAGAGTTTAAGGTATTTGTATAATTAATTTTTCTTGAGCTTATTATGTAATTTTTTTGGTAAAATTGCAGTGTAGCCTGGTCTGCCTTCTTCGATATTTTTTTTACTGAAACGCTTCAGTACGTGTCCAAAAGCAATAATCCAAAATATAAAAACGCGGAAACCACGAGAAGTACGATAAAAATCGAAAATAAAAGTGACCAACATAACCTCAAAATTGCTATTGCGCAAAAGTCGCTAACGTGTTGTAGATCGGTAAAACAATAAAAATATGTCTAAAATGGGTTTTGTGTGATAAAAAACTTTATTTTTTTTTAACAAAATCACCCCATACCTAACTGACACAGTTGTTAGGTGTAACACGGTGATGCTTGAAGACAACCTTTTTTTTAAAAAAGAAAAAGAATACTCTATAACCTAACTAATATGGTACTTGTGTGGTGAACCTAACTGATACAGATTAGGTACTCATCTTTCGATCGTATTCGAGTGTGCCTCATAATAACACATGAGACAAGTGTCTCAACAAAATTAACTGAGTGGTTGACCATGAGATGAACAAAGCCATTGTCAGAAAGGCAATTGTAAGCCTTCCAAAAGTCACTTATATTAATTCATCACCATGTTAGGCCTAACAACCAATGTCAGTTAGGTCATGGGGTTTTTTTTGTTAAAAAAAATAAAGTTTTTCATCATGCAAAATCCGTTTCAGACGTATTTTTATCTTTTTACCGATCTACAATACATTGGTTACTTTCGCGCAGTAGCAATTTTGAGGTTATGTTGTTCACTTTTATTTTCGATTTTTATCGTACTTCTTGTGGTTTCCGCGCTGTTATATTTTGGATTATTGCTTTTCGGCACGTACTGAAGCGTTTTAGTAAATAAAATATCTGAAAAGGCTGAACAGGCTACACTGCATTTTTACCGTTTTTTTATGATGAAATTAATTAAATGTTCACTGAATATTTATGCACTAGTGGAGAATAGTGTGACCACCATTATCTGAGTTTTTTAATTTATGTATTTTTCAAAGTATGTATTTTATGTATTTCAAAGTATGTATGTATTTATGTATTTTTCTGAGTAGGTTGTATTTTTTCAAATAGTGATTTTTGAATACTTATTTGTATTATTTTATACCGTATTATCTAGAAACATTCACCTATGGAAAATAATTTTTGTAAAAATTACTTATGCTTTAGGTTGTTTTTTATCGAACTATATACTTGTCGACCATAACTAATTTAAACATGTTTCTTTAAACCAACCATGGTGGTTTAAACGATGGTTCCATAACCAAGAACCTAATTTAAAAAAAATGTGTTATTCTAAACATTATAGAGAAAAAAATTTACAGCGACAATTTTTGAGTCTCCATAAAAAAATGTTCACCGTAATATTCAGAATAACGTATATTTTAAAAAAAAGAAGCACACATTTCTTGGATGATGCTAGAATTTAATATTATGCCCAAACGTTTTATTTACAATAAAAAACAAACAAACATAATTTTAATCTCTGAACTGTACAAGTCTCAGTTCTTTGCAAAACCTGGTCAGGTTTGGTTAGCCAGTTTTTTTTCTTAGAAAAAATAATCTTGTAAATAATGTGCAACAATGAACAAAGGAATGAGTTGGCTAAAAATGGTAATGTAAAGCTATAATGTGTTTATATCTCAATAAAAAGAAGGTTAATCAAATCTTTATTGTTAAAATAATTTGTTTTTGGAAAAGTGAAGTGTGTGGTATTTAGTGAATATGTTTTCATGTAAAGTGTAGGCTTACTTTTAATATATGTTCACTAAAATATCAGGTGATTTTTTTAACAACTATATACTTGTAATTTTTGTTTCAGGATACAATTTATTAATGTATAATTTTCGTGTTTGGTGTTTTACTAACTACGTTTAAGAAGTATTAAACATGAGTGGTGTACCTTGGGTTAGAAAACGATGCTATAATAAAGTTCACGTTAAATCCTGGACAATATTTCTTGAAAAAGATGGCTATGTCAAATGCTTTTTCCAAAATTGCAAATTTATGGCCTTTGATGTTGATGAAATGGCAAAACACTATAGCTTGTGCGGAGGAGTAAGTTACTAAGACAAATAAATTAATTGTATATTTAGTTTGTGGATTATTTTCCTATTTTTGTATAGTGATAACAGTTTTGTATAGTAATAACAAAATACATACACATATAGTAAATAAACAAGAAAAATTGAATTTATTTAATAATATTCAGTTTTAAGAAATTGATTATGTTTACATTTGACACATGATGTCTGCAGTTTCGGGGTTTAGTAACTTATGGATTAATTTCATGGGTTCGATACAAACAAAAATGAATTTGATTATTAATCTGTTACAAAACTTAAAAGCATTATCCTAGAATAATCATGCCATATTATCATAATGATTCCCTTGCTAGTTTATCATATAATGTTTATCTCACTTATCATATGTTATAATGATTTAAACATAACATAGGAACATAATGATTCTAACATAATATAGGAAACATTATTAATTTCCTATAGAAATTATTTAATTTAGAAAATTATGGAATAACTTCTTTATTTAATGAAGACCTAATTACCTTTATCTTAACCGCAATTATCTGAAATTAATCGTATACAGAATTTGATGTTTGGGTTAAGCACCTGTCTTGTGATTGGTTATCTGTTTAACAAATTAGATAAAATCTGAGTCTACAAATTGTAGTATATTATTTACTGAACTGCTTAGTTTCTGTGTTTTCAGATACTAAATGGGTTAAAATGTTGTTTTGAAATTATGTCGATGAAGTCTAGATTTTCCAGCTGTTTTGGTCCTGACCTATGGCACATGCATTTTTGTTGTCTATTAAATAAGTTTGAGTTTTCTCTCAAATTGTAATCAGATTAAGCTAGACTGTGTGTAAATAATGAATTTATTCGTTTCCTATATTATGCATAGCTTTTATTTAGATATTGCTTAATATTTATATATTTTATTAAGGATTAGGCTGTTTAATGCCATATTTAATTTTATTGGTTATTTATTTACATATTGTGTTATACAGTGAGTTAGTATTTATAGAAAATGGATTTTGTTTGGTTATCTGAAAATTATTAATTGTTGCATGTAACACAAGTAAAAAAAAAATTGAAACGCTCAAATTTGAAGTTGATTGGTGCAAAGTCACGAGAGTATGGTGGATGACTAAACGCAAAGTTTCAGTGTCTTGAGCAGTGTGTGGTGAGTATTACTATAAAAAAACTGTTTTGCTCAACTTTCCCCGTCTTGTTTTCTGCCTTTAATGAATGATTGATGCCAACGAGATACCATTGGTCTTGACATAATGTCACCATACACACTGCACAACTCATGATGAATTTCAGTCGCAATTTTTTTTTTGCTGTAAAAAAAATATTACGAACTTCACCATTAGAAGAAGCAAGTGGAGCTCCATGTATGCTGGTGTGTGACTGAGAGGTGAAGGTAGATGTATAAAACATTTTCAGTGCTGCCACTACACCCGTATAAAAATTCTCTATGACTTCTGGACTTTTCCTACCTACTGCATGGATTTAAAAAAAAAGTAACTTGAAATACCCCATGTAACTTGTGTAAAGCAAGTTTTACTTGAATACAGTATTTGGTTTTGATAAATATAAACATGTGAACTATTCGTGTTTTAGGGTGGCTGTCCAGATGCAAAATATGTTTGCCCAAGCTGCGATGGATGCACAGTCAGCTATAAAAAGTTACAGCTGCACATGGCTAGGGCGCACAATATCACTAGTACAGCTGATCAAACTATATCAGATAGTGATCTTGAAAGGTACGAAATAAGCCTACAGATTTTTATTACCTATTAAATTTTCCAGTCAAAAAATTACAACCATACGAGGTTTGTCCAATAAATACGCGAACTGGTCGAATATGGTGGCCATTACGGAGAGTTATCCACGCCCACTGGCCTCACGTGTTGTCTGGGACCCAATGAGCCGTCAGTGCTTGGCAGAACGTTACGCTGTGCGGATCTTGCGACTAGAGTTATTTTTAGTTTTGCATTATTTTTTTGTTCGTCGATATGGAAATTGACCAATTCACTGAACAACGAATTAACATCAAGTTTTTGGTAAAGCTTGGTAAAAATTACCAAGAAATTGCTGAAATGTTGAGAGTTGTTTATGGTGATAATGCTATGAAGAAAACAGCCATTTTCAAGTGGATTAAGCGCTTTAAAGAAGGTCGAGAAGACGCCACGGATGATGCAAGAATTGGACGACCTTCAACCTCTTGTGTGCATGAAAACATTGATCGTGTGTGGTGTCTTGTCCTTACTGATCGCCGAAAAACTGTCCGAATGATAGCTGAAGAACTAAATTTAGGAAAATCAACAGTGCACACAATCTTAACCGAGCATTTGGGCTTAAGAAAGGTTTGTGCGAAAATCGTGCCAAAACTGCTGACTCCGCATCAAAAGTTGAGAAGAGTCGAATGTGTTACTAACTGGAAAAATTCCATGGAAAATGATGTTGGATTATTAAATAGGGTTATCACTGGTGATGAATCGTGGTTTTTCGAGTATGACCCCGAATCAAAATCGCAAAGCATGGAGTGGAAAGCAACAGGTGAAGCTCGAACAAAAAAATCAAGGAAAAGCCAATCAAAAATCAAAGTCATGCTCCTGGTTTTCTTTGATATCAAAGGTGTTATTCATCATGAATTCCTTCCTGAGGAAAAAACGGTAAATTCTGAGTTCTACCTTAACGTTCTCAAGCGTTTGAGAGATCGAGTATGTCGTGTGCGACCACATTTGACTCAAAACGATGGATGGATTCTTCATCAAGACAATGCACCCGCACATTCGGCTTTGATTGTTCGCCAGTTTCTGGCTAAAAATTCAATCACTATCCTTGATCATCCCCTTATTCACCGGACCTTGCCCCTGCGACTTTTTCTATTCCCTAAATGCAAAAATGTGATGAGGGGACAGCATTGGGAAGATGTGGACACAATAAAACAAGAAATGACGAGGAGACTGAAAAGCCTGACTTCCGAGGACTTCCAAGGGTGCTTTGAAGAGTGGAAAAGAAGATGGGATAAGTGCATAGCAGTGAATGGAGAGTATTTTGAAAGGGACAAAATCAATGTAGATGAAATTTTGTAAAATAAAGTTTTTATGACCTTAGTTCGCGTATTTATTGGACAAACCTCGTATACTTGTCCTTTGGCATAAGAACTTCTTATTTTGAAAAATGAATAAAACAGACAGTGTATTTATGATAAAGAATATAATTACTTAACCTGTTTGCTATTATTTTTTCTAAACTGTTATTTATTTTTGAAAATTGTATTTTTCAAATACTGACCGTTATTATTATCTGTACAGGTTTGAAGGCACCATACAAACAAAAGAATTTATAGTAATATATATTATTGTTACTTGATAAATAACAGTAATATATTATTATGCATCATCCTTAATTCCGTATAACGTGCCTAATCATTTCTAGCTATATCGTGATTTTTTGTCAGGTGGCAGTTTTCATACCATTGATTTTTCTTGGCTTCTTTTTACATCAACTTTCAAATGTCTCAAAAGAAATTACTTGTTAACCATTGGATGGTGCCTGACAAACAAATTTTTGACCAGTATGATGTTGATAACTCAGTTGTTCTAAATCCCCTTGGAATTTGAAATATTTATAACACTCAGTGATAAAAACCCCCATGTTATAAATCAAAGTTTTCAAAATTGTAACATTAATAATTCAAATGTTCAGGGTTTCTGATAGAAACTTGAAAAACTCAATAACTCAAAAGTTTTGTACTGACAAACCTCTATAAGTCGATTCCAAGCTGTGAACCTTACTTATTTATAATTACAGCTCTAGGTTAATGCTTCAGACTTACTTATAGTTGCAGCTCTAGGTTAGTGCTTCAACTTTTTTGTGCTCAAATCTGGATATAAATGTTGGCGCCTTTTGAATTAGATGATCTATCCCCCTCTCACTGTCAGTCTGACCATGTGATTTGTTCACGCTAATGTACTACAATAAAAAAAAAACTTGAATAACAATAACTATTTTAAAAGTTTTTTTTTGCATAAAAGTAAAGTAATAATAAGTCATTTCAGTTAGAATATTGACTGTGGACAGTAGAGTAACAATAAACTCAATTTGTTTATAATTTAAAAAAAATGTAGTGCAGTTAATTGCATTATAGTATTATTAGGGATTATAGTAATTATTATTTTGCAATAATTTGTATTATATTTAAATAAAAATACACTTTAAGGTGTTTATACCTACACCTTTTGTATAACATAATTTCGTCTTTTTAATCATTCTAGTTTGTTGTTGCGATACAGTACTTTTATAAATTCGATTAATAAAGATTAACTTAAAAATGTTCTAAAGATTTTTGAGTCACTTCAAGTGAAAACGGTTCAACCTTAATAACTCAATTATTTTGTTCAAAAAATCTTATGAAGTTGAATTCGTCAATAACTTGATTTTTTTTTAGAATCCCCTTCAGGTTTTGGTTATCAAGTTCCTACTTTGAGTTTGTTAAGTTTTGGCTGCAAGATTTGTATAACTTATTCACTTAACAATCAGAATTGGCTGTAATTGATTATCATTTTTCAAGAAGAAAATTTATGACTCATTTTTTCCAAATTCATCGAATCACACCAAACCCTGAAATGCTTAAGAGTGTGAAATAAAATAATGGATTGAATTCATATTTGAACTGCTTTAATATGTTTGAAAAATTCAATGTTTTATTTTCAGAAGTGATGGTACAGTCACTACAGTGATTGAAAAACAGCCGATAAGTAAAGTGGTAATAATGTCTTGGAGATGTTCGTTTGAGCAAAATAAATTTATAAAATGTAGTCATTGTAATACCTTGGTGGCAGACGTGGAATACTTAATTAGGCATTATCCTGAATGTAAAAAGGTACAATATGCTTTTACTGAATTTAAATTTTATTAATATCTTAACCTTTTAAGGCGTGTACACGTCATATGACATATAGATTATTATATAGTATTAGTTGCAGTATTATTATATAGTACTAGATCTAGTATACAGTACTAGTTCGAGTGTTGCTATGCGGTACTAGTCCCAGTATTATTATACAGTAATAGTTCCAGTATTATTATACAGTAATAATTCCAGTATTATTATACAGTACTAATTACAGTATTAATATGTAGTACTAATCCCAGTATCATTATACAGTACTAGTTCCAGTATTATTATACAGTACTAGTTCCAGTATTATTATACAGTACTAATTCCAGTATTAATATGCAGTACTAATCCCAGTATTATTATACAGTACTAGTTCCAGTATTATTATACAGTACTAGTTCCAGTATTATTATACAGTACTAGGGATTATTATACAGTACTAGTTCCAGTATTATTATACAGTACTAGTTCCAGTATTAATATGCAGTACTAATCCCAGTATTATTATACAGTACTAATCCCAGTATTATTATACAGTATTAGTTCCAGTATTATTACACAGTACTAGTTCCAGTATATTATACAGTATTAGTTCCAGTATTATTACACAGTACTAGTTCCAGTATATTATACAGTATTAGTTCCAGTATTATTATACAGTACTATTATTATTCAGAACTAGTCCCAGTATTATTGTACGGTATTTTTTCTAGTAATACTGAAGCAAAGATTTTAATATTAGCTTTAGTGAAAAGAGTGAATAGAAAAAAGTGTCCTGAACTTTTTTAATGAAATTGAATTATGAAATAGAAACGAGCAAACGAATTTATCTCTCTGTTTCTGTCTCTTTCTTTTTCTTCATCCTTTGCGGTAATAGTACATGTGTATTATATAAAAACATTGTGTTGGTTTGGTTTCAATATTTTTTCTTAATTGAAGAACACAAGCATGTTGTAACCATTTATAATAGATTGAAAATTAATATAAACGTTTATAATAATTGTTGTTAATAGTGCTAATTTTTACAACGTAACCTAAAACTTATTATAGCCTATCCACTGTTCAATGAAATCAGGTGATCGTTACACATTAATATATAACAACTGATCTTTTAATATAACTACAGTAAATAATATCTAAGGGAGAATCACTTATTTATTTATTTAAACAAAATAAGTTATTTGTAAACATATTCAGACTAATTATATATTCAGCAAAGATATCATTAACAAAAAGCTTTGCTTCTGTTGGAAACTCTACAAGTTACACATGCATACTTTTTATGCAGTTTTAGTTCCAGATTATTATGTAGTACTAGTTAAGACTACATTATTATTATACAAGACTAAGGTACACTACAAGACTAAGGTATTATTAACAGTATTAGCCCCAGTATTATTATACAGTACTAGTTTCAGTATTATTATATGGCACTAATTCCAGTATTTTTGTACGGTACTAGTCCCAGTATAATTAGTACTAGATCCAGTATTATTATACAGTAGTAGTTCCACTATTAGTCCATTCACTCACGGTAAAATATTGCAAAACCTCTGAATTCTAAAGAACCGCTCATTTTTGATGAAATTTTGCAAGTGAGCTTATTTTGCCTTCCTCTTCAAAAGTTATCTGACTAGAATAGGTGATCTTTGTTTTTAAGGGGTGAAAATTACCCTTTTTTACCAAAAATTAAAAACAGCAGATATAAGCATTATTTAAATCTGAATTATATGCAAGTATGTTAAATAAAGATTTTTTCTCATATAGGAATGTATTTTATAGATTATAGCTATTTTTCAACCCTTAAAAACTACCCTTTAGGTCAAAATTTGTAAAAAAAATAATATTTTGAAACTTTAAATTATGTAATGATACATTTTGTAGTGATTTAAACTTTATTTTGTATTTATAATTTATTTTCTTAAGTATTTAATAGTTTCAACCCTTATAAACTACCCCTTACAATGAAATTTATTCAAAACATTTTTTTCGATGCTTTAAAATTTTAAATGGTATTTTGTGGTAGCTTACATTTATTTTGCTAATTATAAATCTACTTTTAGATATAATGTATTTATTCAACCCTTAAAAACCACCCTTTATAAATAAATGTATAAAAATTGTTTACTATAATTTCAAATTGGTCAGTGTTGTGAATGCAACAAAACAAAATATCCTTATTATTTTTATTATTATTTCTTCAATTTGTGGTTGTTTCAACCCCCAAAAATGAACCCTTAAAAATCAATATTGTAAAAAAAAAATTGAAGTACTCTTGTACGTTAAAAAAATTATATTTTTTTAATTGTAAATAAAAACTATATACTGCGGCTGTAAGGGTAAAAAATAAGTTATATATTTTGACGTAATAATTGTTTAATACAATATTTTACATTGTATTAAATTAAATTAAATTTCATCAGAAGACATGTCTTTTTCGACTTGTAAATAATTTTTAATAATAAATTTCAATGAACAGCAGCACATGTATATTTTAGAGGCTAAAGCTGTACTGACTGCTATGACAAAATAGATATATACACGCACATAGAAGATATAATAATACATTAGAAAGTTCCATCAGCAGGTGTTCACCGGTTGGCCCGCTTATTTTTGATACATATACAATCTGTGTATCTACTAATACATACATAAACAATGTGCAGTATGTGAGAGTATACGCTTACGAGTATTTTGCTGCTCCAAAATAGTTGAAACCAAAGCTATTTATATGCTCCGAAAAAATTGACAGAAAAACATAAATGGTTTTTTAACGATAACTTCTGTAATTTTAAAGATATTTAATTGTTCCAAAACTTATTTTGTAGGGAACTGTAAGTGCTACAAGCTCTGAAAAGTTGGACTTTTTGAAAGTCTTTGATTTTTAAATCATGCTATTTAAAGGGCTTAAAAAAGGTGCTTCTCACACTTACATGCAAACTTAGAATGTTATATCTCAATTAGTTTTTATCATAGAAAAATTAAAAAAATGGAAAATTTTCAGTAAAAAAAATACAACATTTTAGTATTTGTGTAATACTAAAATCGAGTAATTTTGAAAAAATGGAAATTTTTTTATAAAATTTCAAAAAATAATTTAATACTAAATTGAAGTTTTTTTCAAATCTAAGCATTTTAAACTGGTTAAAATTCCAGGACTTGTAGTCAGTACTTAAATAAAGCTAATTATACATGGAATAATGTAAATTTTTATTTTTGTGGAAAATTCACCGATTTAATTAATTTTATTTTTTTTTAACAACAATCGTTTTGTTTTTGTAATAACTCTGCCATTTTTCATCCAAATCATTTTTACCTTAGCTCATTTTAAAGGTCTCATTAAAATCTTTAAAAAACATTTCTATCATTTTTTTCGAAAAATCTCATTCTTACATTATTTAATGATAAAAAGTTCGATTCAAGGTTAATTCGAATAAACCCTCACCTTAATTAGGCTGTAACTTGTGTTTTATTGTTGTGATAATAATTTTTAAAAAACCATTTGATTCGTTATTTGAAAAGGTTTGTTTTTAATTCTAATTACTTTTTTGTAAAAAATACACTGTTTTAGAGTTATTTTTGAAAATGCACTCAAAATATGCATTTTTTATGTAGGAAATCATCAGATCAGGGTAAAATCACACATTGGCACTATATAACTTTTTTTCTTTGACATATTAGCTATGTGTATGCCAAATTTCATGTTAATCAAAGCGGTTCTTTAAAATTCTGAGCAAAAACCGTGAGTAAATGGACTATATTATTGTAACATACTAGTTCCATTATTATTATGTAATACTAGTTTTAGTATTTTGGCCTAATATCATTAAGACTAAGTTCGTCTAATGTTTTTAATGTTGCTATTTAATTAACCTTTTTGAGACTAAGTTGCTCTGAAATCAAATTTGTTCTCATTTTTTTGTTTTGTCATTCTCTTATAGTCACTAGGATTGAATAATGTTATTGATTATTGGATATTTATTTTTTATTTCTACAATATTTCAAACACAAATTTCAAAACAAAATAATAATGTTATCCTTAGTTGCAGACATGTCAATATGATTGTCGAACTTATCGCTGGAACGTTTGCTTTCATGTTCTTTATCACACTCTTAATTTAATATTATTTCACTTACTTCACTTGGTTTATTCAAATTCCGTGATATGGCCACATTTCAAGAAGAAATAAATTCCGATGATGACTGCAACAAACCAGCCAGCTTTACTAACAATATACACACTGTAACATAATAACCATGATTAAGAAAAAAATAACTAACGAGTTCTACCAAAAGGCGAAAACGGTCTCTGAGGGTAAAATGTGGCATGATGTTGACAGGACCTGGGATGAGAATCGATGCAGACGGAGAAGGGAAGCAGTCGCCATGTTCCGCCTGAATACAGGGCATGACTGCATGGCAGCACATTTACATAAGATAAAGATACTAACCTCGGACATGTGCACTTTGTGCATAAAGTAGACTCTGTGATGAATAAGGAGCACTTGATAGTGTGTAGTGAACTTGACCATGACCAGAGAAAGTCAAAGAACATATGTAAGCTATATTGGGATGCCAGAGAACTGATGGACCAAGGTCCGAATAAGTTGCCATAAGAAACAAACAAACAAACAAACATAATAACCTAGTTTGAGATCGCTGACAACATGATTCTATTTACTGTATTAGAGCTGTTAGATGTAATCTATTGGTAGTCTAAATTGGTAATTTAAAACCAGTAGAGTGCAGCATATGTCTGTGAAAGAATTGGTCTATATTGGCCGTATTGCAACTGTAGCTTGTAGACATTTTACTGCTATAGGGTAAACACAGTATGAGTCCCAAAAAGGTTAACAGTCACAAGTGTGGAAAAGTCGTATGTTTTTTTATTTTAAAAAATGTCAGAAATAGGTTCAAAAATATTAGTCTGACAAATTTTAAGGCAAAATTTAACATCATCATTTAAAAATGTTTAGAAATAAATTGATTGGTTCTGAATTACCATGCTTCTATCCTCAGTGTAGTATTTTTGAGTATTGTAGTAGTATTCAATTCTTTAATTAGTAATTTTGATACTAACCATTAAGTATTAGCCACTTATTTAATGTACCATGTACTACTAAATTGGATTAAATTATTTTTGTGTGTTTAATAGTTAGGTTTGTTAAAAAGGTAACTAA
The DNA here is from genome assembly GCA_022606455.1 of Callitettix versicolor. Lineage (NCBI taxonomy): Eukaryota > Metazoa > Arthropoda > Insecta > Hemiptera > Cercopidae > Callitettix > Callitettix versicolor. The sequence goes on from CM040184.1 coordinate 33,283,609, forward strand.
TAGTTAGATTTGTAATAATAATTATTGTTTATAAATCAAAAGAATGTTTAAAAAATGTTAGAAGAAAGGCAAACATTATTTTACTTAAACTTTATGTAAATTATTATGTTTACTGTCTAATAATAATAATAATTAAAAAAAAAATATGAGTACATAATTAAATTTGTATTCTTTAATATTTTGGTAAATTTGTGCATTCTGTCCCAAGAATAAGAAATGAAACAAGCTTACAACAGTAACTGCAGTCATGAACCTATGACCTTGAAGTGCTTTAAGTTTAGAAACAACAGATTGATTGGTGGCTTGGCCATGTCTGACATAGTTTTTGCTAAAGTAAATCAGAGAATCAAATCTTCATTTAAATTTTTTCCTTTTTGTAAATTTTGATATTTAAAAAAGTATTAAAGCTATACTACAGTATCGATTAACTGATTTTTAAACTTAGAACTTAATAGGGTCTATGTAAAGTTAAAATGCTATGTACACAGACTGTATGTAAGCACAATCATTTATAAAAACGAAACGTTGCCTGCTCAAGGTAGTGTGAGAAATATAAAATAACATACTTTTAATTTTTTAATTGTAATCTATAGACGTCCGTACTCGTATTTCATTTTTTTAAAAAATATATTTTAATTAATAGATATTTAAAAATAATTCTATGTAACAGTTACTGTTAAATTAAGATTTTCATATTATATTGTCCTACAGGTGCCACTTTCAGCTTGTTATGTTTGTCAATATTGTATGGGCAGAGCTGTAGATATTAACTTCTTGGCATATCACATGATTTACGCTCATGAAAAATCAATAGATTTCTCAAAATATAATGAAATTACTTCATACATGGTCAGATTTTGGGAAGATGAGATGGAGCATAAGAAATTTGCTTATTGCCTACACAAATCAAATGGTGAAAATGATTGTTTATTTTTCGAAATGGACATCACAAATTTAATTTTCCATGCACAACATTGTCAAGCAGTAAGTAATCTATTGTTGGAAAGTATGAAATAATGTCTGTGGTACATTTAATTAAAATTTGAATTTTTCCTTTTTCACAATGTGAAAACAGTTTTAAGTTAATATTTTGGCTTATTTGTCCATCTCGTTATACAGTGGTACTCCCTTTAACAGTCTTAATTCGTTTCATAACTAAGACTGTTATATGAGCAGACTGCTGTGCGAGTCAACGTTTATAATAGAGACTTATGGGAAACATTTTAATTTGTTCAGAAATTGAAAACAGGTTTTAAACAACAATTTGATACTTAAACAGAAAGACACTTAACTTTTTGTTAAATTTAAAAATCAAAAGAATGTAACACGATAATATTAGCACTGTTTAAATTTTTTAACACGCTAACAAATTAAACTCACAGTAAATGAGTTGACACACAAAGTAAAATTAAGTACAGTGACAAAAGGGAATAGGCGTGGGTATTCTGAGAAGAGATAACTAAGATATATCATGGAAGTTATTGCCCTAAAAAAAACCAAACACTCATGAATCAAATTTGTGTTAACTCAGCACAATTTTAATTTCTGTAGCACAGCACAATGGTTATTTATGCAGTGTAAGTTGTTTTTTTCAAATAGTGATTCTTGAATAGTTTTTTGTTTTATTTTATATATTATTATCTAATTAACACGTGAATATGTGAGTGTGAATACCCGTGGAAAATAATTTTTTTAAAGTTACTTATGATTTTAGGCAGTTTTTATGTAACTATATTGTGGCATCATTGCTGTTTACATTTCATTGAACATATAAATTTGATATATGGATTTACCGGTCATGTGTGTTACACATTATAAATGACAGCCATTTACTAAATGTTAAGGTGTAGACATATTCCTTTTTTCTTTGGTTCGTTCTTGTGATAAAAACATTGTTAAAATAGCGTCCATTATTTATGAACTTTGTGATGCCTTTTTTGTGTTAGGTTCACCGTGTAACAACAGTGTCAGTTAGGTCATTGGTATATTAAAAAAAAAAAATAATAAAAATTTTTCAATCATTTTAATGATCAAAAACATGTTATCTACTTTTGCAATTTTGAGGTTATGCAAGCCTTTTTTATTTTCGATTTTTATTTCCCGTGCTTTCTGTGCTTTTATATTTTGAGTTATTGCTTTTGGGCATGTAATAAAGCGTTTTAGTAAAAAAATTACAGAAAAATCAAAAGCAATCTCCACTGCATATTTATCGTTCAGCCGTTTATCCGAAACTAAACTGTTTTGTGGGTAATTTTTCATTCTGTGAATTAGACCGTTGTCCAATAAGACTGTTGTCCAAGTCGACCGTTAGCGGGGTATCACTCTACTTTAAAATATTGCATAACATAATTGTCCAATACACAGTTTTTAAACGGTCTATTAAAAAAGGAAACACAAAAATCTTGCTTTGTAAACAAGTGTGGTGATGTACGAGGTTTGGTAATTAAATAATAAAACTGATGCTGATACTGACAAACAATGAGTGCACCACATCTGGTTTAGACTTGTCTGTGCCTGCTGATGCTACCTCCTCCCTGAGCTTGATGAACACATTTATATGTCACTCAGTCTCGCTGTAGCAATCGTCCGTTCAAGTTTTTGCACTGGTGTTTAATTGATAAAATGCGAAGTGTTCAGATAGAGCAACAAGATAACCTCAAGATTCTTCTGAAACTGGAAAAAAATTCTACAGAAGCTCATGCATGTTAAAGAAAGTGTATGGAAGTGAATATTTATTGCATACATAAGTTTTTCAGTTGTTTAAAAGGTTGTTAAGGAGTGATAGCTGAAGATCCATGCCCTGGAAACCATCAACATCAAAAACGGGCAACACCCAGAATATTGGTAAAATGATCCAAGAAAATCGTTGTCTTAGTATCTGAGCTATTGCTGAAATCGCAAGAATTAACAAAGAAAGTGTTCCATCAGATTTTGCATGAATCATCGAACATGCAGAAAGTTAGCACAAAAATGGTGCGAAAACCTTTCACTCCAGAACAAAAGAAATTGAGAATGAACATTTTTGCTGACATTTTAAACAACACTGATAATGATATAGAATTTTGGTAGACAGAATGATTACTTGTGATGAATCGTGGTTTTTTACCTTTGCTCCTGGAAGAAAGTGCCAATCGATGCATTGGAGAACCCCATCTCACCACGGTAGGAAAAAGCAAAAATAAGCAAATCAAAATTCAAGGCTATGCCAGTTGCTTTTTTTTGCAAGCATGGAATTGTTTATGTTTACTGGGTCCCCGAAGTTCAAAATGTCAATCAGCATTATTATGTTGAAGTTCTAACAGACCTTTGTGAACGAGTGAGGTGAGAAGTTGAAGACCTGATGTATGGAAGAGCTTCATAAATAACTTCAAGAGCTTCACAAACAATGATGTCCTTGATGCTTCACCAAGACATTGTGACTGGCCACATTGTCTGTGAAGGTGTTCTTTGCAAAATATAGCATCACTTAGACCACCTATCCATACATGAGATTTTTTTATTTTGTAAGTTCAAATCGGAACTTAGGAGATATCACAGTTTGAAAGCAAAAGTCACAGAGGTTCTTGACAAGCTGACAGAAGTGATCTTGCTACACTGCTTTGAACAATGGAAAATTCGTATGGAGCATAAGGAGAGTATATCGAAGGGGATAAACTTTGTAATGTAACTGGTAATCAGTAAAATGTTTCGTAGCACTAGTACGGTTATTTAATTGCCACACCTCGTAAACAAAAGTCTGCCTGCATTGGTGCATGGCCATGAAGGTTGCACAGTAGCTGTCACCACACTGCTGTTTATTCTGATTGGCATGCATATGTGATATAATAATAGTGATATCAGTTAGTGATACCTATCAAAAATGATTCTTTTACTATGTGAAATATTCAAACATATATTGACCACCTTTTATCACGGAAGTGACAAACAATTTCTTTTTTTCTTATTTAAATTAAAAAGAAATAGTTTTGGATAAATGTGTTCGCATAATAATGTCCCTCATGTACATTTATTCTGCACATGTATGGAACAATATAATTTCTGTCTGTATTAAAAAACTGACTGAGTGTTTTCAAAATATAACTAGAATATTTGAACGAAGTTGTATTTTATAATTAATGATTTAACTTAATGATCAACTTAATACTGATTACCATATTTTTAACTAAAGGTCTATATTGAGTTTTTTTACATTTTGTAATATTTAACATATATATAGCTGGAATATTGAAACATAAGTTTGTTTCACAGATAAAACCACCAGATAGACATGTTTGTTTATATTGTGGATGTTGGACAACAACTTTGGAAAAATTACAGAGGCATATAGAAGAATGTCATACTGATCCATTAGGAGCACTAATATTCACTTCTGAGAAAAAAGTCTCTAGTGACAGTTCAGATCTCGTTACGATCCCTGAAGATGAATTTAAGGAGTCAACACAATTATATAAGAAAGAAAATATATATTTAAAACCAAACACTGGTTACAACCTTTTTGATGAGTTTGCTGATGTAGAAAGAGATGGTTACTGTGAAGAGAAGGAACCTGAAATGTCTGTTCAAGAAGAATGCAGGAGGGTTAAAAGTTATGAAATTTGTAAGGAAGACGATTCGAGGGATAATAAAATATTTAACTCAAGTAGTTTTTGTACACCACCAGAAGTTGGGTAAGTGCTCTTTTTTATTTGAAGAAGTTAAAGACATCAAGTTTAAACTTAATTTAATGATTATTAAACAGTGATTAAACTTCTTAGATATCATATTTTATAAAAATTAGAAAAAGGCAAAACTTTAAAATTACAAAGTAAAAAAAAACGAATTTATTTTTATAAAACTTACACATAACCATCTTCATAGTAATACTTAAAGTAGTAAAATAAACTCTTTTGTTCATTAATGGCTTCCTTTCACAAATTTTTTGTTTGCAACTTCCTTTTTTGAACTTCATTTCATAACAAAATTTGTGCATTGACTTGATTTGGATTAATTTTTCATGTGATTAAAATTAGAATGAAATGATGTATAACAAATTAAAAAATGAAAATAAAAAAAACAGGCATCAGATTTTTTTTAAACTCATATTTTTGGGTACATATTAACCAATGCACATATTATTTCAGCTCATATTGCCATTTTCCAACCAATTCAGATCATAGTCTGATCCATTTTTTTATAGTTATATTTTTGGGTTTTTGTGTCAGCTGTCATTAATTATGGGTTTAAATAACTAATTTTGAAAACTAATAGAGGAAGGATGATAACACTTAATTTTAAGGTTCAACTAAATTGTGGTACTCTGTTAGTTTGAAAAATCCATCTGTTATTTTAAGTTTGATGAACTTTGTAGACACTTTGATATTAAACCTCAAAAGTGGCAATAGATAATTGCTCAAATGGCAAGCTAGTTCTAGTAGTTTAAAAATCTTAAAAACAAAATATATTGTTAAAGGAATTAGTGCATTGCACTTCCTGTATTTGCATTAATCTTAATTTCCCCAAGTTTTTTCTTAATTTTGGTTTTTGCTGTTTTAGCCTCCTTAATTTGCAAGAAGGGGAGTCAGCGACAGAAATGGTCACTTGTAATGAAGGCAAGTTAATTCTTCTTGTAATCACTTGGTATAATAAGACATTATTTTTGTTACTTTGGGCTTTCTAATTTTTGTGTTAGATATTATTATGTTATTTACTTTTGTTCTTATAGTTTGTTATTAAGAAAACAATTAATAGTTGAGCGTAATTGTGAATTGTAGAATTGTGATTTTAAGCAAAACTAAATTAAGCATATGTCTCTTATAGAAAGTATAGGCTTCTTTTTTGTGGAACAGTTTTATTTAAAAATGTAAGGTCAGTTCAAAATGCTTCTACACCTTTTGTAAAAAGAGCTATTGTAGTGGCTTACTTCTGCTAACACAAAAATTCAGGATCTTATAATATGCATTGATCACAATCTATAGAACAATTTTAAAGGTTGTATAAAGTTTTCAAATATGATTGAAAATACAAAAATTGAATTTGAAAATTAAAATTGTTAATGCATTTAGCAGATATTGTGATTGTGGTGGTGAAGACGATGAAAATAAAATAAAAAAAAAAAACAAATGCAAATAAATGAGTTATATGTTTTAAAGTTTTTGTAGTAGTTGCCATTTTGGGAGGTTTAGCTAGAAAATGAACTTGTCTAAGATATTATGTAATTCAAATTTTGTGCCAGTTTTGATTTGGATGAATCTTTTCTTTATGTTGTGTTGTTTAGCAATTTTAATTTTTTGAAATCGGTTCCATCAGGAAAATTAAAACACATACACATTTTCACAAAATTCTTTTTTATTCAGCGACATATGTTTTGCCTTGAGACACTTCTGTCATGAAAACTGTAAAGTGTGCTTATGTACTAACACAGCTAACAAGTTTATGTTAAAACTGGAAAAGAGAAGGTAAAGAAAGGCTTGACTATGTAATGTTAGGAAAATTTTTAAACAGTAGGCAAGGAAGAGGGGGTTGAAATTAGTCTGTTCATTTAAATTAAAATTTGGGTTTTTACAAATACATATATTTTCAGAATTTCTAAATTATTTTAGAAATGCCTGAACTTGTTTCATGACCAAACATATGTCAATGAATAAAAAAATATTTTATGAAACTATGTAAGTGTTCCAATTTTCCTGGATATCATGGAGTTTCCTGAAGTACCACTCTTTGTTCAATAACTAGCTGTTTACATCATGCCTGTCGGTGATACAGTTGTGTTCTGCAAATATATTGGTTTTTGTTATATGGCTGATGCTGTTAATTACTGACACTCAATTTTGTTTGATAGTTTTACAAAATCTTAATATTTCTGAAATAAAAATAAAATTTCCAAGTTATCAAGAGTTTGAATTGATTATCAGTAGGTTTTTCCTTTTGCAATTTTGTAGACAGTGGAAAAGGTTGAGGAAGAGCCCCAAGGACTCAACAATATAACCTTCTTGAAAAAAAACTGCCTTTAAAATAAATGTAAGTTTATAGTTTTGTCAGTAATAAACAAATTTAAAAAAATGCTCAATCTATTTTATGAGCTTTGAATTATATTTTATTTATTCCGTTGTTTCAATTAATTTATTTCTTCAAATAACACAAAATAAATTAATTTGATAGAAAATATTGGTTCTTTAGTCTTTATAGAATCTGTTTTAAGTATTTTACACACCTTTTTGTTAATAAGGGAAATAAATCTTAATATATAAAGAAGAAGTCCTGACTGACTGATTCATTATCAATGCAGAGCCAAAACTATTTTAGCTAGCGACTTGAAATTTTCAGGGTACATTTATGTTACTACGTAGACGTGCACTAAGAAAGGATTTTGCAAAAATTTGATTTTAACGCCATTAAACTACTTACCCAGTTCAAATTTAATAATCAACATACAGCCAAGACTATTATAGCTAGAAAATTGAAATTTTCAAGGTACCTTCTTACAAAAATGTCAAGATGCACTGAGGAAGGATTTTTCAGAAAATATGCATGCGTGTGCGCGCACGCACGCATACACACACACACACACACACATACACACGAAACAAACAGAAATGACTGCACTAAAAAAATGTATTTTGTTTGACAGAAAATTACATTTACATAAAGTTTTGTGTTTAAATATATTTTTGAACCACAAACATCAATGCAGAGCTCTGGTCGCTAGCACTTCTTTATTTATTCTAATATTTTCTGCTTTTCAATTTCATTTCGCTGATTTCCTTCAGGTTATCTATTCACCTGTTTATTTAAATTTCCCTGCTGTTCAGTTTCTAGAACATTCAACTTATTTAATTCATCATTAAACTTAATGTTTACCTAAATTATGACTAGTTTTTGGAACAACCATTAATTGCTAATCGAAGATTAAACATTTATTAATTTAAATTAATGTCCCATTTTAAATATCACAGTATTGGTCGTTTAAATATTTTAATTGTAAATTAAAAATTACTGTAATTCCATTTTACAAAATTTAAAATGTCAGAATTTCATTTGTGACTTTTTGTAGTGCTAATTTATTTTAAATTAATTCTAAACAAACTAGATTGAACTAGTTATTGACATCAAATAACTAGAGTTTCAAAATTTTGTTTAGGTTATAATTTTGTCATTTCCAATTTATTTATTGTTTCAATTTTAGGCATTATATTTTAAGTATTTACAACTTTATCTTCAAATTGTTATTGGAATCAACATGTCCCATAAATTAATTTTAGACCTTATTTGCAATAATGTACGAGTGAACAAATTATGATAATACAGTAGTATTTCAGATGAAAACTCTTAGTATAGTAGATTAATGTTTAGTAGTTCATATTTGTTATTAAGTAGTAGAACTTCAATTTTATTTAACTGTTTTTTAGATGAAGAAATTAAGATTAGATCTAGGTTTAATAAAGAAGGCGCTGTTTATATTTTAAGTCTAATTTCAAAGTATCTTTCCTACATTACTGCTAGGTGTGTGCTTTTTTTCCAAAATATTAATAGCCTACAATACTCAAAAATTTATATCACAGTGTAAACAGTAACAATGTAACTATGGAAACAAAATTTTAACATTCAACATAACCTACAATTTTTAACATTAATCAGCCGCCTCGGTGGTCTAGTGGATAGCGTACTAGGCTTTCACCCCGAGGACCCGGGTTCGATTCCTGGCGAGGGCTTGGCATTTTCATACGCTATAAATCATCCCACCATCTGCATTAGCCCAAGTGTACACAATAGTCGGACGTTAAACAAAAAAAAAAAAAAAAAAAAAAAAAAAAAAAAAAAAAAAAAATAACATATATCATTGATCTTATGTTTGAAAACTGACTTTTTTAATATCTTTATTTAAAATAATTAGAGGTTATTGGAAATCAGGTAATCTTGTACTGTATAATAAATGCAAAACTTAATTAGCCTTTATGTTAATCTAGAATTTATTATAGGAGCATTAAATAAATGTCCTATAAATTGGTTGCAAGTCTTCTTCTTGATATTGATTGGAAAATCTTTACTTCTCTTAAAAGTTATATTTGCTAGACATGGTTTGCTCACCATTTTTATTTCATTATTGGTAATTGTCCGTAATAATATTCGGCACAAATGGGATTTTTCAGACAGTAGTTTATTTAGTAACATGTTTTAAATTATTAACAAGTTTACCCATTATGTGACAAATTCACTATGTGAGCAGACAATTAAGGACTGCAGTAGAATGGTGTTAAAGGGTCACTATTATAAAAAGTTCTGTACTTATAAAGTTTAATTTAGGATAACATTTGTTTATTTAGAAATGAAAATTTGATTGTGGTTTTTTACTGTAAAAAAGATAAAGGATGAAGGAGATAAAGAATAAAGATTTTATTAAAGTTATTGAAATATTTTAATAATATCAAGTACATTTTTTTAAATAATATTTTTTAAATATTTTGTGTTACGTGTTACAGATAACAAGTTCACCAGTATGTATCATGAGAAAAAACATTTTTCTGATTCAGAAGATGAACATTTGCTTCCAACCGATACCTTTTCTAATTTCGATAAAAAATTTAAGAAGGGCTTAAATCTAATACTTGATGGAAACAGTTGTTCAAGTAGTGAAACTTTTGGAGAAAAACAAAACAATGATAAAGAGGAAGTTGAATTAATTATTCCAGATTTTAGTACGAAAGAATCAGATGTGGACAGTAGTGGTTCTGTTGTATCAAAATTAAGTATTATGAACAAGGACGGTACTTTTCAAGTGATTCCTCAGGGCATGCAAAATGAAATAAGTAAATCGGGTAATGACATTTTCCATTTAAAAGACGGTTGTGTAGTGGAAATCACACTTTGTGGTGGAAATACAACACTTGCCAGTTCAATTACGACAGTTGTCCCAGAAACAAACAAACTTGCTGCAGGTACTGACAAGGAACAAACTGGAACACAAATAAACTGTTTGAATGGAAATGTTGAAATTATTGATCTGGATTCAGACGAGAACCAGGTTGGAGCAAGTAATGTTAACATCAGTTCTCAAATGATTGACTCTGATTGTAATGAGTTAATACAAACAAATAATAATTTTAAAGATGAAAAAGTAACAAATACCTGTGATAAAAGCATTTACGTTCTAGAAAAAACCAATGTTGCAAACAATAATTCGATAAAAATAAATAATGATTATGTTACTCAAGAAATTTCAATTAGAAATCCAAAGCATTTATCTACAAGCCCAGTTTTTATATCAGATAAGCCTAACCTTTTTAGAGATAGTTTTGAAAGTCCAGTTGAATCAGATCAGGATTTGAAACCAGCTGAACCAATAGATTATCCTGAAACAAGCATTAAAGATGTCAATTTATCTTTTAGTAATTTGGCATTTCATCCTCTAAATAGTTTAACAGATACAGAAGGATTATCGGAAGAAGATAATACTTGTGAAACAGATTTATTACAAGAAAATAAAAATATAATAATCACTTCAAAAAAATCAAACGAAGTATCAGAACATAATAAGGATAAGTCTTTTACGTTGAACAAAGTGTTACATGGAGAAAATTCTGTTGATTGTCAAAGAATTGGTCCAGAAGTGAAAGTAGAATCAGAAACACAAATAATTTACTCTAATTCATTAACAAAAAACAAATTAGGTGTAGATAATGAACTACAAAACAAATTAAACATAGACAATGGCTTGTTGCGAGATAACACTAGTAGAATAAACGAGAACTCTGGAAATAATCTAAATGTTCCAGCGACAGAAACAAAAGAACTAATCAAAGAAAAATTGAATGTTAATAATGAAACAAAATTTTCTTCAAATCAGCTGCTTTGTGAAACAATTAAATTACCTCAAAATAACATAAATTTTAAAATTAAAGAAGTCAGTAGTGAAGAATTAGATCAGGCTCATCAATCAGTTGAGTTAAGTAAAGCTAAATGCACAAATAAGGAAGAAGAAAAGAAACATACAGGAACAACCAATAATAAAAATTTTAATGATGAAAATAACAAAGTTTCAACTGAAACACTTACAGTTAAAAATGCAAATGTTGTTTCAGTAATAAATGTAAATAATAAAAAGAATACAAGAGAAAAAGAAATGTGTTTAACGGCAAATAATCCTCAAGGTTCTTTGGTCAGTAAAGACATGGTCTCATTGAGAAAATTAAAGAATGATGATCCAATTTCAGCAGAATTTATAAAAGATCAAAGACAATTAGATGCAAAAATGGTTCAAAATATGGAAGATGTTGTTACACCTGAATCTGAAATTAATATCTTACCTTCAGTCTCTAAGCAAGAAAATTCATTACATATAATTGAAAATCAGTTTGCAATAACTGTTAATGAAGGTGATAACATAGTAACAGAACAGTCAATAAATTGTGTATCAGGAGAGAGTAATATTTCTGAAGATGTTAGAGTTCCTAAACGGAAAAGAGGAAGACCACCAAAAGTATTATCAAAAGCTAATACTACTGAAACTCAAAATCTAGTTCAGTCTGAAAATAATTTATTTGGTACAGCTAGTTCCATGCCTAATACAAAAATAAAACCGTGTTCAAGTGAAGAAGTATTGAATGAACATAGTCATACAGAAACATCTGAAGTTAATCAAAGTTTAGCCACAACAGAAGGAGAAACTGCGTTAAATAAAATACCAGACTGTACTGTTGAAACTGAACATCCGTCTAGCACTAAGAAGAAAAGAGGTCGTCCACGTAAAAGGAAATTAGAACCAACTGATAATGTAGATGATATTTCTGTAAACATGAAAAAGTCGTTAGACACAAATATATCTGATATAAATATAATTGTCACAAAGCAGTCTTTGGACGATCAAATATTTACTGAATGCAGTGAAACTTGTGACAGTGATAAGCATAAATCTGAGATGTCTTTGATAAAAAATAATTCAGGTATAATCAATAGTATTGAACAATTTAAAATTGGATGTTCCAAAAAGAAGAAAGGTCGTCCATCTAAAATTCATCAAAGCGAAATAAATCCAGTGGAATCAGATGCTACAGCCTCATCTTTAAAGGTAGATTTAAACATTTCAACATTAAGTGTGAAAGAACCATTATCTTCATGTGAGGGAACTATAATAGGTCATCAACTATCCGATGTTAATCTTCAACCTGAAACATCTGATACAGTGTCTCCTTTAAAAATGCAAAAGAAAAGGGGTCGTAAGTCAAAAAAAGACAAATTAATTGAATTGGATTCGGTTGCTTTGAATTCAAACATTAATTTACCATTGTTAGATGGAAAGACAAGATCTTCAGAAAGAGTGAAACAAAAGGAAATGGAAGTAGTTACTTGTGATGGAGCAGATAATAAATGGTACTTACAGCCGGACAACTCTACAAAAAGAAAAAGAAGCAGGCCAGGGAAGACCAATGATGATAAATTTGTATATTTTATGGATTCAGATCAAGATACTGCAGTTGGAACATGTAATCAGGTCATGGAAGAAGACCCTCCAAAACCTAAGAAAATAGATAGACGTTTAAAATGTTATAGGACGTTAAAAATCAACAAAACTGATGACATTCAACCTAGTATTCATATGGAAGACAGTAGTATGGTAAGTAACTTAGCTTAATATTATTTTTACTATTTGTTGCTCATAAATATTGATTTATTTTATTAAATTGTATGTTTTTAATATTATTTGTATAAAATATATTTCAAATTATTATTTAATCTCCTTAAGTTTGTTGCTAGATATATAATACTTTGGTCTATTATATATATACTCACACACACATACACACACACTCATACATACATTTAATAATAATTATTGCCATATTTTAACTGTTTCATTGTTTATCAGGGATCATCTTTCATATATTATTACGCTAAACATTCTACTTGGTTTTGTACCAAAAATAATGACCTGCATTATTGAAACTTCATAAATGGTGTACCTACAGTTTCGTCAGAACACCAAAGAACTCTCATACCTCATACTTTTCAATTTTAAGGCTTTACAATAACGTAAAACTGACTTAAAAACTGATTAAAGGTTTGTAAACAAAATTCCAAGAACAGTATAAAGTGTTCCTGTGAGAGTGAAGCACAAAGCAGGCATGTGAACCAAAATAGTTGATTGCTAAAACAAACATTGTTGAAAGTAATATTTAAATTATTACTGTATCAAAGACTTAAAACTATTAACCAAATCAGTTTTGAAATTAGAATCAGTAAGACAGTCTAGGCTAGTTTTAATATGTTAATGTTATTAAAAGACTCTGCTTTTAGTAAACAGTAAATACTGTAGCATAATCTAGTATGTAATGAAAAATCTGGTTATAGTTGGTTTCATTTGTAAATATTTCAGTTAGGCACAGTGTTAGAATTCAGCCATTAATTTTATAGGTTTGAAGTGCGAAAGTAGAACAAAATAAGGCCTACTTTACTGTATTTGCTTATTGTGTTTAACGTTATTAATTGTATTAAATAACCTAAATATATTGAATAATGCTTTATTAATTATATTAAATAACCTAAATATAATGGCAATTGCTTTATTAACAGGTCATACAAGTAAGTATTAAATATAACTAATGTCTATTTTAACAAAAGAAGAGATGGTATAGTACTGTTCAACTTCTTGATTTCTATTGTTGTGTATTATTCGTTTCTTTGTCCCATTAACTACGAAAGGTTGCATGGGCCCAGTAGTATTTTAAATTTTATTTGAATTCTTCACAAAATGTCTAACTGATATCTACTTAGTTCATATGTAATAAAATTTTCTAGACACCTGATTATTAGAAATTGCGAAATTGTATTTGTAGCGGCTGTTTGGAAGTTGAAAATTTTGTAACAATGTTGAAAAGCACTATGTTCAGCGCATGAAATTCAGACAATGAATATGTAAAGAAAAACATTAAATTAAAGTGATTTAAATAAAATTTTATAAATAAATAAATGAAATTGTAGAATATAATTTAGAGATAAAATAGTATAGCATTTTTCTCTTTATATATTTTGTTTTGTTATCTTGTTAGGACTTGGTGGCCCTAACACCATACTAAAACACTGATCGGTCTATTGTGTGTCTGACCTGTGTGCACTTCAAGGTCATAAAATCATAACACAATTACTGCCTTAAACTTTAATTTAAATTTTTTGTCCATTTTGTTAACAATGACCCTTAGTTCTCATTATTCTTGACTGGTTTAAAATATGAATATTAAAAAAAAAAAAATATGGAAATCCATATCTTGTTGGTCCAACTCTTAAAACATGTTAGTATATTGTTAACAAGCAAAAATAACATATTTTAGTGCTGAAAAGTTGCTAGTCTCTATCTATAATTCGGTCTACAACGTTCTACGCCGTCTTCCGATCTCCAACCTCCACCGATCGCGGTCCCACCACAGGTCTTCTGGTAGATCCCTTTTTTTTATTTCGTTTTCGACTCCCTCTTATAAGCTCAGTCTCGGCCTTCCTCGTTTTCTTCTTCCAGGTATTCGCCATTGCATGATTTTTTTGGGAATTCGCTCATCCGGCATTCTTTGTTCACGCCCGTACCAAACCAGTTGTTTTGTTCTTATATCCTCTACAATTGTACGCCTTACGTCCATTATCCTCCGTATACTTTCATTTCTCATTCTCTCCTTTCTTGATCTTCCTGCCGCTCTTCTCCAAAAGTCCATCTTAGTAGCCAACAGCATTCTTTCTGTTCTGCTCTTAATGGGCCTTACCTCACTACCATATGTTATAATGCTTTTTACAATTGTGTCATACATTCTTTTTTTATTCTCTTTTGAAATGTTTTGATCTCACAACACCCCGTTCAGCATAGATTCAGCTCTCCTTCCAAATACTATTCGTTCTTTAATTCCTTCATCTAATGTACCATCTTGTGACATTTTAAGTCCTAAGTACGTATAATTTTGAGAACACCATATCCTCCGTCCACGTGCTGCTGTCCTCCGTTTAAGTTGCTAGTAAAGACCAAAATAATAAACAATCACCCTGAAGTTGGTAATACTTTATAGATGTTCTGTTAGGAGAAATATAGAGCCTGGCTTTTGTAGCAGTAACCGTGGACCAGTGGGTCAGTTCAAAATGTGCTGTAAAGTTATTTTACAAGAATGGTAACAGTGTGACTGCTGCTCAGTGGGGAATCCGAAATCATTACAATTTAGGACATCATACCCACCTTCCAACTTGTCATGCCTTTGAGATATGGGTTAAGAAATTCAAGGAGATGGGTTCAGCTCTAAAAAAGAAACCACGAGAGGATCAACATACTTGACGAATTCTAGAAAACATTGAAGCAGTTTGGGCCTCAATTGGAAAGAACCCACAGCAATCAGCAAGGAATCATGCAGCAGCAATAAACCATAACCGAACTGTCTGCCGAATACTTCACAGTGATTTGAAGTTTTACTCTTACAAAATTCAAGTTCTACAGGAACTGAAACCATTCATTGGACTATATGGCGCAACAACAATTCTGTGAAAAATTATTGAAAAGATTAATGACGACCTTGATTTTGTTGAACATTTTCGCATGTTGGATGAGACTCATTTCCATATCAGTGGATACGGAAACAAGCAGAATCACAGATATTGGGTACTTGAAAACCCTTGTCAATTGGACAAACGTGTTTCAAAGTGCCATACAAAATCTCAACATTCGCTGAGTGCATTAGTTTGAATGGCTATCATCTTATGAACATTGTTTTTAGAAATTGAAATTTTTTGTAAGAACACTTAAAGGCATGTATTTAATTAATTGTTTTCACAAAAAACTTGTAAATTCATTTTTTTAAAATTTTTGTTAGAATTACTTCAAAATTTCCTGTTTTCTTATGCCATCCTGTACAAGCTATTGACAAGAATGGATCAGCTGATTTCTGTTTCATCTGCACTGTTGCCGATGTGGACTTGAACCACTTTTAGTATATGATTCAAGTGTTCCTTTTATAATGTACTTGAAACCCAAACATAAGTATGGCTTTTAAAATGGTATTATACCTACTTTCACTCAACTTCAACTCAAACTTCAAAAACCTCAAATAGTATAAAAAAAGATTATGTTGTTGGTGAATTTTTCAAAACAAGCTTTTGTTGAGGTTCATTTGTAAAATATCGAAAAATCTTGAAAAGAAGTTTTTTGTTGTGATTTCAAAAGGGTTTATAATTTTTTTAGATTTATCTAACCCAACATATTGAAATTGAAAGGAGGAGAACATGAAAACTTGAATGAACATTTATAGAAGTCTGAATGAACATTTATATTATACATAATATAAACTTTTTATGTACAAAAACCACATGTATTTGGAATGAGTATCATTTATACTTTTAAATAATACTAAATAGGATAATAAATTTAAAAAAAAATAATTTTGCCCTTAAGATTTTACACCTAAAGATATTTTGTTTTAGGAGCTCTATATTTTTTGTTGTTAGACCCCTATATTTGTAATAACATTTTCAAAACACTCACAAAATATATATATATTTATATATATATTATATAAGTTTCTTATTTATATATTTCATGTAAATTGTATAAAGGATTAAAAAAAAGTTCGATTTCTGGTGTCTCAGGTTAAATGTGGCCGGTGTGGTGAAGAAATGTCAAAATTAATATATCAGACGACTCATGAAATCAAACATAACTATTTGTGCTGGTTGGAAGGAGAAGAACCAATAGTAAGTGTTGTAATGGTATCTAGTAGATCTTAGCTATAAATTATGGTATCGTTCAAAAACCACGACGTTTATCTGCTTCTACCTTATCAAAAATTTGAAGCTGTCCAGTCTAGCAAGGCTAAAATAATCCATCAATAGCGATTAATTAAATGTAAAATTTGCTTGAATAACTTGAAATAATTTTCTATTTTTTTTGTGATTTCAGTATTTAAGGATCGGCTAAAAGATTCATAAATTTGATATGAAAACTTTAATGTAAAATATGTTGTATTAAATTAATGTTTTTACATTTACAGGATTTCAGTAATGAGTCAGCAGTAGTTAGTATTCTGAATAATAGAAGAAAAAATAAAAAATTAGTTTATAAATGTGAAGAATGTGGTATTGGAAAAAGGAGTGCAGTTGGATTTCTGAGTCATATACAGTTCTGTGGAAAGTCATTGGAAGTAAGTTTTGTTTTATTAGTGAATTTCAATTGGAGAATGAGCTATTGAAGCTGCTGCCATCAGTAAAATTAAAATGGGGTATTCATTATTGTATTTTCAACAGAATTTTTAAATTGTAAGCACTAATTTATGCCAGCTAGCTGTTAAGTGTCACAGCCAACTGGATTTTTAGGTTTTAAAAATCAGTAGTTCTTATTTTTGATATTCAGCTAAGTATTGTTTGTATGTAAAGTATAGGTTAGGTTAGGTTAGGCCTGTTAAGAAAAACTACAGCAAAGTGATCATTAAATATAAAATTTAAAGTCTGTCTACTTGAAATACAAAAAGTACCAAGAAACTAACTAAATTCTTTCCGCCAAAGTGTATACTGTCGTAAATTACACTAGTATGTTTAAAAATAGCAAAGGAGATTTCTGCACAGTTTTCAAGTTCCAACAAAGATTGAATGATTAACAATTCTCTAACAACAGTAAACAGGTGTGTGCTTGTAAACAACAATTAACATATGACTAGTGATTTAAGGGTAATGTAATAAGATATTAAACAAATTTTAAACCAACAGTCTATCTTAGTCTCTCAAAAGTAAAGGAAAAAAATAAAGGTTGATAGAACAACCATTGTTTACCAATTGAAATTGGCCGTCATTTTGGATTCGGTCATTGTTGAACATTTTCCTGCAGTACTTGCCAACAACTAGTATAATTTTGAGTGTCATAAAATTGAACAAGAAATAAAAAATCATATTTTTTATCTAAGGATTTAAACTCGACTTGTATAAAAACTAACTGTTTGTAAATCAATTTAGGGATTTCTGCAAGTGTGTGGGTATTATGAACACACAACATTTTAGCTTTGTAGGCTTAACATTACAGTTCATTTAGGGAGTAGAGTAGAAAATTTAACATGGGATTTGTTATGTCTAATCAATTATCACCGTATATATATTGTCACCAAAAACCTTTTTTTTTTACTTGTAAAATGTAATAACAAATATTAAAATGTAAAAAAAATAAATTTTTGTTCTCTTTGTTTTGTGTTCAGGAACGTGAAGCTATGATGGTAAGGTGTGAGATTTGTGGACGCATCATGATGCCTGCCAGTTTGAAAGTACACATGGGACAAGCTCATAATCCAAAGAAACCGGTGCCTGAAGAAGAAAAACCAACATTTGTGATGGGGAAAAGGGCGGCAGCATCAAAGTATGTTTTTGTATAATTTAAGTTTTTTGTACTTATTTTTACTATAATTTTTGTTTAACACTTTACAGGAGTTTAATATTTCAAAGAAAAATGTCTTTATAAAAAAAATAGAATTAGAAATTTGTTTAAGTTTGTTGATTAATAGACCTTTTATTTTCATATAAAATTATCTCAGTTTCTTTAAATTTTTGTTTTTAAATAAGTTTCAAAAACATTTTTTTTCTGTCATCATTAGTTCATTTTTCTTATTTATTGTAATTTTGAATCTATTGTTAAAAACTGTTATTTTTGTGAGTCACTGATTTGAAAAAGAACATGTTGAAATAAAATATTAGTATTTCTCCTGCTATATAAAAGGGATGTTCTTAAAGTACTTTCTAGCAGTGATTTCTGAATTTTGACCATAGTGTTAAACACTCACTGTTTTGACCGTAGTTATCAAAAACTGATGTTTTAAATTAGTAGAATTATATTTTTTCTAGAGCCGAATTGACTTTCCAAGATAATAATGGTGAAGATGGTGATGCCGACAATACAGCTGCCAGAAGTTGTTCTCCTGATGAGGATTCAGTTGTAAGTAGTATTTAGAAAATCTTTGTATTGAGTAATAATTAATAATTATAAAGCCTCGTTCCTACAGAGTGTGGCATGCTAGCGCGAGGCATACTTTCATGGTACACCACCAGTGGGAAACTAGTGGTTGTGATTTTGCTTCTGATGTCACTGGCAAGTGTGAGGGCTCACGCTTCATATCAGACGTGTTCGACTTGCTTCTAATAAATTAGACGATCAGTCGTGAGTTTGCTTTTAATAAATTAAGATGATAACAAGTGGTGTAAAAAATCGGGTAATTAAATTAGAAAATAGTGAATCTGTGCGGTTTCTCAAACTGTTTGAAGCAGCAAATGTTTTATACAGTCCAAACATGAGGGCCTACAAAGACAGAGAAGAGCAAAAAGGATTTCGGATCAACTCAGTATTCCTGGGTTTGTACCACAAGATGTAATTTTAAAATTTAAAAACTTGAAGAGCTCATATTGTCAGTAGCTGATAGTGAGCGAAAAGGAACCAGCACCGATGAGATTTACAGACGAAAAGTCTTGATCGGGTGAATTCTTTCATTCACCCATTCATCCTTCAGCGACCCACAGTAAAAACTCTGGTAAGTAAAATCTACATTTTCCATATAAGTGATAAGTACTGCACATTGTGCTTATTTTTTAAATAAAGATTTAATTTTAATGTCTCAAAAGAAACAAATTTCATCGGGTATTTTTTTTTTTTTTTTTGTAAACATCCGACTATTGTGTACACTTGGGCTAATGCAGACGATGGGATGATTTATAGCGTATGAAAATGCCAAGCCCTGGCCGGGATCCTCGGGGTGAAAGCCTAGTACGCTATCAACTAGGCCACCGAGGCGGCTTTTTCATTGGGTAAGTGGGTGACACACTGCCAGTATATATTTTCCATAAATAAAATTTATTTACAATCTTTATTTACATTTTAAAAAACAACAATAATAATAATATATAAGGTAAGTTTAAACACAATCAATTTTGTTACCGATCTTCTTTACATTTCTGTATTTGGGTCATCATTAAGAACTAGATTTTGCGGTGACACAGCTCCTTCATTATTAAAGTAATTGCATTACTTTTCTCAAATTTGTTGAGCCTGCCATTGTGGATGCCTGTGAACAGTTGGCAGAAGATTTTGTAAACCAGTATCTTCTTAACACGAAGAACCAGGAAAAACATTCATTCCCGTATTCTATTAAGCATCTGAAAAGTTAGGTAGGGTCCTAACCAATTGTGCAACATACACAGATAGGACTACTTTGTCCACAGGTTCTAGTTTTAAAGATACTGGTTTCTCAAACACTGAATTTACTCACAAGTACACAAGTATACCAAATATGACTTCTATTACCCTTCTAGCCCTTGAAACTTGATAGTCTTGAATTTTATATCTTCTTGGAGCATGTTTTCATCAGCTGTAGGGTTTCATCAGATATGTTTTTTATGGAAATGCATCGCCTACAATAACAAAATCAGGTGGTGTACCAAGGGGCTTACTTTCAAGAGCATTGAATAATGAACTGTTTTGAAATACACCACCATAAGAACCTCTTTAGCACCAATATCAACATACAGAAAACAATAATCAGTCAGCTAAAGCTGAAACTGTTGTTCGTAGTTGTAGTAATTGGATCCAGTAGCAGGAGGGGTAAGTACGACAATGTGTTTAATTTTCAGATCTTTTACACAGTTTGAAATATTCCATCTACCTTTAAACACATATTCAGTGTTTTTCCATTCGTCTACATTGGCTGGTACCTGAAACAAAATATGTTTTTATTGCAGGTGTTACCAACAATACCAAGTCAATTTGAAAAGGAACAATCTCCATCTGAAGAAAGGGAGAGTGCCATTTCCATGAATGAATCCATGCCTTCATCATCAAAAATTAAAAAAGCTTCGCATGACTCTCAAATAGGCTTCATGTTAGATGTCCTAAATAAATTTCAAGATATTTCAAATCGTGCTGCACTCAGTAATAAAGAAGATAGCTATGATCATTTTGGAAAATATATAGCTTCATTGCTACGCAGTGTTGGTCCTCCAAGTACCTTGCAACTTCAAGAAACTATTATTTCATTCATTATTAGTGAAATGATCCCACTGACAATTCCGTCTGACCATTAGGCAATACTATCACAAGAGAGAGTTTAACGTAAGTGGGGAGGGGAATTCAGATGATTTTTTACACAAACCTATAAATTTATTTCTTTTTTACTTTTTTCTTAAATATACTTGAAGTTATACAAAAAATTTGTACATATTTGGCTTACCTGTATGAATTCTTTGAGGGGCCGATGAAAAGCTTTGCATGTATCAGGTATGAATTTACTAGTTGTATTATTGGGAATACAAAATAAAAATTCGAAACTTTTGGAAGAATCTCTTGTGGCTAAATACCACTTTGTCACTTGAATTTTAGTTGTTGAATTTACTGCTTGTTTCATATTTGTATCTGTCTGAAAGAAATAGTGAAATTAATTCCAGAAGGTAATCAAACTGAGCTTCAGACATTTGTAGTAAATTTTTAAAATCTTCAATGATCTCTCAATTCTATATCAATCAAACTTGCCCCCAAATTCCTTTTAAGTATCCATTTTCTAACCCACCATCATTTTTTTTCTGTTTTCTCATTTCATTCTTTGTGTCAAAATGTTGCAAAAAATTGAACTTATCACAGCACAGCTCTTGTTGATTAGTTTGTTCATATGCCGGCTTACCGCGATCAATTGACTCACATTTTTGTGGCCATTGTCCATGACCCATGCCTGTCAAATTACACCAGTCGTGACATTTCAGGAAGTACAAAAGTGTGACACATTGTGCTTGAACTCTGTGGAAACATATTTGTAGTGTCTTCTTCTTCTTCTTCCTACGGGCTTCCGGCTTCAGGTATAGCCGATGGCCCGGTGTCCATGGTAGGCAAGAAAAGCGAGAGTCCAGAATTTCGTCCCCTTTAAAATCTCTTCCACTCCTGTCACCTTCGTTCTAAGAATGTCTATGCAGGACTGGATACCGGCAGCTAAGAAGAATATGCTGCAGGTCTTCCTCACCATTCTCACACAGCCGGCACTCCGGAGAATCTGCAAGGTTGAATCTACACAGGTAGCTCTGCGTAACCAGGTGACCAGTACGCTCTAGCACCAAAGGTGGCGATTCTCCTTGGGATGTTCCTGTAAATGTCATACTCAGCTGGAGCCGGCTGGATCCTCTGAAGACTGCGACCGGTGTTTCCGCTTTTCCATTTATCGATCCAAAACTCTTTAAATTTTCTGTCACTTGCACTCCTACAATGCAGAAGGGATGCGATCTTCCTGTTCACCGGGCTCAAAGCAGATGACTCTTTCGCTATTTTATCTGCCTCTTCATTACCCTTAATTCCGCAGTGTGCGGGAACCCATTGGAGGGTCACATCCTTTCCCATTTTATGCAGTATAGTGAGCATTTTTCTTAGTTCTGCAATTCTGTATGTGTATGAGCTTGTCTCCGTTTTGGAAAGGACTTGAAGAGCCGATTTTGAGTCTGTGAAGATACATATTTTAGTATCCGAAATTGACATACAACTGGCCAGTGCGGCGTTTATTGCTAGAAGCTCCGCATCCATGCTTGAACAGGAATTGGCTGGAATATAATATCGGTCTCCACTAGTCTGATTGTAGTATCCCGCACCCGAAACACCCTTCCTCAAATCCACCGAGCCATCAGTAAAGATCTTGGTATACTTGTCATATTCTTCACCAATCATTTCCAAAGCCTCCGCTCTAAGGATTTCAGCATGTTCATCCTTCTTTAGACCATTGGGAAGGTCCAGCACCGTCCTCACCCCCGGCCAGCTGCTGGGCGGCTCCGTAAAAGTTGTTGGGATGGGCACTGGGAGTAGTTGTTGTGGTGTCAGCAAAGACGGGAGTAATTCATTGATTCTGTAATTAAAACTGCTTTTAATTTTATTTTGACCACACATTATAGAGTGTAACGGGTTATCCAATGGTAGTGTCTGAATTTTCAGATATTTTGTCCAGGCTTGTCTCCTTATGAAATCCTCGACCGACTATATTCCCAGCTTCACCTCCATGGCGGCCACAGGCGTGGTCTTTGGACACCCAAGAATTAGTCTAAGTGCAGCAGATGGTATAAGCTGAAGCTTTTGGATATGGGTTCTTGATGCTGCTCCCCAAACTTCACAACAGTATGTTGCTTTTGACCTGACATAAGCAAGATAAAAGGTTCTCAAGGTAGAAGTGTCCGCACCCCAATTTCTGCTTGCCACCGCTTGAAGCACATTCAGCCTAGATGAGCACTTTTCCACTGCTGATAATATTTCGGCCGCCCATCTCAGCTTCGTGTCCAGAATCACGCCCAGTATTTTTGGATTAGCATTGAATTTCAAAGATTTCCCCTGCAAATTTATCTGCGGAGCAAAGTTAACCAGAGTGTTTCGTCTCGTAAAAAAAGCACACTCGGATTTCTCCCGGGATATCTTCAGAGACCACTTTGCACACCATCCTGAGATCCTGTCCAAGGCAAGCTGAATGGATTTCATTGCCCTCATCGGGTCTGTGTTAGTTGCCCATATGGTGTAGTCATCCGCGTATGAACAGCAAGAAACTTCCGGCGGGAACTTAATAGCAATGTTGTATAACGCCAAGTTAAAGAGTGTTGGGCAGATTACTCCTCCCTGTGGAATTCCATTCTCAAGCTTGGTCTCCGAGGATTGCGCATCATTCACCGATACCTGGATAAGGCATTTTTCAAGGTATTGAACAATGAATTGTAATATTCTTCCTCTGATGCCCATCTTCATCGCCTGAAGTATAACGGTGGAATGAGGGATTCTATCAAACGCCGCCTCATAATCAATCATGACAGCAACTGTAGATTTCTTACTCTCAAAACCCTCATAAATCTTACCAGTGAGATAAAGCAGAACGTCAGCTGTACTTCTTTGGCGTCTAAACCCAAACTGAAAATTGCTCAAGATGCCCTCGTTCTCCAGTCTCCACGACAGTCTTGCACTCACCAGATGTTCCATCAACTTCCCTAGACATGACGTAAGTGCAATTGGTCGGTACGAGTTGACCCTGCATGCTTCCTTGCCTGGTTTAAGCAAAGGGATGATTTTAGCCGTTTTCCATGTCTGAGGTATCCCTCCAGTTTTCCAAATCCCATTAAACAGATCCAAAATTCCTCTGTTCATCTCAGGCGAACAATGCTTGAGCATTTCATTGTGAATGTCATCCTGGCCCGGCGCAGAAGTCCTAAGTTGGGATATACCTGTTTTTAATTCCTCATAAGTAAAAGGTACATTGTCCGGATCTTCATGCAAAAATGACTTCCGTACGGTTGGTCAGATACTGTTCATCCTGGTTTAATTGCTTAGGCCAAGAGATTTTCCTACCAGATTTTTCTGAATAGTGATTCGCGAAGGTCTCTGCTTTATCCACATGCTCCACCAGCACCGTTCCATCTGGAGCTGTGATAGCTTGTATTCGTTTAGAGGTCGTTCCGTTGGTGGCTCTAAAATTCTTCCATAATATGCTTGTTGGTGTGTTGGAATTCATTGTGCTCACAAATTCTCGCCATGATTTTCGTTTTACTTCCAGAATGGACCTTCGAAGTACTGCACTACACCTGTTATAGTAAGACCTGTTTGAAGGAGTTCTATCTTTCTTCCAGTATTTCCTTGCCCTAATACGTTCCTTCCTTAACCTCTGCAGTTCATCACTCCACCAACAGTTCACGTACTTTTTCTTATTATTGTGTGATTTTTTTTGGAATACTTAATACTGCTGCTCTCAAGATTCCGCACTCTAATGATCTAAGCAAATTCCTGTCCATGGTTAAGTTTTTTGTTTCATTCTCAAAGGTCTTCCAATCTGCCTTATTTATCCTGTATTTGGCACTTACAATAGAATTGTTCACCGTTCCTCTGCCTTCCACATCCAACTCAAAGAAAACTGGAAAATGGTCACTCCCCAGATCCTGTCCAACCCGCCAGTCCCCAACAGTATTCCACAGAGCTGGCGTCACAAACACGAGGTCCAGGGTGCTAAGTGTTCCCTATGATGCTGCCTGATATGTTGGGTTGTTTCTGTCATTGAGCATGATAATTTTATTTTCGATCAACCAATGGTAGAGAATCTTTCCGTTTCCGTTCTCCTAACCAGCGTTCCAGGAATGATGCTTACTGTTGAAGTCCCCCATAATCACCGCATTTTCATCCAAAGGTGTTATGACCGAGAGATCCTCTTTTCGTAATCCTTGACGAGGTATATAAACATTGTACAACGAGAAAGCGAATTCCTTGGACGCTCTTATTTTGAATCTAGCCATTTCAAGGTTGGGGGTCACTTTGCTTTCGCTGCTTTCCACAACCAATGATTCATGTATTATCGTTGCTAGGCCTCCTCCACAACGGCCTTCTCTCGATAGATTATACAGTCTGTAACTTTTAAATTTTGGATGATATTTACTATTCTCCGGCAGGGAAGACTCCTGTATACATACGACTTTAACCTTTTTCTCCTCCATAACCATCATCAATTCATCAGTCTTTCTCCGCAAAGATCTTGCATTCCACTGCATCATGACAAGGCCCATTCTCTTCAGTGAACCATTTCCCGCATTGGGGATAGTCTTTTGGCCTTTCCTCACTTTAATTCTTTCTTCAAAAGTTGTGCCAAAAGACACGTGTCCGACATCTTGTTTAGCTTTCCTTTTCGCTTCATTTATAAGTTGTTTTGCGAAGGATCTACTCGGGCACCATACTTCTATTCTTTTGAAGGTTCCCACTCCTCTGTGTCTCATAATAATATGTTTGTTAATTCTGTATCTGAGCCGTAATAATTTAATACTTTGGCCTTTTATGTTCCAAAACAAAACCTTTAACCGGTTTGGGTGTTCTCGTCTCTGGGTTGAGACACGTTGACAATCCTGAGAAGGACGATTTGTTAGGCTCTCACTTCGACTCATGGGACTTTCACTCATTGGAAAGCTAATGCTGGTGTTCAGTTCACTGTACAGTATGTACAGCTATTCAGGGGCAGGACGTGGACCAACCAGCTTCACCCCCATATTTGTAGTGTCAAATGACAAATGTTAATATTTCTTTTTGTATTATAGAAATACACTACTAATGTATTTTGAAATATAGAAAGATTTTTTTTAATGTAAAATCTATTAAGTTATTTGAAGTGTAGTAGGTGAATTGACTATAGCAGAATCACCTCTGCAGCCCTTCTTCATCCAAAATTGATAAGGATGTAGTACTCTTTGAAATTGTTTCAGTTATATTTGAAGTTGAGCTTTTATCTGTTAAAATGAAATTGAAATGTTTTCATTTTTTTTGCAGAATCTATTTCACAGTAATTTCAAACAAAGCTGATCAGTAATTTATTTGCTAAGCTCAATTAGGATAATGCGATTTGTTTGCTTTCTCAACAACTTTTCCATGTTATTGACACAAAACCAATGAATGATATTTCTGAACTTGTAGCATTTTTACAATTCTTAATTCTGATCTTTGTAGCATGGGTTGTTTAGTTATGTTTTCTTCCTGCAGACCTGTGGTTTATGTATTTAAGACCAAATGATATTGACCTATTAGCACTATTCTGTATTAATAAGGAGACATTACTTTATTTTCTATAACCAAAGAAATTCCAAACCGGCTGTTTGATAGCTTCCTTACATGGTGTTTGTATATTGGTATACATGGATATGTAGTTTTAAAAATGTTGGTTTTAAATTTTAATGAAAACATTTTTCTTGTCAATAAATTTATAAAAATTGGTTTTATTTTCTTTATGTATATATAATGTTGCTAGCTTCAAACCTTGTATAGGTAACTGCAGTTATAGAAGTTTGTTTATGTAAAGAAAATTAGGTAAATATGATGTGTAGCATGCTACTACACTCCTGCTCAATATGCTGTGGAACTATACTTTTAAATGTCAGCAGTAGAAAAAAAATTATGGAAGTGCCTTAAAAGGGTTGAAAAAAAACTCTTGAAATTCATGACAGAGCAAAAAAAACATGTATTTATTTAAGAAGTCATTAATATATATGCCAATTTATTTGTTGCATTATTGACATGAAACATCAAAAATAAAAGAGAAAACAAAATTCAGTGCTATAACGTGTAAAAACATTGTAAACATAGTTATATTCAGGGGGATTTGAGGGGAGGATTAATTCCCCCCCCTTGATGAAAACCTTGAAGGTTTTTAGCACATTTTCTAATATTCCAACTATATTTAATTCAAGTTTTTATGTCATTGTTTGTCTGCAAGAACGCCAAATGCACTAATAAAGCAACTACTGAAGTAGTAGCATTATTGTATTATTAAATATTATTAACGTTTGGATTGTACATGTTTAGTGAAATGTACTGGGCTTCTTAACGGCAATTATAACATCAGACACAAAAACACAGATATTTAGTAAAATATTTTTTTTCAAGCCTAGTTGAAAAACCGTAACTTATGATCGCTTGAATAACCTAAAAGTGTGTAAAAAAACATCCTAATGTCTTACTAATTACTCAAATTATAGACGTTTAAAAAAAAAAACCACAAGAATAAAGTTGCCCTCAAAAGGCTTTAAAACTCTCCATTTTGCGTCTATGTTTGGAAAAGTTTCTAGTAGAGGACCCCAGTACTTGTACCCCCTCCTTTGACCATCTTAGGTATGCCTATGATTAAAGTACATTACAACACAGCTTCAGAAAAGTGAATTACATATTGACAATTTCTAAAAAAAGTTAGATTTTGTTTCCTGAAGTTTTTCATCCTAATTTTATAATGTGTTAAAAGGGATCTTAAAGTCCTTACCAACCTGATTTCTTCTTTAGTTTCTTTTATACTTTATTAATTACTGCTACCTTTTGGGCCAAAGTTTAAGATTTATAAGTTTTTTGGTTTGGAAGACGTCATTGTTTCACAACATAGTAGGGAAACAGTATGTAAACAAAATTGTGTACATACTTGCTAAACAGTGGAAACACAACATGCATTACTAAAATATCTTTTATGGGTCTGCAGTGCCAAAAATTTACTGATCTGGTGGGGCTTTTTGAAAGCCCGACTTTGGTTGGAGCCAAGTTACAATTCGGGTCGGGCCAAGTAAATATTAACTTTTATTTTTAGGCAGTAGTGTACCCAATACGCAAACATATTTTGATTACGAAAATAAATAATTAACAGACAATTAATATAAACAAAAACAACTTATCATTGAAGATCAAGTGTCTAACCACTTTTAATCATATGCTGTTAATATTATTCGACAAAGCCAGCCGAGCGCAATACTGTCGATTTATTTATTGTGATGCTACAGTGAGAAGCAATTAAAATAGGGATGGCCCAAAACAACGACATCAGTGTTGCTGCGCATCTGATGTGGAGAAACCACTAATGTCAAAACTAATGCCACATTCATTTGAACTAGAGATGGTTGGAAAGCTGTAAGTTGTACTATAATCTAATATCTGATGTGTGACTGACTGCTGAGTTGACTGTACTCCTTCCCACCATCGCCTAACTGATGTCTAATCTTTCTAGTTTCTATTAGAGGTGGGCGTTTCTGCTATTTTTACAAAACGTCAACAAACTGTTTATTGAGGAAAAAAAAGCTGTTTTTTAAAACAGTTGGAAAAAAACAGTTTTAGAAAACTGAAAGTCAAAGTTGTATTAGCGGCTAAAACATAAAGCAATCAAGTTCAGTTTTCTAAGACTACTTTTTCATTCCCACTGCCACCATGTCCTTAACTGTTTTTGGGTATAAAGCAAAAACAGAAAGTTTTTTAGAAAGGATAAAAATAATCCTTATAAGTGTAGTAATAATTAAATTACATTATCAAAACGTAATAATTATGTAAACCATTTTATGTACAAAATGCAATGAATTTCTAATAGAAGCATTCTTTTTTTACTTAAAAATTAAATAGTCCTTTGCATATTTACCAAAATGCAAACAATTTAGAATATTTTTAGTTGATTAAAAAATATTGATGATTGAAATAAATATAAAAAATATGTTTAAATAAATTAGGCTCTGTATCTACAAAATGTGAGAGGTTGTTACTACAACTTGCAACAAAATCGAGATAAACGTTGACATTGACCAAACAGTTCTTACTTTACTACAAGCAACAAGCAACTTTCAAATAAAGGGAAAAAGCATAAAAGCAGTTTTTAGCGCTTGCGGCAACATTAAGTGTGGCAGTGCGGAAAGCCGTTCCTTGTTTAACAAATCATAAACCAGTCCAAATCCAACTGCTTGTTTCCGTTTGAAAAAGCAGTTTGTCGTTTATAGAAAAGCAGTTTTTTTAACAGTTTGGTGTTTTCTGTCCCACCAATAGTTTCTATGTAGTGTGATGTATGAAGTCTGATAGTACAGACTTCGTATTAGTGGGCACTACGATATTATTATACATCTTTATTAGTTGAAATTGTTTTTTTTTTAATAATGAAGTGTTTATTGTTTTTTATAGAGCATATAGTTTAGAAAATAATAATAGTTAAATAGTGATAGTTAATTTAGTTTTTTTTGTAGAGTTCCAGAATATTGTGTAATAAAATTATACTTTAAAAAAATAGATAGGTGCAAATACAGCCCTATTTGGTTGTACTTCAATGTCACGTATTTTGAAAAGAAAATATGTTGCGTTCAATGCGAGCAAATAATGTACAAAGGAACAATAACAAACTTAAAAAGTGACATACTGAAGAAACACTCAACTATAAATTTAAAGAGTCAATCAAAATCAGTTAAGCCTTTTTCGAATTGTAATTGGTTGTTACTACCTCCAATAAATCATCTGGTGATAAGGAAAATATTAATGAGGAAAATGATGATGTTACAGTAAAAAATACAGCAATACAAGTACAAAAACCGAATCCTAGTTTATAATTTGATCCACTCTCATATAAACAGCCCTTCTGAACAAAACAGTATTTCCCAGTTTATATCTTGAACCTCAATTTCATGTTACATTCCTAAAAAATCGGAGTAAATCAGAAAAAGAAAATATATAAACATTTAGTAGAACTCTTTACACAAGATTTTCAACAATTTTCAGTAGTAGAAGATTCTGGGTTCAAAGCATTTGTGAAAGCTCTTAATCCTTCTTATGAATTACCAAGTAGGAAGGTTAATCAGTTTAATTCCTGCAGCCTATGAACAATGCAAGTTTAATACCATGAACAAATTTAAGGATATAAGGAATGTTTGTTTGATTACAGACTGCTGGAGTTTATCAACAAATAACAAATGTAGGCCTAATTGTGATTTTTTTTTACTAGTTTTACCATCATTCATTTTGGAATTGTGATTTTTTTGTCTTGGATGATTTAACATTAAACTTGTAAAAGTTGTCTGTAATTTAGAATCACTGTTGTGTAATAATGTCAAAAATTATTCTCCTAAGACATTAGCTGTATTTAGGAAAATAGTTCAGACAATAACTAAGAGCAATAAGCCAGCTAGTCAACAAACTAATGTTTCACATCTGATTAATTAAACTGATACATACACATGAGTTGCTACTGTTGCTAGAAAACAACAGTTTGGCACATCCCTAGATTAAAAAGTACAGTCAACACCACATCACATAGGCGACATCTACAATAGATTGCATTATTAACAGATGAGACCCGTTTGTATAGAAATATTATAAACATAAAGAACGTGTCCCTCAAGTGGACTGTGGATGTTTACAAAATTATAGTTTCTTTTTATGGTGCGGCTGGGTAAACACTTCGCCTTGTCAAATAAATACGTGAATGTGAGGAACAATACGCACTCGTTGAGAGAACAATAGCATTCTGCAGGTATCCTTTTTTCAGAATGGTGTAGTTTCATGGTTAGGTCACTAAATTAAATAAAAATATTCAACACTATGATTGTAAATGAGAAATTCGTTTTTACCACCATTATTTTATTTTGATGAGCTGACGATCTCAATTTACTTATCCACATTTACAAGTGTGGTTTTGACTAGCAACTAACATAACAGACGTCTTTGTGTCTAACAAATAATAATAATAATAATAATAAATAATAATAATAATAATAAGTTAAACTAATAAGAGGAATGTTCTCACCCTACACTATTAATCTTAACTTTAACCGTAAAACTCTGTCATGTCAAGTAAAACAAAGTATTTACTAATATATTTAAATTCCGTTAGTTCAGCTTTTGCGGACAAATTGATCCTACTTATATAAAAAACAAAATATTGTTTCAAGTTGCGCAATAGTTTTACATTTTGACCGTGCACGTGTAGAATGATTAAGACTGTTTATTTATAAAACTATTACATCGCAGTGTTGCCGGTTGCCAGTAGCCTGCAGGGAAATTTCCCTAAATCGTTTACTAATTCGAAACAATACTTTGTTCTTATATTAAAGAAAACTTTGTACAAAATATACATTGTTAGTTATGAAATGAGATTACTAAATGTCTTACTGTCCTTCGAAAAGCTGCAAATATTGTTGTCATTTAAAATTCAATGGGTAAAATCGTCAAATTTTAATAACTAGTAACATTTCCCTCGTTTGGACCAAACTGTGATTGATTGACTTAAACTAAACGAAGAGGAAAATTTAGTTATGCCGTATTATCACGTACAATAATATTACCATATTTGGCCGTAATTTGATGATTCGTACGATGTAGTTCGTAGTTCGAACTAATAAACAAATTTCAATAAAATGTTTATAAGATACGAATGCATGAATGAGTGCTAATTATGTACTCAAAATAGTCGAAATTAAATGGTTAAAACCATAAATAAAAACT
This sequence comes from Callitettix versicolor, assembly GCA_022606455.1. NCBI lineage: Eukaryota > Metazoa > Arthropoda > Insecta > Hemiptera > Cercopidae > Callitettix > Callitettix versicolor. Next base: position 33,315,317 of record CM040184.1, read on the forward strand.
ACCGTATTTTTGTTTTGGGTTTTCATATGGTAATTTCACTTGAAATACATTATTTTAGTATAGTCTTGTATGGTATTCAGAAATTTTTGTTTTCATAAACAGTTTAAAACTCTACAAGTGAATAAAAAAACTATTTTGCATTTAACCTTTATATATACTTTTTTAGCAGTTGTGTAAGAATAAATCCTGAATATACTAAGAAATATTAACATTTGACACAAATTTATTTTCCAGACAACTGAAAAAAAAAAATTTTTAAGAATAAGCGATTTCAAGGGCAATGAAAATAAGTTATTGTTGTATATAATGCAGTATTCAGTGTCTAATGAAACAAAACTATAACTTTGTCTTGTAGTAATTTATTTGTTGATACTTCAGCAAAAGTAAAGACCTGACTTAGCAATATCTTTTAAATAATGCGGGCTCTGTGTATTTATAGTACGATATCACATCCTTAGTCAGCAGTCAGTACTTTAGACATGATATGGTACGTCTGTGTGTAAACTTAGCGTTCAGTGTTAATGAGAAAGAATAAACCAAACTTTCGCTTGATTATACAGACGTTAGAGTCAACGTCCATAAAAGCTTAAAACGACAAAAAATGTAAATATATTTTAATAAGTGGATATAACATTTCATTTCTAAGTGTTTACAGTTGAAAAGTTAAGAGCAAAAATTGATGTTGAAAGCCGATACTATCGGTCCGTGGCCTATTCAGACGGACCAACGGTGCCAATTACAAAGGCCCGTGTTGGTATTCATACAACTTTTGAGAGCCGATGTAATAATCGGCCCATGACGGTATTTATACGGACCAAAAGACCGATTTCAACGACCGTGGGTGGTATTCCGGCAACTTTGTAATCAGCTTATGTTAGTCAGCAATTTTTACGAGCCAATGTAATCGGCCTGTAGCGGTATTTAGGCAGATTTTGTGAGCCAATGTAATTGGCCCGTGGCGTTATTCAGCAATTTTTAACCTTGGAAAGGTACATCGGGGCACCGAGTGCCCCATGGAAATTTCATTTCTTGTGTAGTTTGCTGTTGGCAGCCCTGCAGTTCTCATCTCCCTTGAATTTTATTTGTCTTTGGGGTGCTCTGTAAGTTGGTGTTGTGTGATCATTCTTGTGTTGACATATGTCTCTGAAATAGTGAATTTGGGGCATACAGTGCTCCACCATACGTTAGTGTTGCTTTTTTAATAAAACCTTAATTTTTTATTTTTCATTACTGTGTCCATTTAACAGTATTAAATATGACAATTTACAATAGAAATGGAATTTTTTAGAAACTGCTGATCAAATTCAGTCAGAACTTTTTTGACCAGAGCTAGATTTGTTCTTTGAATGTAAAGAGAACTATGAGTTTTGTGATAAATCTGATAATGAAGAAGTTGATGACATAGAGGAGGAACATGAAATAGCAGACATTTTCCCTCCAGATTTACCTAATGTAAAGTGTTAAAGTTGCAAGTGTAGTATTGTAAGTGTAAGTGTGTGTTAGACTCGGGTACCGTGAGGGATGTCTAAATCCTCTCAATAGATGCAGCTAGTCTGCAGCCCCTGTACTTTAGAAGAAACAAGTGAAGAAGAAACAAGTGAAAAAGAAAAGAATACTCCAACAACAAGAAAAATATGCAAAATAATTACAAGATTTGAAAACCAGCAAAACTCATCAAGTGTTTTTAGCATGTGTCATTGGAAATGGTAGTGAATAACAAGCTTTTGAAAATGACCAGGACATACTCAGACCTCCAACAATTCCTAGTTTCGTTGTTATTTCTAAAAAAAAAATCTGGAAGGAAAAAATAAACATAAGGGGTCTTCCATTCCTTTCTAAAATAACATGTTGAACCCCAATAAGAAATATTGTTTTTATTCGACTTGGACCTAAAGAAGCAGCTAAGGATGTGATAAAAGAAGTAAATGTTTTTCAATTATTTATAAATAACAACATAATACATGAGATTATAAAATTTACAAACGATTAAATTGAAATTCAAAAAGGAGGTTTTTCTAAAGCTACTTTCGACACAAGTGACAGATGCAAATAGAGTTTCAGGAAGATGTGTACTTTGTTCAAGGTCAAAGAAAAAATACAATTTTAAGTGCAGTGATTGTAAAAAGTTTGCTAGCAAGAATCTGTCCTTACGTTGTATTATGATTGTGAAAAATGAAATTATGTACTTAGTGAAAAATATAGATTTTGGAAAGTGTATCTTTGTTTTTAAAAAAAGTAATATTTTCCAATCTTGTTTCCTGTTTTTGTTATACAAGGTATTTTATTTTGATTTTGGTCTCATTATATTTTTTATAAATTGTAATTTTATGGAAATATGGATGTTTAATTAAATGATCTTTTTACACTTAAATGTCACTTAAATGTTTATTGATACAGTTGATACCTTTAGTGTCAGTAAAAAGTAAGTGTACCTTTACCAGGGCTAAGAGCCAACGTATTCAGCCCGTAGTGATATTCAGTCAGTCCAGCAGAACCCTTATTACATCAGCCTGTGACGGTATTCAGACAGATTTTGTGAGCCGATGTAATCGGCCTGTAGCGTTATTCAGCAATTTTTAAGATACAGTGTAATCGACCCATAGCGATATTCAGTCATACCACAGAGCTTGTATTAACCCGTGGCGGTATTCGGACAGATTTTGCGAGCTAATGTATGCAGTGGTGGTTTTCAGACCGGGCAAAAGAGCTGATTACATCGGCCCCGTGGTGGTATTCAGTCAAACCATAGCCCATATTATATTGGCCTGTGGCAGTATTCAGACAAATTACGAGCGCCAGAAAAAACCCAACCTCAACTCTTAAAATTCGGCCCGCATTAATCCAACTTGTTGATTGATATTGTACCAATGTATTTGACATTCACAGTAAAGCAGTCTTCTGATAGTCTTTGTCTAATGTGTTAAAGTGTCTACTACTGATTCTCATAAAGTATACCCAGACAGTTTTTCAGCTCTTGATTTTATAAACTGTGTAAACTTGATTTTATACTGTAATGTGAAAATAAAGTACAATTAATAATGATTACAAAATCACTCACTGCATTCAAATGAGTATATGTGCGACAGTTTGCGTATATAGAACTAACAAATAAGCAATTCATTGTTTGTTTTTACACAGTATTGTTGCTTCTTAATGTTAGATTGTGGTTGGCAAGAGATTACTGTGCTATACTGTATTTTTTAAAACAATTTTTCTCATCACATGTAACTGTGTGTACAGTATTTTTGTTTGTTTTAATAAAGTTTTTTGGCTCCTTTTATTATTTGACCTTTACCGTTTCCAGGGGAAATTTTTTGATATTGGGTGGATATGCGGCACATCCAAAAGAAAAGTACAGTTTTGTTCTGCAGTCACCATAACACTGCTATCGGTGCTCTGCGCATGCATGCTAGTCTTCCTAATTCGTTCTCTCTTTACTGATGATTTACAGTTGATTTGTGTAGTGTTTCTAGTTTTCTGTGTGCATTTAAAATGTTTAAGAAAATTCATGAACCCACCAACTAGGAAATTTGTTCTGTCATTTGGGTTTTGAATAGAGAAACATAAGAGAACCTTAAGCCAGCCAAAATTTATTGTTAAACTCAAGATGTTTATGGTAAAAATACAGTGAGTGAGGGAATGGTGAGAAAGTGCATTAAAAAGTTTAATTAAGAACAAACCAATGTCTTCAGTGGGGCTTAGAGTGGGCGGCCTTCTGTTGTTAACAAAGATTTGGTAAGGAAAGTTGATGAGATAATTTGTGAGAACTGATGGTTCACAATGATAATTTCTTTCTGATGAATTTCCGCAAGTTTCACATCTCTTGCATGAGATTCTTTCAGACTGCTTAGGTTATTACAAGCTGTGTTCCCACTGGGTTCCAAAAATGCTTACTAATGTTTACAAATCCCAGTAGCTTGGCAGTGCATTGACATTTCTTACTCAGTACAGTGCTGAGGGAGTGAACTACTGTGGTCAGTACTGAGGTTGACCTAATTGTGACTGCTGACAAAACCCCAGAACCAAAAAAGCAGTCAATAGAGTGCACACGTTCAATCTGCAAAAAAGAGAGAAAATTTCAGCCCAGAAAATCATATGTGTTGTGTTCTGGGACAGAAAAGAGGTTCTGCTTGTTAAATTCCTTCCCAGATGTCAAACTATCATTGTGATAACGATATTATGAGAAACCTTGAGAAACCTTCAGTGTGCAATTGAAAACAAAAAAGGGGATATTCAGCCAAGGAATTGTGTTGCTTCATGACTGGTCACACTCAAACTCTTATTCAACAGTTTTGTTGGAAGCAGTTTCAACCCAGGTCTGATGTCAAACGACTACCACCTGTTCTTGCACATAAGCTTGAGCTTGATGGTACAGTTGGTGCTTTCAAACTGATGATGACACTTTGTGCAGCTATGGCTGTTATCATTGGTGGGATCATTATTTGAGGAAGACCGGATAAGTTGGTCAACAGCTACGAAAAGTGTCTGAACATTGATGGAAACTATTAGAAAACTAGTTTATCCTCTGCCATGTGAAAATAATTTTTTTTTTGTTTGAAAAAAACTTTTTATATTTTTTTCAAAACAGTACTTACTTTCTGGACATGTCTTGTGTAACTGGTCACTAAACAAAAAATTAAAATTTAATGACGATTTCAGTTTAAAAGTTCGAATTAGTCAAGTTCCACTGTACTTATGTATAGGTATTTGATTTTAATTAAATGTTTTTTCATTTCAGAGACGTTTTTACATACAACCTTTCACTAGAATTAGCAATGGTCAGATTGCAATTTGGAAGAAACGCATTAAAGAGAACGGGTTTGGAGCTTGTTATTCTCCAGGATGTCCATATGTTGGAACAACCGTTAAACTTCTTCAGGATCATCTAAAGGAATGCACATTCAAACCTACAAAGGTACAATTAGTTTTTGATTTTTCTGAAAAAAGTAGTAATTTGCTAGCAATTACTAACAACAAATTTGCCAGCAACTTCTAGTTTGCTTTTTCATCATTGTAACATGTGTTGCCTATCTTTGTTTTAATTCTAAAAAAAAAAATCTGCATTTTGTAGATATATTCGTGCCGCAATTGTCACTATTCAACTGATATTGAGAATGACATTGTAAAACATATTAAAGAAATACATACAGAACTTTTAAATGAAGAAAATTTTGAAAGTAGTTCTTCCGACAGTGCAACCGAAAGTGGTCAGTCTCCAAATATTTCCAAAAAAAGTAAGTTAAAATATTTCCTGCTTACTAACTTTATCTTGTAATTTATTTGTAATTAATTTTTTGATATAGATTGTGACTCAAAACTAAATCTTCAGTCTCACATTATATTACGAATGAATGCTAGTACTGCAATATATTTTTCAGTTTTGATCCGGTTTCATTTAAGCAGATATTTAAATACTTTATTTAGTCAAAGTTCATGCTTCTGGTACACAATTTGTTCATAAATAAAGTCACAAATGACATTTCACTTCCACATTCGGTTGTGTTAGAGCAAGATAGTAATTATTTACTTAAGGAAAGATAGAGAATGTCCTCTTCCATCTTTCTTTTTACCAGCAATACAAACATCCTCCCAAGTGCAGTGTGGTTTATGTTGAGTTGTACATTATATACATAAGGTGCCACTCCAAGAGTGACAGTGCCTACATCGACAAGTATTGTTCAGTTCAACTTCTAAACATTATTCAACAGTTGGTGAGGATTTTTAAAAGGAATCTAATAATAGATCCTTTTGTTGCCAAAGAGTGTAATTCCTCACTTAGTTATTTAAAGACAAAAAACTGTCTTTTCCAAGCTCTTTTTCCATTTAATGTGTGAAAAATTAATAAAAATTGGAATTTAGGTTGTTATCCAAAAAATCCGATCAGGGATTTATCAACAAAAGGCTAAAACATTGATCTGATTTTTCAAAATCAGTTATTCTTATTTTCTCTTCATATTTTGTCATGTATGAAAAGTTATGACTGAAGTCAGTGTGCTAAATTAGAAATAAACTATTTATGGTTCAGGAGTAAAACACAAAAATGAACTGTGAATATGGCTTGAGATTTATTTTAGTTTTTCCCAGTTGATCTCAAACCAGATATGAATTAAACTGAAAAATTTTAAGAAGTTACGCTGATTATGCAGTTTTTTGTTGATAGTTTCAAAACTATTTCTTTATTTTTGAAGAAATTAGCAATATTTGAAGAATTTAGTGCAGTGTTTATGCACTGTTTATTAAAATTTGTATTTATGTAACTTTTTTAAACTTTATTTTTAAATTTTGTGACTAATTTTTTTTCAGTCTATCCAAAATTAAAGTTCATTCGGGAAATCGCCAGACATCAAAGGCGTGCATTTCTTCATCAAGCTTTGACTTGGACTTATAACAAGTGAGTAGTATAGTGAATTTTTTAAATGTGAAAAGCACATAGAGATAGTCATAATCTGAAAATAGTTTGGAGCCCAGGGAAATGACGAGGGGAATGAGTACATGGGAGGAATGCTGGTCTCATGTACTTGCCAAAGACTGTTTAGAGACAACTGTAATAAGTCATTTTTTTCTAATATCTATTGAAATAATGTACTACATTTTGTCAACAGAGAGGTACAAGCAGCAGTTCTTCTTTTGGTTTTTATAAATTAGTACAGTAAATGAAGCTCAAAAAATGACAAAACCTCGCAATTTTTTCGTCCAGCATCGATTTGGATAAAAATTTGGAATTAGGCTCATTTCATCCTCTAGTTCATTTTCTACATTGTGCCGTTGTACGATTTTCATTTTTTAAGGGTGAAAACTACCCCTAATTGTAAAAAATTATAAAATAACATTTTAAACCTTAATATGAATAAAATTTGGTGTGGATTAACTAAATATGGATCGTTTTATGGTTTAGAATGCAATTTCATAATGTTTCAACCCTTAAAAATCAACCCTTATTGGAGCTTAATGTAAAAAAAAGTATTTATCTTAAAAAATGATTTCATCTTGCATCGATTTGCACCAAAATTTGAAATTAGCTTCATCTTACCCTCTACTTCAAATTTTATATCATTCTCATCGGCACTGTTTGTTTTTTAAGGGTGAAAACTACCCCTAATTATAAAAAGTATAAGATAATATTGCAAAACCTTAATATCGATAAAATTTGGTGTGGATTAGCTAAATATGGATCGTTTTATGGTTTAGAATGCAATTTCATAATGTTTCAACCCTTGAAATCAACCCTTGTTGGAGCTTAATGTAAAAAAAGTATTTATTTTAAAAAATGATTTCATGTTGCATCGATTTGCACCAAAATTTGAAATTAGGTTCGTCTCGCCCTCTACTTCAAGTTTTATACCATGCTCATGGGCAGTGTTTATTTTTTAAAGGTAAAAACTACCCCTAATTGTAAAAAATTATAAAATAACATTGCAAAACCCTAATATGGGTTTTGGTTTGAATTGGTAAAGTAATGATTGTTTCATGCTTTAGGATATGACATAATATTTCAACCCTTAAAAACCACCCTTAATAACATTGCAATTTTTTTTTTGCACGAGTTGCATACAGAATTTTATGCACTTGTGCGATGTTTCAAAAATGACACTTTTGAGGTTAAAAAAGCCGTTTTTGAGCAAAAGTGTGCAAAAAAGCACACTCGTGCACAAAACGGCTTTTGCAACCCGATAACGATGTTTCTTCTTCTATATCTTTCAGTTTGAAAAGAGAAAGTGGTACGTGTAACGTATAGCTGCCGAAAATACCGGTTATGTAGATTATTATTATTAAGCTCCGGACCACGCTATTCGAATGTCTCGAAAAAAATTTTGTTGCTTTTTTAAACATAGCTCCTTCATTTTTAGTGATAGAAAGTTTTTTCAAAAACGATTTTGTAGGGATTTTCAAGAGCTATAAGACTATGTAAATTAAATTCCTTTAAATCCCTTAGTTTTTAAATGGGGTGAGTTTGAAGGGCTCGAATAAGGTGGTGTTCGCTTGTAAATAGGGGTTTAAAACAGCTATATCTCGCCAAATATTAACTTTACAGAAAATATATGCACAGGAAAATTTAAGTCATTAAAAAAGCTACAATTTAGTGATTTATCATTTTTTTTGTATCTACAGTAATTTCGGAGATATTTCGAAGAAAAGGGTGAAAAATACGAAAACGCAAAAAATCGGTTTTTCTTTAAACTCCAATTTTTCTAAAATTAGGCCTTTTAAATTGGTCAAACTTCTTGGGTGTATTGAAAATACATATATGAAGAGAATTTCAGAAGGGCGAGGATCAATTTTAATTAGGGGGGTGAATAGAGGGTTGTTTTCACTGATTTTTTCATAGTAAAAAGAAGGTACTGACCTTATTTTGATTATAAGTCACTTAATTTTTATGCTAGAGACTTTTTTTAGTTTGTTTGAAAGGTCTAAGCAAATACTTTAAAAAAGATTTTATGAGTTTTCGTATAAAAATGCATTTTTTTCCTGCTATTTGACCTTGAATCTTTCAAATTATTCATTTGGCGAAAAAAGTTAACCTATAACATGCCGCATCTCCGTTCGTACTGGTCGCAGAAAAATAATAAAAAAAGAATTTTATTTGTTTTTTTAAAAGCTACAATTATGCTCTCGACAGTTTTTTTGATAAAATGCATATTTTTCAAGTTATTCGAAAAAATCTTTTTAAAAACATCGATTTTCTCATCAAAAAACTGCTACTTTCAACCGCGAATAATTCGAAAAATATTAGTTTTACGAAGAAAAAGTAGAGAACATTTTTTTCTTAGAATTACTTTTCCCATCGAATCCTATAGTTAAAATGTAGTAAAAAATTTCCACCCCCGAGATGGGGTGGCAACCACCCCCAAGGTTTTAGCGTACACTGTCATGATGTAGAAAATGATCCTTGAGCTATTCCCTACCTTCTGTGAAAATTTCATGTAATTCTATGCTGGACGAAAAAATTGCGAGCCAAAATGCTTCATTTCCTGTACTAAATATAAAAAACTTGGTTTATCAAATTTTCTAAAAAAATTTAGTTGATATTTTGTATAATGCCTGACAAAGTTAACAATTTTATACATTCCCTGAGCATTTTATTGATTTTGAATAATCCACCAACATATTGTACTCTCAAACTAACCGAAGTCAGGTCTCTCTCTCTTCCCCCGCTCTCTCCATTCTCCCTCCATCTCTCCCTCTTGCTCTCTCTCCCCGCACACTCTCCCTCCCTCCCTCCCTCACTCTCACTCTCTCTCTCTCTCTCTCTCTCACTCTCACTCTCACTCTCACACTCTCACTCTCACTCTCACTCTCACTCACTTGTCTACTTCGAAAATTATTGCAGACGAAGTGTAAGAACCAGTGTTGCCTGGCAACAATTCATTTTCTTGCTTGGTGTTTGCATTACTATTATTCCATATAACGATAGTTTTAACTAATTCACTACTTAAGTTACTAGTTTACTAGTAATTGATTATACAAATAGGGATGTTTTTAAGAAATTAATTAATCGTTTTAAATAAGGTAGTCCTAGAGGATGGTTCAACAGCTAATCACTAACTGATTATACTAGTGACATATGAATTCAGATTGATATAATTGGTAAGGCTAAATGTAAACATATTCGAAAACGTTATGAATCAGAAGTTTATTCAGTTAAGGATTCAGAATTCGAACAAAGTCATATTAACACAAGATCTGTACATTCATAAGATTATTTTGATAGGCGACAATTTATATTTTGATATAATGTTCACTTATTTGAAATATTTGTTAACAAGTTCGACATTTCATTTTCCATATTTTGGCTTATTTATTACCAATTGGCTTCAGTTCCAATTGAATCATGTATCAGTGTTTAGTTTGGACATAGACATAAAAAAAAATTCTGATTCTGACTGGCAAAATGATTTTGTGTGGACAGTCTGATGTTGAATTAATAATCCAAATATGCATGTTATTTGTTTCTGACTCTTAACAATTATCTCTGACGTCCAAATATTAACTATTATGTGTTGCTGTAATAGCTCATTTTCTAATTGAAATTTGTTTATAAAATAAAATATAATTTTATAAAAAAACACTAGTGTAAATAAAAATTGCTGCGAAACTCTAAGAGAAGTTTCTTTTACAAAAAATCTTGTTTAAATGTCGCTTAGTGTTTATTTTGTTTGTTTTAGGCGTCTTAAATTACAATCAACGACTGAGCTTAACGATTTCTGTTATAAAGCTTCTGATTGGGTATCGCTAGGAGCAGAGCTGGCAGAAAGCTATTTGCCTTCTACGAAAACGTCGATTCAAATCAGGTGTAATAATGAAGAATGGGAACAGTTGGAATTGTTTCAAGGCACAATTTTGGATGGTATGATTTCGGTTGTATATAAGTATTTTTCAGATTTTTTGGTAAAGATTTTAATTAGATCTGTAAACAATTTTTTTTTAGCATGAAAGCACATTTATTACTGCAGATCAATTATAAAATATTAAAAAAATATCTAGTTGAAATGAATAACTTTTTCCCTGTTAAAAATGTTGACGTATTTTTTATATGTTATTAATTTTAGCCAGATTTTTATTATACTCTTTCATTTAAATGAAGAGTAATCTTTCCAGGTAATAAAGATTTGACATAAATTTCAGATTCTGTACACGAAAAGGAACACAAAATGTTCAGTAAAATATCTTGGATTTCTTTTTTGTTTAGCTGCTACCACCCTTTTTCTTTATTAAAAATCGGTAAAACTTTAGAAATACATAAATTTATGTTTGGTAAATGTTATTGTTGGCTATTTCTTGTTGTGTTTAATAAGCAGTCAAAACAAAGAGATTTTATAATTTTGAAAATGTCAGCTTTTTAAACTTATTATTTTCAAATAGTTTAAATTTGTGACAATTTTTTGTGTGTTTAATTATAGAAAAATATATTTTTTTTTACTGTTAACTGAAAGATAATTGAGTTATAGACAAAAAGCTAGAAACAACTGTAATTTTGGGTATTGTAGGTCTATGGTATTACATTTTGACATAACCATCCAAAAGAATATTTCTTTTGAATTTTTGAATATTCATAAATAACTTTAAGTCATGAGAAGCAATAATACCTAGCACTCTATCACAATCCAATATGTTAGACAAAACTATGTTGAAGCAAAAAACAAACAAACAATCCCAGTGAATGATATTTCCATTATGTACAACATACAACTGTTGTACAGTAAAAACAAAATCATTATTTCAAAAAAAAAAGAATGCTATGCCTTATGTTTCACTGACATTTACTCATTATTCTGTAGATCACAAGTGAACTTAGATCCACCAACCTCTCCTTTCTGACTAATGATTGTACCTTTTATGTGGTATGTCTTTACTGTACAGCCCCAGAGGCGATAATAGGCTCATGTGCTTTTTGCTTTAAAAAAAAAAAAAAACTATACAGTTTTTTAAGCACGTGATAATAACATATTTCTTGTATATTTATGTAATTACAGTGAAATTTCGATAATTCAAACTAATTGTGACTCGAAGTGGTTCAGGTTACCAAAATTGTTTGTATTATCAAACATAAACATAAATGTGATTAACATCAGGTTAATTGTACAATAATATATTTAAAAAGGGCTTAAAAATAATCTAATTCATATTATATTTCTGAAAGTTTGTGTGTTTGTTTGTTTGTTTGTTTGTTATTCAATCACGCTTTAACCACTGGACCAATTAAAGTGAAATTTGGTACGTATATGGTTTAAGTATCAGAGATACATATAGGCCTATTCCCGTTTTACAAAACGTTATTATACTACTTACCCAGCCCAAAATAATTATCAGTTTTTAGTTTTGTAACATCTGTTAACTGTAGTTATTTACTGAACATGTGATTTAGGTACCTGAGATAAAGATAGATTCAATCCTATTTTAATCTGTGTTTTATTTATTGCAAAATTATTGCTTTTAATGTAACATTTTCAATATTTTAGTTGAAATTTTTTTCAAAACTGACTTTAATTTGTTACTTTGTGTTGAATTTTCAATATTAAATGTAAAAAAATCCCTACACAGAGTGCCAATTGTAAGGTAGTATATATATTTGTGTAATTACATTATGGTAAACATGCAGTGAAGCATATCCTTATTTTTCGATATTTTTGTTACTAAAATAAGCAGTTTATGCCTTATTTAATACTAAAATAGTATTATGTGCCAAAAAGCAAGAATACAAAATATGAATGCACGAGAAGTACGATAAAATCGAAAATAAAAGTGACCAACATAACCTCAAAATTGCTACCCGGCGAAAATCAGTAACGTGTTGTAAATCGGTAAAACAATAAAAATACGTCTAACACGGGTTTTGGGTGATAAGAAACCAATTTTTTAAAAGAATACAGCATAACCAAACTGTCACGATTCTTAGGCCTAACAAGGTGATGCGTGAAAAAACCATTATATTTTTTTAAAAATAGCCTACTATATATCCTGACACGGTTGTTGGGCCTATCACGGTGATACGTGAAAAAACCTTTATATTTTTTTAAAGACTACTACTTATCCCAACTGACACGTTTGTTGGGCCAATCATGGTGATGTGTGAAAAAAACCTTTATTTTATTTTAGAAAACTACATAACCTAATTGACACGGTATTTAGGCCTAACACGGTGATGCGTGAAAAACCTTTATATTTTTTTAAAGAATACTACATATCCTAATTGACATGATTGTTAGGCCTAACACAGTGATGCGTGAAAAATCTATATATTGTTTTAAAGAATACTACATAACATAACTGATACTGATGTTGAGCCTATCACGGTGATGTGTGACGAAACCTTTAATTTTTTAAAGAATACTACATAACCTAATTGACACGGTTGTTAGGCCTAACACGGTGATGCGTGAAAAACCTTTATATTTTTTTAAAGAATACTACATATCCTAACTGACACGGTTGTTGGGCCTATCACGGTAATGTGTGAAAAAAACTTTATTTTTTTTAAATAGTACTGAAAACCTTAACTGACACGGTTGTTAGGTCTAACATGGTAATGCGTGAAAAATACTTTATATTTTTTTAAAAGAATACTCCATAAGCTAACTAACATGGTTGTTATACCTAACACGGTGATCCATTAAAAAAACCTTTATTAATTTTTTTTTTTTTTTTTTTAAATAGTACTTATAACCTAATTGACACGGTTGTTGGGCCTAATAAGGTGACGCATGAAAAAAACCGTTATATTTTTTTTTAAAGAGTACTCCATAACATAACTAACACGGTTGTTAGGCCTAACACAGTGATGCGTGAAAAAACCTTTATATTTTTTTTAAGAATACCACATATCATAACTGACATGGTTGTTGGGCCTATCATGGCGATGTGTGAAAAAACCGTTATTTTTTTAAAGAGTACTCCAAACCTTAACTGACACGGTTGTTAAGTCTAACATGGTGATGCGTGAAAAATGTTTATATTTTTTTTAAAGAATACTCCATAAGTTAACTAACATGGTTGTTAGGCCTAACGCGGTGATGTATTAAAAAAACCTTAATTTATTTTTTAAAAAAGAGTACTTCAGAACCTAACTGGCACGGTTGTTGGGCATAATACGGTGATGCAGGAAAAAGCCTTATTTTTTTAAAGAGTACTCCATAACTTAACTAACACGGTGGTGTGTTAAAAACCTTTATTTTAAAAAAGAAATACACCATAACCTAACTGACACAGTTGTTGGTCCTAACACGGTCATGCGTGATCTTTAATGTATATTACGATTATGGGAAAAGCCGTGACGGGTAACAGGTAATCATATTATTTTTCTGAAAGTTTGTTTTGTTTATTTGTTTGTTATTCAATCACACTTTAACTACTGGACCAATTGAGATTAAATTTGATATGAACACGGTTTAGGTACCTGAGATAAACACAATACTATTCCAGTTTAATTGAATAATAGTGACTTTTTAATAATACTGTATTTTATTAAAATATGACAGGACCATGTTTTAGAGTATCGAGTAGCAAAAATGTATATTTCTTGGCCGAAAACCATAAATCGAATAATATTGTAAATAGTATATTTACATTTACATTTAATTAATGTAACATATATTAAAATGAAATGACATATTCTGATTTTGAAAATCGACTATAAATTTTATTGCCTATATTATAATTGCAGGCAAAGCCGCAACGGGTAACAGCTAGTATTCCTATAAAATGAAGTGAAACAAAATGACAAAAATTCGTTCATTTAATATGTTAGAACATTATTTTGATATCGTTCTTGGAAATGTTGTGATTAGCAAAGTATTCAGTTCTGAGAAGGGTGAATCTGAAATAGGCGTGACTTGATTAGAGTGTGTTTAACACTGTGGCATTTTCTATGTCACATGATCAAACCGGGTACATAGATGGAAAAAAAACTAAATTATAAAAGAAGTTGTTTTTTGTGCAGACAAAAAAGCAATAATAAGAAAAAAAAGTATAAAAAAATTGAAAAATATTTTTTTTTGAGTGTTGTGAATGTAAAGTGGAACTTTGTGAACAACTTTGATTTAATGGTATTATTCAAAATACATTTTAAAAATTTATTTGAGTAAATTTTTATAATTGTTTTGTGTAGTGTCATTCTATGATTAATAATCATAATTTATTTCAAAACATTTTCTCAATTGTTGTTACCAAATTTAGTGGTATTAATTACCACTAATTAATTTTAACATCATATTTAGACATTTTAGAATGACTATACTTCTGATTCAACATGTATGTTTACCTTAAAATTTACCGCTCTTATAGCAAAAATTGTTTTTGCCTCAGGTACAGATAGTTGAACATTCATATTACCAGGGATTGGATTAAAAAGGCAGTACTACTACTGTAGAACTAATTGTAATTGTGCAGTTAACATTGAATGATAAATTGTAACGATAGAAAGAATGAGTTATTTTAAAATTTTGTATAAAAAAGTATTAAAAATTGAAATTAATTGACACTTTAAAATTGTGTAGGTACACCTGCAATGTTTGTTGGAGGTCCTGTATGGGCATGCTCATGGACTCCTGTTCCAAACACCGAGACTAATCAATACTTGGCTGTAGCTTGCCATCCTGATATGGACGCAGAACACGCTATGGGTTGTACATATGCTTATAAAAACATAATTCAAATATGGGACTTTGGTTGCCTTTATAATATTGCGTAAGTGCTTATTTTTCTTTTTATTCTAGATAGCTCTCAGCTGGTTTTCATAATTTTTTTTTTTAAATTGTCATAGAGCCTTATACCAGAGCAATACAATATTGCATGTTTGCTAATTTATAACAACACAATAAGCTGGTAGCCAAGATATAATTATTACTTTAATATTAAGGACAGTGTTAGTTATTACATATTACAGTTTATGTTTTGGATTCAATTTGGACATGTGTGTTGTACGGAAGAGTATAGACAAGTATTGAAAATCATGAAGGGCACTTTTTTGGCAGGAGAGAAAGAGGCAAGGGAAGATAAAGTAGCATAGTAGAATATGGAGAGGTCATTCAGTTCAGTACAGTGGGTGCAATAGTTTATGAAAGCCAAGGGACCACTTGGATCTATATTGCCATATAAAGAAAAAAAATATTTCAATTTAAAATAATTTTTATTTAAAACAATGCGGGGGTTTCTAAATTTAAATGCCTTGTGTGATAATTGAGGGCTCACTTGATATTTGTAATTAATTTTTGTTTTTTGTATTAGAGATTCACCAGTTGAAGTTCCACCTTCTTTATTATTTGCTATTGCTCACAATCATGGTGCTGTCTGGGCGTTAGAGTGGTGTGTGTCCAATTGCTTCAGTTCATCACAACTTGGTCTGTTAGCCGCAGCCTGCTCTGATGGTTCTGTAATGATCTACTCGATACCTAGACATCCACCTTCTGAAAGGTAAAGTTTTTATAACAGATATGAAGTGAAATTTTTAGTCTGCATTAGGGTAAGCACAAAAAAATTACTGAATGCTTTATTGTCTTTAGAATCTGTACATACAGGTCTGCTGTATGGCTTAACCTTTGATTGATACTGAACATAATTTCTGATTAATAATTTTAGGCAAGAATTTAGTGAAATGAACTTTTAGCTGGTTTCTAAGTGAAACAAGTCTATTATTACACTCATTTAAAATGCCTCAGAATGAACATTTTTTTGTATACAAATGCTCAGGATTGATTTCCAAACAACTTTTAAAATTTCAACTGTCTGTATCACGAAATTTGTCAGCACGATAACGAGAGAAAGGATCAAACAATTGACTTAAAGATGTATAAAATTAAACCAAAACTGTTTGTAATAAAACCGTATTGTTTTCAAGCATTATTGCCCAAAAATTGTGGGTGCTAAAAGAAAATTATGGAGGGAAGAACATTTTCAAAAGGGGTTTAAGTACAGGTTGTATCGAGTAAAATATCAGATTTAAAAGACATTTTATCAATGGAAGAACTTAAGGTTTTTGAACTCTTAAAGTATAAAAACTGTAAATTATGGATTTGGCTTGAATCTGAATCGGACATTTAGAATATCAAACGTAAAATATTTTATGCTGAATCTGAATGTCACAAGTTGTATAATTTTTTTTTAATTATGGCTTTTAAAAGACTAAAGCACCTAAAATGTAGATTTTTTTGGATTTGAATTGGTCATGTGGGGTGTGAAATTAATTGGAAATTCCCTGGTGAATCCGAATGTCATTAAAATTTTACCTTTACAGTTTTGAGGCTTTTGAAGGGCTGGTAGTATTTTATGAAGAGTATAAAATAAATGTAAACAAATTTTATAAACTTTCTTGTTTATTCTTTATAAACAAACCTATGTGATAACATGGGAAAGTACTACATTTTGCACATTATTAAGTTGATGTTACATGGTCAATATTAGTGCCATTTCCAATATTACTCCTAAAAGTCTAGTTTCATTATCATATTTTAATAACTTTACAATATAAGCAATAATATCATAATTATTACTATTACTTTAGTATTACTTCTGTAACCATGGATTATACTAAAGTCAGTTTCATTAATAATTGTAACTTATGGTACATATATCTTGATACTTATGCATTAAAGTACTTAATAGCATTCATCTAATATATATAAAATATATATATATATATATATATATATATATTATCAGCATGATTAGCTCTTGGTTTGGTTTTTTGTGTGTGTAGATAATACTGTGTCTAAGGCGAAATTCTTTTTTGTATTATTAGAATATAATGCATTCATACCGTTTTACATTTCCGGAAGAAATGAGTAAGTTGAACTAAATTATGAAGAATATTGCTACCTTTTTCAGCACTAAAATCTTTACCATTTTCATCAAAGACAGATAATGGTTTACTTGTGTTGTCTCTCAAAGCCAACTGTTTAATGAGGTAGTAATACATACATCCTGCACAGTCGTTATTATGTTATTCCTATCACGTCGCACTATCGATATACAGATATCTGAATATCTGGATAAGCATCATTCCACTTTCACAAACCTTAGACATTAATTTTTAGTATAATTGTGATAAGGTAATGCTATTAATATTGACCATGCAAAGTTTGCTTTAGAATTTTGTAAATTTAATAAAAAGTAAGTAATTTAACTAGTTTTTATTTTATTTTTACTGATTTCTTTTTTTGAATTCTAGCCACAATGTGTACAAAGTGAAGCCAGTTGTAGTGTTAAAACTTGGATGCGAGATGGTAACTCAGTGTACTCGCGTAACTTGGCAAAAAGTTTCACCGCACAAGTAAGTGATAACAAACATAGCTTTGAAATAGTTGTAACACAAATATGTTGAAATCTGTATACTTTCGTAAATAAACAATAAGCAAATTTGACTTGTTACTATTTTATTACTGATCAAAATTAATCTTTTTAATATTATTAACGCAGTATTATGAAGGGACTGTTCTAATGCTTTCCTAATGCTTGGTAGTTGATTACATATGTTCAAATTTCTGTTTGAATTTTTTTTTTAGAAAATTACAAGGAAAACACATATTTTGTCTTTAAAAAAATCAATACAGTAAAGATGTTTAAGTAACATCCATTTGATTGTGTATTATATCATTACTTTTAAATATTAGAAATCATAATTTTAAGACGAACATTAAAGGAGAAAACTAGTTTGAAATGTAATGTTAATCAAAATAAATGTGTATCAAATGAGTTCAAATGCGTTCAGATACATCCTTTATATGTGTCATGCATTTCTAACAGTATCTGGTAGTATGATATTGCAGTGAATGGCTATGAGGAAAAATAATGTATAGCTTAGATGGGTAATTCATCAGGAAACAAAGATAATAAAATATTTTTTGGTAGGTATATAATATAATGTGGCAAATGTGTTTACCAAATCTGAACTTTGTATCTTATCCCTTTTCTGAAATATTTTTTTTGGTGAAAATTTGTGGTAAATACTTTGTGGAAACTAAGTGTGTTTCACCTTGTATGAGGTAGGGTCAAAAAGTTCCTGGAATTGGTCAGTAAAAATTTATTGAAAGTACATACAATATTTTAACCTTATTTTCTTCCAAAATACTCTCCTTCTTCGTGTATACACTTCTTGTCGTGAACAAGCCTAAAGCAGTTTTTAGAAATTTTGTTTTTGCCACTCCATTGCATTTCCCATCAGCAAAATGATGGCCTTCATTGTCATTTTCATTCGTGGAAACAGGTAAAAAAAAGTGATACACGGTTGGGAGAATAGGAAGGGTGTTCCAGAGTGGTAACATTGTTCTTGGCAAGGTATTGTTTCACCAAGTGATCATTGTGATGGGCATTATCATGCAACAAAACCAATTGAAAAAACCTGCCCATTTTCAGGTCATTTTCATCTAACTACATCTCGTAGTCATTTCAGGATTTCCTTGTACAGTTCTTTTTTGTTAACTGTTTTTCCTTCAGGAAAAAATTCTTAGTAAACACCTCCAACATTACCTAACCCTGGTGTCTGTCCAAGCAAAATTCTTTGATTTTTATTTGGTAGACTGAAGTTTTATCTGAGGTTTGTACAGAAAGCACCATGTTTTTACTAACGAATTTGATGGAAAATGCGATAAGCGGCTAAATGAAATTCCTGAAAATGGCTTTCAAGAGTGTTTCCAACACTTGCATGAACGGTGGAAGAAGTGTATGCATGTAGGAGAATATTTTGAAAGAAATTAAGGTTAAAAAATTTTCAATGACCAATTCTGGAAACTTCCTGACCATACCTCGTATGCACTTTTTATTTTAGTTTTACTAGTAGAACACATCTTGAAAGTTTCTTTCTGAATTACACTACATGTTTTTGTTACTTATTGTGTACACTTTTTCTATTCTGTTCATCATTTGTTTTTATTTTAAAATGGCCTAAAATAAAAACACTTAAAGAAGAATTATGTATTACATTATTAAACAAAAAGTAATTTTAGAAATTTTAAGTCAAAATAATTCTAATAATTTTTCCCAGTATTTTAGCTGGTGGCTTTGCAAATGGTATGGTTGCACTTTGGGACTTGAACACTACTTCAACTTTGCTCCGCGTTGGTGAATGCATCTTTCCTTATTGTGTGTTTCAAGCACATAATTCAACAATTACAGGTAACTGCAAATTTCTACATGTACACAGTGCTTGTTAGAAAAATATTTGACTGGAAAATAGGTTACTTAGAGATTAGAAATGAGTTGTGTAGATTGTTACTCAGTTTTCTAATAATGCATTCAGGGCTCTGAAATTTAGCCTTTAGTGTTTGTACTTAGTATTTTAACATAGGACTAGGCATCTAGGTTTATGTTCTTGCTGCAAGTTTATGTTTTAAATTTAGCACTTGAGAACGATAGTTGATCCATCCTCTCAAAATGTGGTGTATTGTTTTGATACAATTAAAAAAAATGTTTTATAATGTTTTGTAATATTGTATTTGTGTATATAAATACACAAATCATAGCAAACGTCTGAATAAACAGTAATAATAATTAATAATATAAAAATTCTATAATTAAATAGCAATTTAAAAAACCAAAGTAATTTTTGTTTTATGAAACCTTAAATATACACTGCATTCTTTCTCTGTTTCATTCTTGACCATATTATTTTTAAATAAACAATTTAGTTATAATTTGAAACATAATTAATTTCATAATTTAGAAAATAAATTAACAAAAATTTGTATTTCTTTAAAATGTTTCAATGTATTAATTTTTAATTAAGAATAAAAGAAGGAAAAATCAAAATTCATACTAGAATAAATTCTTGTAATGTACAATATCATAATGATATCAATATATGTTGATGAATGCATTTATTTCAATAAATTCTTCTTTTAAATCATAGTTAATTGCAAACTATTTTTGCTTAGTATAACTGTATTGTTATGAGTTTGATTGGTTTCAATCTGTTTTTGTTTCAGGCATAAGTTTCAGTCCAAGCGAAGAAACACGGTACATGTCTACTTCCTCTACAGATCGAGCAAATAAGTTTTGGGATTTACAAGATATAACTGCTCCAATTTCAGTGAATCGTAAAGGCGCTGTAACTGATTCAACATGGCTGCCGCACTGGTTGTGTTCTGTTAATATTTACGATGATATTTATGGGTAAGTGTGGGGCAAGTGCCAAATATTCCTATTGTGTTACATCAGGGCAGTTAAAAACTTTTTAATTAGCTGGGATAAAATTTGTTCAATCAGATTAGACTGGAATTTTAGTTGTACCCATTAATATTTTTCTAGTGAAAAACAAGAACTTTTAAATTTAAATGGTAAATTTTTAAAAGTAAGTTTCTTACATTCTCTATCTAAAGATTATTTGATTTTCAGAGATAAAATTTCTTATTACTTAAGATTTAATTAATAAGATTGTAAGTTAATTTAATCCTTTTCAATACCAATGTCCTCTTACTCGGACATCAAAATGATTGCCTAGAAATATTAACACTGTGGTAACAGATGTGTATAGAAGTATCAATGTCTGGTTATCAGGATGTTTCGGATGTATTTCTTTAAATTTTTGTTTTTTAACAAAATTATCTATGGTTAGAATGAAATTGTTCGTGAAGAGCTGTAGATTCATAAATATGTGTATGTTTAAATTTATACAGTTAAACTATCTACTATAATTAGTGTTTAATAACTATATAGTATGGTCTTTTTTTGTTGATTTAAAAGGCCTTGACAACTATCAATTGTTTTGTGTTGCAGTTACCTGTGCATTGTGTGTTTGTTTTGTGTGCTTTGTGACAAAAGTGAGGTTAACAAATTTATATTTTTTAAATTTTATTACTGATTACTAAGAATGAATTGTTCATGGTCAACCAGTAAGTGGGAACACTATGCATGCTTTGTTCGACAATGACGAGATGATAAGAATGTTGTCAAGGGAAAATGATTCTGGTGTAGATGATTCTGACAACAATCAAATTTTGAGAATTGACTATCTACTTCATGTATTAGGCTTAAGTTTTAATGATAACAGTAGGAAAAGGTGTAGGCTATTTAGTTTTTCAAGTGAAAGCAGTGATGGTTTTCATCAATATTAAAAAAGCTATGGTTTTTTTTCAAAGTCATATTTTGTATCAGATTTCATTCAAGTTTTGTGTATGTGTACAATTTTAGATTAATGAGATAAACTATTTCGAGCATTAATTTTTCGTTAACAATGTTTCCTCAAGACAAAATTTAGGGGAATTTTTTTGGTGAATACTTTTTAATTTTTACTTACCGTATTTCACTTTTGTTAGATGTAAATAAATTTTATATTGTAGAATTTAAATATGCTCAATGTGAAAAAAAATGATTGTCTTACAAAAAAATAATAGTTTTATGAGCAAAAATTTAATACAGTGTGTAATGGTCTAAAAAGATTAGGTGTTTTTTTGTAGTCACTTACAGAAATCACTGGTATTACTTGAGCATACTTTTTGTTGCTCTGGTATCCTAAGGGTTAATAAAAATTTTTTTAATAATTTTTCAGATATGGAAACACAAGTGTATCGCTATTCTCTTATAGAGATTTTTTCTTCCAACCTTATCCAGTGGCTCCTCAGACGGCTGTTAATTGGGTTAGTACAGTACAGTGAAATACACATTGTTTTTGTGTTTTTAAGACAGGTGAAATTTCAAACATGAAATTAATACCTGATAAATCTTTTAGTTTCTAAGTCACATGTCAGAATCCAGTAAGAACTGCAATTTGTATTACTAATTCTTTTGTATTTATCTGAAGTAACTTACTATTGAAACATTATAATGCTTATATTAACAAACATTTTTTGTAAAACTTGTAAAGTTTCGACTAACAGGTTAGTCTGAATTGAAAAAAAAATGCTCTTAGCAAGTTAATAATAAGTTTATAAATATATTTTCTAATATTACTGCAATATTAATATGATTTTATAAATTCTTGAATATGATAAAAAATTGAACTTGAATATTATTACAAAATGCTATAATGAAGCAGATAAAATATTTTGTCAAAAGAGAAAAAAATCATCTTAATATTTATATTCAGGCCAGCAGAATAATAATAAGGGTGCATAAGGGTAATAAGGACACCCTTAAGTCAGAAAAAAGTATGGTGCATTCTGTTATATAGGTACAAATAAAATTTTAATTTAATAGCATCATCATTTTTATTTAGTAAAATAAAGATTTTTTAAAATTTGGCACATTCTTTTTTAAACTAAGGATAATTGTTCATAGTTTGGCAACTTTTTTTTGTATCGAGATATATATTGTTTATATTGGCTTTAAATAACAACAGATTGACAGTAAACACTTAGGATCACCAGATAATGAAACAAAAAGTAACAGTAGGCGTAGAAGCAGAATATTTTATCTCTTCGTTAAATACACTTAAGGTAAGTAATCATTAGCAATGGAATCATGGAGTATTTATGACAAAACATTTTTATTTGTATTGAAGTAATTGTAAGATTACAGTTATTATTTTTTTTTTTATGAAAGGAATTACTTGTACAATTTTTTTTTGTATAATAACAGTGTTTTACTATGGCATTCTAACATAAAATGCGTAGAAATAAAGTACAGTTTTCACCTTTTTTTCTGACTTTTTAAACATGTAATTCTGTTGTTAACAAGCAAAAATGAAGCTGAAACTACTTCATATATGTATTTTCATACTTATCATGTTTAATTAGATTATCAAGAGTAGTTTAATGTAACTAAACTAGCACAGTTTGCGTAGAAATGAAGTAAGTATTCCATCTTTTTTGTTTTTGCTAGGTAAAAGTTTATTAAACAGTTTACATCTGTTGTTAAGAAACAAAAATAAATAATTTATTTTAATACAAAAAAAGTTTTCTGTGACTGCCAAGTAGAATTAAATAAATACCAGATAGAATATGACCGCCAAATAAAATTGTGACAACTATCAAACTAAGAATTAAAATTTATTTTTTAAGAACTAAAAATCTTAAATGAAAAATTGTTTTTTTTATAATTGAATTAGTTTATTATTTACAGTATAATTTTTTTAACTATTGAGTAAATGAGAATAGGCAATGTTTTAGTGAATTACCATCACAACTTGCTATTTATCACCCAACGGTCAAAAGAATACTAACATTAGGCCAGGTGGCCTCCAAATGCGGAGTGGAACTGTGCTTTGCAAAGCCAAGTGGAGCAGAATGAAGATGAACGGCAATTGGAAGTGGAGTCCAGTTAGTTTAACAAATGTGTTTGTATCTTTTGAAACTAAATGTTTACGCATACTGTAACAGATTATAGGAACTACTATGTTTAAAATTCATAACATAGGCAATGGTAACCTAGGTAATGAGGAATAATAAGTTTTTGAGGTCAGGTTGGTGGGAGGAGTGAAGATATGCGAAACAAAGATCAGCATAGACAGAGTGAAGCTATGCAAAGCAGAGACCAATGATGCTGTTTGACTCCGCTCAACTCTGTTACACTTTCAGTGGCCGCACTTAACATTAAAAATAATAGGTTAGGTTTTGAACGCTTAGTCCGTTTTGCTCAGCATAACTCCGCTCTGCATTTGGTGGCTGCTTGGCCTTAAACTAATTACAGTAGTAGTCATCTGACAGCTAATACTAATTTACAGTACTAATGCTTCCAATGACTGGTTAGTTTTTGGACCACTTCATATGTGTATATATATATATATATATATATATATATATATATATATATGTACTATTTATGAATCATAAACTTTTGTATTTTTTTTTTGTGATGTTAGTTGCTATGTCACCATCATCTTTTTATTGTAAAAATACCCAGAGTTAAATTTAAAAGTCCTTTGTATAGAAAATAGTTATTTAGCATGACGTTAAACAGGGGAAATGTGGTTATGAACTTCATAACTGACTGTGACAAAGGAGAGAGTGGTCAAGAATAGAGTAACTTGATATCATATTTCCTTATGTTGTTGATTCCCAAATGTTAAATCCCCACGCCTTGATATTTAAGCGCTAAATGTTTCTAATAAGGTTATATGAAGTGAAATAAACATAATACACTGTGCTTCTGTTGTTTGTAAGTTTACATAATTTTGTATTTCTTGTTCAGAGTCTTACACACTGCGAGTGGCTAAACTCTATTTGTATCTGTGACGAATTTGGACGGGTAAACGTTTCTTTTCTCTTACAGCTGATACATATGGATGATAAAAAAGGTCGAAGATGTACTCAGGTTTGTATTTTTTTTATTTATCCTTTATACATCTTTCAATTTTTTTTTTTTTTTTTGAGAATAGAATATAATACATTGAGTTACTTAAAAAATAATTTGTGCTTAGAGTATCATTATTGAATCGTTTTAATTAGTTGGTCTATCTAAAAATATGTTACTGAGTTTCCTGGACTTCAATTTTTGAAAAAAGCTAGGTGAAATTATGAATTAAACATTTTTTTCTTTTGGTGTTATTTTACTTTTCCCAAATGACCAGAATATCTTAAAGTTATACCTTATTAATATGGAGAAATCTGTTTGTATTTGCTCCACTAAATTGAAAATAAATTATCTTCGTGTTACCTACATCATAAGCTGAACGTATTACAAGGATATTTGTTATGTACATTAAGTATGTAGTATGTAAATTATGATCAGTTAAAAATTAGTAAAACTTACCCAATTACTTCTGGTTTGTTCATAGCACAGTACTACCAGTTTATTGCCATATTTTTATTCTATTTTCATTTTCATTAGATAGCTTTGAAATTATAATCAGTACTGTTTAAGTTGTCACCTTTATTATTCACTTTTATTAAATCATAATTTTTATTATAAAGCAATTTTTATTTCATTCTTTAACTGAATATTAATTTAATAATATTATAAATTTAATTTTTGTTATTGATCATATGCAGTTCTAATTTTTATTTAACATAAATAATTTATATACAAAATTCAAGCTTTACATGTCAGCTACATACAAAAAATCGAACATGATTTATCTTAGGCGAGATAATAATTGGATGATAACAGAATAACTATATTTATTTTTAGGAAAATCTCGGTATAAATATTGTACGTTAACAACAAATATAATGAAATCTCTTTTATTTTGGATATTTGCCTTTCTAATTTTTCGTCCATCCTATTAGAGTAATAGAGAAAATTATTCTCAAAAATAGCATACTGTCAAAGAAAAACTGACATTTTCACAAAAAGATAATTATTTATAAGTATTTAATTTCTGGTAAAGTAAAATGTTTTAAAGTAATGTTTATTGTACTGAATGGTAAAATAATAATGATAGGTCCTATACTATAATGTATTCTGAATAGATAGTGTATTTTATAGTTCATAGTCTTAATATACTGTATTGTATTTTGTAAAAATCAGTTTAAAGAAATCATTAAACTAATAATATGCTACTGTAAGTCTTCTGCACTGAAAACTACTTTTGTATAAAAAAATGAAATAATTTCAAGCTACTTCTTTCGTACACAGACAGTAAACCACAGAAGACCATTTAAGGCACATCCTGCTGATTTTATAAACAACTGCAAGTACAATTTAGAAAATTACAATAATATTCTTTGGGCCTATACGCAAAATATCTTGTGAAAGTTGGTGGTTGAAATTTGTCAAAAACTTGGGAATTGGAAATCTTGTGGTCTTTACTTTCTCTGGGCATAAGCACAAAATGGTAGCTTTGATGTAAAAATAGCGATCAATGAAACAATGGCAGTTTTAATTCATCCTTATTGGTTGAAATAAAATCAGTAATAAAATATGTCCATCCTTAGTTGTGACATATTTTAGTCAACTGTAGGCATTTGTTAAGATTTAACAACTGTACGTATACATCCTTTCTGTGTTGACAGCACCTTAATATATTTCATTTTCAAACAATTTGGTTTGTCTCTAAAAAAACATACAAACTGCTATCATGTCACATATCAGATAGTTTTAAAGGTCAATATTCTTTGCTACAGTATATTGTGAACAGACGCAAAATGTTTGAATTTCAGTAAGTGTGTCAGATAAGGTTACTGTGAAATAATTATGTCAATATCTGCCAGTAAGTACATGAAAAATAAAAATTTGACTGTCCGTGTCATGCCAACCTTGATTCACTTTAGTAAGGCTACAATGAATCGCTGATTAGTGAATACAAAAATCTTGTTATTATTTGTTATGATCATATAGTATGTCTGTTTATTTCAGAATATCATTTCGACATCGATTCATGATTTTGGGGAAGAAACAAGCAGTGCGTGTAATTCAGTGGATCCTAACACTGTAAAAGCCAAACAAAAAGAGAGCAGTAAAAAAAATACATTGTTTTTAGATAAGACTTTCGAAACAAACTTAAAGAAATATGGTGAAATGGCTTCAAGGTTTGGTTTAGCATTTTCCATTGTAAGTATTGG
This sequence comes from Callitettix versicolor, assembly GCA_022606455.1. Taxonomy (NCBI): domain Eukaryota; kingdom Metazoa; phylum Arthropoda; class Insecta; order Hemiptera; family Cercopidae; genus Callitettix; species Callitettix versicolor. Next base: position 33,342,181 of record CM040184.1, read on the forward strand.
TTGTTTTTTTTTAATGTGTAGTGTTACAGTTTTAAAAAAATGTAAAGTATTATAGTGAAAATTCCATTCCTAGTGTAAACAAGGAAGATTAAGCTAAAAATTTAATATAGTAATATTTTAAAAGGTAAGTCAATTTATATGTATATCTTCTAAGTGAGAATTAAAACATTGAATGATTTTTTTTTAACAGGATAAAACTACTGCAAGGTTAAACTTACCAAAGAAAGAAATAAGCGCTATAAACTACCTTAATTATCCTCTCTCATCTGTGAACAAGGTAATTATTTTGACCTCAAAAAGTGTTTATTAATGTTTGTTTTATGTTTAGTTAATACTATAGGAATCCCATTTAACATGGTAATCAAGTGATAGTTATCATAGTGAAAGGACTTGTTTTCCAACATCAAGTTACCTTTTCGCCAAATGCTACTCAACTTACTACAAAACTTAGATTAATCTGTGTTTATATTTTACTGCAATTTATCATTAGATCGTGGTTATTATAGCCCTGTACGATTGAACTAAAGTTACTTTTATTGCGTTGTTTTTAGTTTTGAAATATTTTGAAAGAAAATTATGAATCAGTAAAATAGTTTAAAAAGTATAAATTCACCCAGTGCAGTGCACTAAAGCCAGGGCCATAACGATGGAAAGCACCTAGTTAACTTCATTAAATTATTCAAGAAAATAATTATATTATTGGAAAATGATTTAATTAGTCTGAACTACACACAAGTGGTGTTCAGCAAAAAGTATAAGTAACAAGTTAACTTACCTGTTGGCATAAGCTGCCAGTGTTTTCTGCCTGAACAGTGCAGTGTTCACTTGATATAATATCTGTACTGCCAACTAAATGTGATATGCGCTTATATATATTTGTATTCCTACACCGTATTTTGTAAATAAAAATTTAAGAACCTGTTTACCAGAAGCACACAAAACATCTTAAAACAGTTTTGGTTAAGAGATTTTCCACTGAAACATGAACTTTTGGAACTAGTATCATAAAAAAATTTCATTGGTGAATTTCCATTTTTAAGTTTCCAAGTCATATACTGTCTGTACGTGCACATACAGAGGGTATTTTGTGAACAACTATCTAGAACAGTATTAGTTCTACTAGACTAGCTTGTAGTGTGTAAAACTGTTAATAATTTCATTTACTATTATAATAAAAATGCTTATTTTGTAGGGTTGTTCAATAGAAAAATACTCAAATAGTTAAAACCAATTTATATATTTTTATTAATTGTTATAGTGAATAAAAGAATTGTGATGTCATTTATGCAAATAGTGTATTGTTGTAATGTGTTAGAATTTTTGTTAAATTTCTATGTTACAGGTATCGTGGAATCCAAACTATAAAAGTTTTTTGTGGATCGCAGCTGGCTTCCAATCTGGTCTTATCCTAGCACCTCGAGTTCCCTATGTACGTAAACAAGACCTTGTTACATTCTACAAAAAAAATGAAACGTGATAGTTAATCTTTCAGCTTGTATATTACCTTGATAGCTTGATCATAGCATGACAGCTTGATCATTTAGCGTGTATATTATTTAAATAATATTGTACATTACATATTGTCTGTACATGGCTATTATTTATTTTAAAATATTAAAACAGGATATTTTTTGTTGTATAAAAGGTGATTTTTTACAAGTTTAATGATTATTGTTGTTGTTTTTTTTTAAGAATAATTGTTAGCGTTGAGCACGTGATGAATATTAATGGATTTTTTTTGGAAAAAAAAGCTATTGAAAAAATTATTACAATTTAAAAGTTATTATTGCAGACAAAGAGGTTTGAATCAAGAGGTTGAATGTGAAATTCAAAGGCCAGAATCATAAAATTTTGAATAATGTTTAAAAATAAACTGTACGGTAGAGTCTCATTATACGAAATAAATTTATCCAACTCTCTGTTGTAATCGGCGTTGTTTTTATTAATTGAAAATGATTTATTTAAAAAAAAAAAATAGATTATTGACATGAGAAATTAAAAATGCATATACGATGATACCTTGCTTATCGCACTGAATAAAACAGCACTGAGCAAACTAAACAATATGCGGGAAATTAGAAAAATATTCTGAAATTTAAAGTAGTAGTGGACTACTGTGTGTATATTTTAATTTGTGTTGTACTTTTACACAGTTATAATTACAGTAATGTAGTATGTTTTATGCATACGGTAAATTTTTTTTTTGTATCCTGTGGCTGGCGTCATAGACTCAGAACCATCAAAATTCACTTAGTGTTTTTTTTTTGTTTGTTTTCCTTAGTCTAACATTTTCACTCATCTGATGCTGACGATGCTCAGGTATGTTGGATAACTGTAACTCTACCTTTATCAGTTGTAATAAAATTAAATTTAATTGATAATTGTTTTATATAAAGAATGAAGGCGTAAATACTTTTGTTGTTTATTTTTTCAATTCCTTTTTTGTCTTCCTAGTGTTCCTGTATTAACATAACCATTAACAAGTGGCATAATTAACATCCTTGCAGTGCCTTTGGTACAGGCAGAAACTTTAGAAATAAATAATAAATGTTTTTCAACATGGCAGTTTTACCGAAAGTGTTAATAAGAGGTTCATAAATTTGTATTAGTATTATAAATAGGGAATGTAATGGTGTGTCAGTAAAATTTTAGTGTGGTCACAGATTGGGAATACCGAGTAAAGTCAAGGAAATTCGTTTTTAACAGGGAAAAGTTATGGAAATAGGATTTTGGTCAAAGAAAAATTATAAAATGTATGAAGGGATACAGATTTGTTTATTGAAAAAAAGATTTGCATGAAATTAGATAACTACTATTATTTATTATAGGCACCCTACATTTTTTGTTTTTAATTGTACAAGTATTTTCATATCTATAAAAATTCACTGTTACAAATCATTTAGCAATCTGTGATTATAAATCTGTATAGGTTTATAAATCTCGATAGATTGATGGATTTATGAGAATTTATATTATACTTTTTTGTCCATTTTAAAAACGTGATTTTTTTAAATAGTTTTTTTATTTATATAATTATTTATAATTTTTTCATAACAAAATGTAAAAAAAAATTTGCGATATTGTACTGTTTGTTAAGTTCAGGATAATCATACAAGTTCTTAGAAGAATCTTCAAGTAGTTGCTAAAACTGCTGCTAGATTGCAGGAGTATTAATATTCGGAAATAAAAGTCTGTTAACGCAAAAGATTTGTTGGCATGAAACAATTTTATTAATAATCTTAATTTTTAAAAACATAATAGTATAAAAAAACGTGTATAATAAATAAATAAATGTACTGTATTTAAAATACAATAGGAATTTTATTAGTTACAACAAAAAAAATTAGTGGAAATAGAATGTAACAATTATTTGTTAGTGCGTTAAGACGTAAGCTCTACACCAAGTACGATTGAAAAACGCCAAATAAAACGAGAAGTTTGTTTAATTAATAAAATATTGTACTGTATATGCCTTTGTTCTTTTTTGTGGTGTCAGCGCATTCTATACGGATATTTTAAGAACTGTTTTCAAAGTTAACGGGGTAGGTTAGGCAATAAGAGTACATCACTGCATTGCATTAGTATTAACGCCGTGAATGCATTAAAAATACCGTTTTACATAGAAACTAGATCAGTAGGCTATATTAATATTTAACGGGAAACGAAAAATTCTTCTCTGTTCAGATCTAATCATCGTTCGTTTTACTGGTATTGAAAACAAAAATATAAAAGAAATATTAGTATTTAAATGGTTAATGTTTTGACTAAAGTTTTTTGAAAATAGTTTGACAAAATATGTCTGTTAATTTTAATGAAGAAGAGTTTTGTTAAAAAAAGAGAAATTACTGCATACGTTTAAATATTTTTTGTTTACAGATTATTGAATTTCAATTGTGTTTTTGTAAAAATTTTCAGTACATAAATAAGATGTCTTGTTTTTTCAAATATAAGTTTTATATATAAACAAGAATTGATCTGCTGATTTCCGTATCGTCTGAACTGCCGCGATGACTATACCGCTTGTAGGGTAAGTGCTCCTAAATAATGCTGAAACAAAAAACTGATTCGAATCGCGTTCTACTTACTTTTACACACACTCAAATTTCGAACTGAGTGAAACACCACTGTAAAGTTATGGGTACTTTTTTTTGTAATTTGTTGAGGTCCAATAAATTGAGAGTATGTAAAATAAAGACAAATTCTGAAAAACTATATTTTATTTTGAGCTAAACTAGGTTGATAATTTTGTCGAGGTTTTTTCTGACTTAAATTGTCAAAAATTAGAAGGGGTTATGAAAAAGTGAAGTTTTGAAGAGGTTTGGCGTCTCTGTATAAATTCTTGATGTGCGAAAACCATTTATGTTCAGAATTAGTATCACTTATGCGGCGCTTACATTGGAATACATGTACGATCATGCAAGTCTTCATACATGTCAATTAATTCGTAAAAATACGACGTATTTTACACTCGTTCAAATCATTCCATTTTTTGAATTGGTAATGTCAGTGTTAGTACCTTTAAATATTTAAAATTTGCACTAAAAACTATGCCCAGTAATGAGAAGTTTTTGTATTTATCAATAAACATGTGCACTGATGTAAATAAAATCTAAAAAAGAACTTGTAAGTGGTGACAATAATAATTTTTAAGACAAAAAAAAAAAAAAAACGGTGTATAGGCCTGTACCATGCTGGTTAATGAACTCACTTTAAAAGACGGCTCAGTGTGTAAAAACTGTACAACAAAATAGGAAATCAAACTATGCAAAACGAAAGTTTAAAACAAACTAGCGTATTAAATACAACTGAATTTGCCAACAAATCGAAACCTGTCAGTTGAGTAAACAGCAAGTTAAATCTAAAACAACTGCAATAACATAAAAATAAAGTCAAACAAGTCAAAATGCAATTTTTGCTCGTACAAAATGTGTGAGAAATTTTTTGGAGCTCATACAATCTGTAAGAGGTGATGTATCGTGATTTGTCCATTTACTTTATATCTTACAGAAATCCTCATCCATGTATCCTAATGTAGATACACCATTATAGATTGAAATAAAAACAAATTTTATCCTTTATATATCCCTAAATAATTGTTTTTGTTAGCAATTGAGTTTTATCTAAGTGTTGGCCGCTACAAGTGCTATTTTTGCGAAATTTTTAGAGGTCATTCACATCGTTTATGATTAAGAGTAGCGTTACTGACAGACAGACAGTTTTGCCTATTTGGACCATTAAGCAAGTGCAAACATAATTTAATTTATAAACTTTAAAATTTGCACTTTCTCTATATAAAACTATTGTGATCATAAAAAAAATCATCTTAAGTGTTGATGGGATAGATTCCGTTTTCAAACGCTTTGAGTCAAAAAGTGTTTCCTGTTAGATGTGTACAGTTTGTATTCCTGTGCATGTTACTGGTGACTACACTATTCTCCCGTTCATGATAAAATTTATCATGTAAATATAATTAGTCTACGTATTGGGACAATTTAGTATTAAAATTGTTTTCAAGCAATTGTTTTAGTAAAAAATAATTAAAAATGAACAAAAGTAGGATTTCCTTAGAAACTGATTTTAACCAAATTAATTTATCTCAGTTCTGAAGTATTCAAATAAATATGTAAGTAGTTGTCTCTTGGAAATACGATTCTGAAGGTATCGAAAAACGTGCATCAAAATTAGTATATTACACAGAATTAGATTAGCAATGTTGAACTTAACTGAAATTTGAAAAAAATCTAATGAACTGTTTTTGAGAAATTTAGTCGGTTAGTTGGTAGTTTCAAAGTGACTTGTATTAGTGAATATCCATTGGAGTGGATATCATAGTAAGACCCAGATCTGGGACAGTTAATTTTTGCAATTTTTTTATTGCGACGGTGGAAGCAGATTTTTTAAGAACAGTGTTTTCTAAGACATGAAATGAAAGCTTTTTTGAAGCTTTTAAGCGAATTTTTCTGAATGAAAGACTTGTGTGTGCAAGCTATTACAAAAATCGATTTTTGTGCCAAGTCTGGATGGAATCTGAGCGAAATTACAAACGTGAGGGTGCACACACACACACACACACACACACACACACACACACACACACACAGAAATTTTATGGACTAATGAAGAAGTGATCTTGAAGTCAAAATCGGCAGTCGTTTTGGTGTTGTCATTCGGTCTGGGTTTGGGCGTTACCATGATTGCAGCTCAAATTTTATGGTTTGGGAGTCAATCGAAAAACGTAATCCCATAGGTTTCTATTATTTATAACGGAATCGAAAATGTCTCGTGTTTTAAGATCGGTGTTCACTGTAAGTTAGCGAATTTCCATTGGATAAATGAGCTGTTGGAACAGCTATCATGGTACGTTTCACACCCGGGATCTTAAAAGGAGTACCGATTGTGACCTCCAGTTCACTTTTCGAGGGATCGTTAAAAGTTTAATCGAAATTTTGATCTGATTTGATTCAAACTTGGCATAGAAATCGATTTTGGTGATAGCTTAGAAAGTAAATTAGCTTAGAAAATTTGTTCAACGTTTTCAAATGGTCTGTCATTTCAAATCATTAAAAATCCATAACTTTTTTCTTACAAAATCTAATTTCACCATTGTAGTCATCGACGTTAAAAATTGCACAAAATTAGCAGTATCAAATTCCGTTGTTACTGTACTTATTTTTTGGTTTTTTCGTTAATTTATGATAGAAATTTTCGCTGTTAATTAAATTTCTTTAATTGTTTTTACTTTATAAAGTAATTATAAAAAATGATTTAATTCTTCTTTTTAGTATACTTTGTCATTTTAAGCTTTTCGTTTTTATGTAAGCATATATTACTGTATTACTAAATACAGTACAGTTGTTCATTGTAAATAAAATGGTTAGATATTTTATAAATTCTATTGTATCTAAAGCAATGTATTACAGCTTTTGACAAAATTGTTGTTTTGTATGTATAGAAGAGATGACGAGTGCCAGTGTGCATCTCTCTCTCTCACACACACACACTCACTCACTCACTCACTCTCTCTCTCTCTCTCTCCCTCTCTCTCTCTCTCTCTCTCTCTCTCTCTCTCTCTCTCTCTCTCTCTCTCTCTCTGTGTTTTTTGTGATTATTACCTATAATCCAAAGCCTCTAGTAAAAACATTGCAACCCAAATCCTGCTTACATCCTGGCGATGACGAATAGCTGACAATGCCTACTGGATTATTTCAAAACACTGAGCCAATTGTCCTGTTTTTACTGTCAGTTACCCGGGATCGGCTTTTACTTCAAAGTCCAGGTCTTACCATGATCTCCAGTCCCTCAATTTCCATTGGTAATTCGATAGGAACTGTTTTCATTAAAATTTGTTTTCTACATTAAATATTAAATATTTAATATTTAACATTCAATATTTAATATTAATAGCTGTCATTGTTTACGAAGATTCACATTGAAAAACCGCGTTAGAAAGTGGACTGCTTGTACAGTTATTTAAAATTTTATCTTTTTGAAATTTTATTTCCGTTAACATTTTATATGATTCGCTACTTATCGTTAATTAAACCAGATTTAAATCTGCTTAGAAAGTATTTCTAAACTTATTTCTAAGTAGTTTTAAATGTGGAACATTTAATTCTGAAACCAATTTACGCCGGACGATGTTATTAAAAGTAAATATTTTTTTACAATAATATAATAATATAATAATTTACGAGTTTCCCTCGGAACGAACTATTTGCGCGACCATAAGGGTAAGCTCCAGACTTACAACTTTCAAATTAGCACCGATCCTGATCACATTTTAATGATTCTTTAAAAATATATACGTAAGTGTAACTGCCAATGTATAAGATTTTTACGCTTAAAACAAATTTAATATTGAAATTAAACGATCGCTTTTCTCGCAACGCTATACCGTAGCGAAGTTCCAAAAGTAGCCTTTATCTTATTCTGATTTCACCAACATAAACATCATTAAAATGTGCATATATTAGCCTTGTAACTTTAAAATCGTTTTTATAATATGAAAATGAACCCTTAACACCGCCAAAATTAAATTCCATAATTCGATTGGATTTATAAAACTCAAAATAAATAAAAATTATTAAGTCAGATTTTGTAAAAAAATGTATGACCAAAATGTTATGATTTTTTAAAGATTTGACCGCCATTTTGAAACTTGAAAAAAAATTTCTGGTTAACGTACTTGTTTAAACTACAAGCTACATACTATTACTATAGTCGATTTGCATTAATAAGTGCGATATACATTTTATCAACTTTTCAAAAAGTGATCTATAAGTCAGAATCGTTGTTCATTTCAAGATCCTAGGTTTGAATCTTACCCTAATAACTCATTTTACCAATGGAAATTTGGCAACAAGTAACAATGTATTTTTGGGTTTTGAGAATAAAATATATTAAATAAATCAGCGTACATCTATGAATAATAATAATTTAATTAAAACATAAAAACTACCATTTATTACTTAATTTGAAACATTAACAGCAAGAAGTTTTACAGATTGTTTTAATTATTATTTATTTTAATGGTTAATATTAGATCTTTAATATAAGAATTTATATTTAAAGTTTGAAATTTAATCGTATTTTCAAATAATGAATTTAAATTTATAAATTTGAAAGTGGATAGTGCTGTTTTACTTCAACTCCTACGGAATTATAATAAGAAATTTTAAACAATATTTTTTTTAGTTTTAATCGGAAAAAATAAATTAACGCGCGATAAAAATTAAAAATCTCGAAGTGTGACATTCATCCAGCGAGCGTTGCATTGCGGGGGAGGGAGCCTAGCGGAGAGGGGGGTGGACAAGGAGGGGAACACAGGATCTGACCACAACTGAGCAAAGTTATTTCTCGTCTATTGTGGGCGATACACTAACGGTTATTGAGAAGAAAGTGCCGAGAATAAATAATATGTATTCGATTTGTACGTACTCTCGCCGAGATCAATAGCCTAACGGACTAGCAGTAGTCAAGTGACGTCAGTGTTGATTATCGATTACCAGGGAAGCAAGGCTGTAGAGTGGAGAGAGGTAGTGGTTGTGCATCAGCCGTGCTGACTTCTCGGTGAGTATCACTATCCATAGTTTTGCCATACGGGATATCATGCCGCATCCAAACACACGTTTTATTTCATAAGCCATGCACTAAGTACGTGTAAGTAATACTGTATTTTATCGAAACAAAATATTTATACTTAAACACGTTTACTTAACATTAAAAAAAATACTGTTTTTAGTAAAATAAAAAAATAGTTTTATCGAAATGAAAAAAAATTTGTTGAAGCATCCAGAATAAAACACGTTAAGTTGTATATTTCAGCACGTAATTTATAAAAAAATAAACTAAATAAAAATAAAATAAAACATTAACGTAACAATATATTGATATAGTCCGCCTGATAAAATGGTCCATTTAAGGCGGATATTCAGTAAACAGGCTACGTAATGGTATGGTCCAAGGGGCCGTTTGCCCAGCTGCACACGCTCCGTCATCCAGTTTATAACGTTAAAGTCTCCTAACCCAAGCGTAGCCGAAACTAATAGGTTAGAATTTAAGAAATTATACTGTGAACGTGTCAAGCAGACATTTGTTATAACTATATAAATATTATAAATATTACATTTATTTAATAATATCGTTGTTAGATACGTTTAGTTATAAGTGTATGTAGAAGCTATTAAACAATTATATAAAAAAATTTGTTTATGGGGAGCCTGAATAATTGTGATAACAGTTCTGCATGTACAGTAAAAGTAAATGCTCTATCATTCTGATTTTACGTACATCATTTACAGGTTATTTTAAAAAGAATTCGTGAAATAAACATTAACGGAAATAACTGGATTTATTAAAATAGCCTTTACTAAGGACGTCTACCTTGAATTTGTAATGTTATTGTGAACAAATATGTATTGTGTCGCTTTAATCTTAATACATTTTATAAACTTTGTTTTCAAATGAAACATTTGTTTGTTACAATTAGATTATTTAGATTTACTTTTTGTATTGATATTAAACTCAATATCAGTATCACGTGAAAAACGTTCTTTAATATACAAATATGTGTAAATTTGTTTATTAAATGTTAACGTTTAAAAGGGGAACGACAGATAGAAACTGGAAATTATACTTAATTTCCGAAAACCGTTTGGTTAGAATTTATTTGAACTTTGTTCAAATAACAGAAGTCAGTGTTTAGCAAAGATTTAATTAAAAACATATGTACGCTTTAAAATAAAGTTAAAAATTCTGACATTTGATTTGCGTTTTTCGTTTTTCCGTCAAACTGTAATTTTTTTTAAAAAACAGCTTCACCGATTTGAGTTATTATTATTCATACATTTTGAAAAAAAACTCATGAAACGATTTTGTGTTTTTGTGAATAGTTTTCTGATACGATTTATTGGAGGAAATTGCATACATGTTAATTAGATACTTTTTTGAGTTCTTATTTTATCTTCTTTTTAATTTTTAATATGAAAAAGTGTAAACAGTAATTATACACCATTTTTTCCATTTTGTTTACTTTAAAAACACCACTTAAACACGTATACTCAATATGCTTTCACAACAATGTATATTACAATTAATGTAATTGTATAAAACAATTAAATTTAACTTCACAATTTAAACACAATGACTGCAGAGAAAACTGATTTATTATTCAAAACGAGGCGCCTATGCACTGTAGATAGATAGCAAATAATTGTTCATTTTTAGTCAACCTGTATATAGAGTGTTTCAGAAAAGGTATGCAACAATTTAGGATGTAATCCAGCAGATCAAAATAAAAAAAAATCAATCGGGCATTTGACTTGAAATCACAGTTACTCAGCTAACCACCATTTTGTTTTGATATTTTCAAAATAATTCGATTGATTTGACCGAACTGTACAAATTTTTACTAAGTAAAAATTTACTTGAAAGAAATAGTCAACTTGATTGAAAATGGTGGACGTTTGAAATGTTTAGTATTGAATTTCATGAAAACATTACAAGATGTAAACACATATTTTCTTTTAAAAGAAAGTAAAATTATGTATTTTAGTTTTTCTGTACGCCGCGGAGTAATAGTATTATTGACAAAAAAACAAATAACATAATTCCTCAATATTTGTTTACAACACAAGGGGGTTTTGTCAGTAACTCGATTATCCTTAGTTTTACGGAAAAACAAATTTAAACATAATATTATTTCCATTTAAAAGATAAACATTTTAATTTTTTTTGTAAAAATGATGTTCGAGATATCTCACTACACATTTCTCAAACGGTCGCAATTTTGAAACTAATCAAAAGCTTTTACTTTTTTAAAAGTAAGTATTTTCTATTAAATTTTTAAACAGTGTTTGAATTCAGTTAGTCAAACCGCTTCGAAGATATTATTTAAATAAAGATATTATTTAAAAAATGTCGTATAGCTGGGTAACTTTGGATTTTGAGTCACATAATCAATTCAATGTTTTTCGTTTTTTAACCTTCTGGATCGTATCGTAAATAATTATTGTACAATTATTATGAAACACCCTGTATATATACTTATTTAATTAATAGGTTTGCTTTTGTAAAGTAAAATAAATGTTTCTTCCACATTTTCTCATATTCAAATATTTCCCATAACGTTTGGTTTACCACTTATCTACAAAAATCCAGAAAATCGATTCATCGGATTTTACTACAAATTTGGTCATACATGAAGATAGTTCGTCAGTTTAGGGAAAATGAAATAAATAAATTTACGGTTTGTAACTTGTCTTTGTAAATTTTTGTCGAGTAGGCATGCGCTCTTATTTTTTGATACTTATCACGACTTATGTATTTTTAATATAAACGATTTACAAGAATGGATCAGCTGATTTTGTCTCCAATGAACAGCTGCGATGTACAGTTTGGTAGTGTACGATTTAAGCGCTCCTTTGGAAAGTATTTGATTCACTATCACAAGAATTAGTTTTAAACTGTACTTACTGAAAATGGTCTAACAGCGTAAAAAACCTTTGATTGTTGATGAATTTTGTAGGAATTTTTTGATGAACATAAATAAAAAAATTATGTAAAATACCAAAAACTACTGAAAAATGTTTTTTTTGTGTTAACTCAAACTAGGTTACAAAAGTTGTCTATCATAACATGTCAAAATTAAAGGGGTGGTGAAAATATTAATTTTGAAGTTTTTGGCAACTATATATAAAATCTATGCGCATAAAATCTAAAAATATTTATAATCAGTATCACTTCTCTTCAAATGACATTACACTGAAAAAATAAAAATATTTTACATTTAATATTTTACCCTTAACCTACTCCTAAATGTTTTTTTTCAACCCAAATATTTGTCCTGGTTTAGTTTTGGTTAATATAAAAACAAACGTTTACTTGTAAAACGATATAAACCTAACCGAACCTAACCTAATAAAAGGCGCGGTATGGACAGAAAAACAGACAATCTTGCTATCTATAAGGCTCCATTAAAAGGCTTACTGTTATACTGATCTCTAGTCAGTCAGAAAGTAGACCATGGTCGATGCTTACATACATTCTCTAAAGATCTGTTAGCACGAAGTATTTTTTCTTTGAACAAAATCTAACTGTCTCAGCATTATTTGTTCGATCTGTTGAATAGTTTCTATTCGTGGTGATGTTTATAAAATTTTTTTCCAAATATCAGATTTTGCGCAAATTATAGAAATGTTTTCGCTCCGTGTATAATGGTGATACATGGTTGATATTCTACACAAACATAACCTCAAACAATGATTAAATTGCAATATCAAATCAGCTGAGCACCACAGTGAATTTAAACGACAGACAATCAGCGCGTCAGAGGAGGTAGGCTAAAACACGTTTGAAAACTGAGCGACTTTGAAAAATCGGTAACAATACATTGTATGAAAGAGCAAATATTCGGTGTTTAATTTTATCAGAAATCAAAAACTTTAAGAAATTAACGTCGTGCAACTTGTTAAATTTACTTAAATTGTATAAAGTTGATACAGACTTATCAATGTAATTCACTAATTTATATCTAAAAATATTTTTAAATGCAACCATTTTTAATAATACTTAATCAAAAATGATGTTTAATATTTTTACTAAAAAAATTGACATATTTATAAAATCGACATATTGAGCAGCTTTCTCGTCGACGTGATAGATACGAATTTCCAACAACATTTTTTAAATATTACAAAATTTTGAAAAACTGATTTCACCAACAATATTAACACTAAATACCTTCAAATGTATTACACTGGAATTGTATTTCAAGCAGAAAATTTAAAATACTAATTTATGCATCTGTTTTTGATATTGTTAAAGATTTGAAATGACCGCCATTTTTAAACTGCTGACCACAACTGGCTGGAAAACAAACTTATAGAATCTACTACAAAAATCGACTTTCGTGCTAAGTTTGAAATAAATTGGTCCAAAATTGCAAACGTGATTGTGCTAACACAAACACTCACCCCCGGGTATACATACAATATACTGTATGTACATTCCAGTTTTAACTAATTCTCAAAATGAAAATATAGAGGTCAAAATTGGCCATTATTTTAAGGTTTCAATTCGGGACCTTACCGTGGAAATTTACTAATAAATATTGTTAAATACAACATTAAATTTTGTTACTGAAAGAGAATTTTGAAAATTAAGTTACAGTAATTGATATTTTAAATGACCAAGGGTGTACTTGTTTAAGCTACACAATCAACAAAACTAATTTATTAAAAATACAATAAAGGTTAATACGTTTTAATGGTTTTAAGCTTATAAAATCCTGAAATTATATACTGGTATAAAGTAAAATTAACAGAAAATTTCACAGAGAATATATGGAAGTCGTATTGATAAATTCTACTATTGTGTTTAACTTCTAAACAATTAAAAGAAAACTACTGTATTTACAATAAAAACGAATAACAGTTCTTCAACAATCACTGGAGCAAATAAATACTTTTACATAGTGGTTTAATAAATTTACATAGTAAATAAATGAACAATAGTGGTTTATTTTAATAGAAAAATAAAAACTTTGTAAAATAAGTTTAATGTAAATTAATTTTCAATCATTTTGTTTTAGTCAAATATACTAATAAGTGTATATTGTTTTAAGAAAACACTTGCAGACGTTTTACGAATTTATTTATTTAAATTTTTTTATTTGAAATAGATTCTTGTTTTTGGAGTGCATGAACAATCTTATTAATTTTATCGAATCACATTGTATTTGCCGTAAAATCAGAGCGTTTACAAAATAGTTCAAGGTTGTATAACATAACGTAGTGTTCAAGCGTTGGTTGCCTTCCTATGCGGGTACTGCATCAACCCATCTGTCCTATTTGCAAACGTTATTTCATTGAATAAATAAAACGAGCAGTCATGTACATGGTTTAAAAGAAATACTCGTATGTTTAAAAATACATACAAAGACAGCTTTGTTTTTAATATTGTTTTACACCAAATAAAGTTTTGCTTAAACATTTGTACTGTATTTTGATGTTACTTAAGCTCGCAAACTAAGATTTGAGTCAATAAATCTTTTGAGCACATAACTATCTTTGCGACTTAATTACAATGATTTTATAACATTTTAAAAATCCTATTTCGCCATTATGATCAACGTTAATACCTGCGTAAATTGGTATTTTCAACTTTAAAATGACGTCAAAAATATGAAAATTAATTTTCTAATTCTAATTTATACAGATTTAAAAGCTTATTACTGATGAAATAGGATACAAGTTAAAGACAAAATAATTATGAATTATGAAAGACTTGAAACCGTAAATATTTAACGGTTTTTGCTGGGTAATGAGTTTGCAAGAGCTACTATCAAAAAGAATTTTTTTGCCAAGTTTGAATCGAGTCGGACCAAATTAGTTGTAACTTTCGCTACCATTTGACTAAAGTATCTGAAATTTATTGATTCCTTCAGTAGTAAAACACAACGAAGTGTAATTATAAAGAGTTTATACAAATTTAACTTGTACCGAAATCGATGTAAAACCATAATAATTATGCATACAGCTTGCTGATGTGAAGAAACAAATTTCCAAAAGTAATTATTTACCTTTTCTTTAAAACTAAGACTTCACCATCATAAACCGCTTTAAAATCTGAATATTTTAACATATTCAACTTTAAAATTGATTTTAAAATACAAAAATGAACCTTGACCGCCTTCAAATTAAATTTATTAATTTCAACGGATTATAAGAATTTCAAAATGCCAAATTATGCAGCTTGTAACGCTAATTGCGATAGTGAAATCGGATTTTCATACAAACGAATGATAAAAACGTTATGAGTTTTCAAAAATTTTAAATAGCTGACATTTTCAGATTATTGCTGGTTAATAAACTTGTCAAAGCTATTACCATAATAGAGTTATGTGCTAAGAAAAGTATTTTTCTTTATTTACAAAAGTATTTTCTTTACCTTACGTTTGCATACATTAACATCTTAAATTTTCAAATCACATTGAAAATATAAAAAATGAATCCAAACAGCCTTCAAACAATTTCTTAATTTCAGCTGATTTTGAAAACTGAAAAAGGTTATTTGTTTGAGCAGTTTATTATTGGGAAATCGGATTTTCAAACACACACACACACACACACACATATATATATACATAAATTGAATATATATACAAATGTGTGTATATATATATATATATATATATATATATAAATATATATATACAAATTGAAGGACTCTTCAAAAATGTAATTTAAAAGTAATTTAAAAGGTCTCGGGTCTGGGCACCTAGAAATGAGCGACAAGTCATCATGGCGCTCCAATAGCTCATTTTTTCAATAGAAATTCGCTAACAATAGCGTTATATGGAAACTAATAATGAACTTAATAAATATTATAATAAATATGTACCACTATTGTACTAGTTTTTTAAAATTTATTTTAATTAATTTGCTTCCTGTCTGTTTTACAAAATGTGTATTTAAGGAATTTCAAAGAATTGCGTTCATAATGAAAATAATTAATCACTTTACAAAACAATTAATGATGGGCATTAGTCAAATTAATAGCTATTGCCAAAGCTTTAATGCATATTGATGCTTCAGGAAAAATACTAAACGAACAACAATTATAATAATCGCTGCACGCAGCTGTATCGCTGATACAAAAGCATTTATCTTCATCATCCTTTTTGAAATTCCGTTTCACCAACATTATCAGAAAGAAAAATCCGCATATATTAACTGCATTTTAAACTTTCAAATTACATTGAAATGCGAAAAAGAACTCTAACCGACGCGAAATTAAATTCTATTTAATTTCAAAGAATTTTGAAAACTTAAAATGCTCATTTATGTAGTTTTTAACGCCAATTGCAATAGTTAATTCACATTTTGAACAAATACTTAAGACAAAAACTTTAAGAAATTTAAAAGATTTGAAACGGCCGCCATTTTGAAACTGTTGAACGAACTTTGCTGCTTAAAGAACTTGTTTAAGATATTGCTAAAATAGATTTTGTGCCACGTTTTATCAAATCGTCAAAAAATACAAACGTGAGCTTGATAAACACACATACACACACACCCACACCTTCCCATTATTGGAAAAATCCAATAAATCCACACACACGCACAATATATATATATTCTTGATGTGATAGTTTGTGACACTTTTTAAGGTCACTCTCTAGCGGTCAAGGTTCTCTTTTTCTGCCCAATTACCGTAACATTACTAGTGGTAGCGATCTAAAAAGAAAAAAACATGAAACGAGAACAGAATGAACAGTGAACATGCAAACATGAAAATATGAAAACATGAAACATGAAAAGCGAACAAAGAAATATAGCACACAATGTCATAATTTAAAAACTGCATGTTGTTTCGTTCTAGCAACAATTTAAATTTAAATTTTATATCCAACTTAATTTTATCACCACAAGAAATATATGTTTTGTTTCAAACTTTGTATACTGTCTTAAATATGAATCTTCTTTACGAAAATTGTTGGCAAAACTAATTAACCAAATTCGAGAAATTAGCCTATTTTTGGGAAAAATAAAGGAGCACAAGAAAACTTTTAGTAGTGTTTTTTGTACTATTTTTGAAACGAAAACATTTATGGTCGACGTTGAAAAAATATGGGTATAAACATTTGCTTTTACATCACGCTTGATTCCGTAACGCATTCCTCACAGCATATATATATATATATATATATATATATATATATATATATATATATAATTTTGTTTATAAGTAAACTTTCAGTGATTACTTCTAAACTGCTGATTTCGTGTAATAGCAGTTGCTTGAATATCATTTCAATTGAGAATGTTTATTGTTCTTGTTAATTTAAAAAATGTGTATTTTCTAATAAGTTTGTTTAGTTAAATTATTTAACGAATATGACCTGTACCAATTTTTAAGTCCCAGGATCACAAATGTTATACGAATTTATTATTATACTTAAATTATAAAACTACATGCATCTAATATTTTTTTGTAAAAAATAATTAAATCGTAATTGTGAAAAAATACAGAGTCAGACATGCCAGAAGCAGTCACTTCTGTCGGCCAGGCTCGTAACTGTCTACTTTTTCGATAACTTTTAATCCGGATGTTTTGGGGAAGAGGGAAATCACTAAAATCCTTTTCCTATCTCACTGTGTCTTTTTTTATACTTTTTTTGTTAAATTATTCTGTATTTTTATTTTTTTTTAAATTTACTTGTATATTGAAATGTATTTTGAGCGTTTAATAAAAATATATTAAATAACGTAATTGTTAATTTTTATCTTGGATTTTAATTATTGTTCGGGGTTAAATAAAAGAAGGTCCTAATTTCGCCCCAAAAATGACAATTTTCATTGAGTAATTTCCTCCTTCTTTTTCTTTCTCTCCTTCCTCCCCCCTCTCTCTCTCTCTCTCTCTCTCTCTCTCTCTCTCTCTCTATATATATATATATATATATATATATATATATATATATATATATATATATATAAGATTCAATTTTTTCGAAACTTAGAAAAAGTCAAATAGAAAAATAGTATTTTCGTGAAAAATCAAATAGTTCATGCAGGAAATTTGTTAAAATTATAACGTTGTTACAATCATTTATTTAAATAAAATATTTTGTAAAATAGATCAAAAATAACCCGATAAATTAATCGTTTAATTATGATATAATTATCGTCCCCATTGAAGCAATAATTACCCTTATCTCTACTGTGGAACGTGGAGATGTTGGAGTTGCTATATTTACGATATTATGCGCGGCGGTAAGATTAAGTTGGCAACACTTAACACCTGTGTACTGCAACGTGTATTACGTTGTGTAACAGGCGCAATATTTATTGTAACTAAACTCGGTAGACCAAGCCGTAACCGTAACATGGGATAGTTCCGGTTCCAGTTACACGTAACTAGTACGACCCGGAATGCGGCTGCGAGTTATGTCGCGAATTTTGGTGTTGTTCCAAAACGTTTGTAGGCTTGTTTAGGACTCTAACGTTGTATTCGCTTACATTTTACATGGTTCTAGATGTAAAAGCACGTTGTAAAGCTAATACCAAACTGATTTTGCTAAACGTTTGCTCATATGGAGTCTAAAGTTTTCAACAATAAAAATTATAATAATTAATCATCATTAAGATCTTTATATATTAGAATTTTGAACTTTTAAATTACACTAAAAAGACCATCAACGAAAATCGTCAATTTCAACGGAATTTAAAAACTCAAAATGCTAATTTAAGCTAGTCCTAATGATAATCACGATATGAAAATTGAATTAAAAAAATAGATAAAAAATTATGAATCTTTAATGATTTTAAATGTCAGCCATTTTGAAACTGTTGAACGATATTGCTGGCTATCGAACTTGTCCAAGTTATTATCATAGTCGATTTTTATGCTAATTTTGAATCAGAAAGAACTAACATTTCGAAAGTGAGCGTTCTAAAACACACATACACACACACACACACACTTGCGAATTTTAACGACCCTTCAAAAAGTGGTCTAGATGTAAGTTATGAGTTTATCCAAAATGTGAACGAAATTTAATTTACTGATTTTCCGGTTGTCAGCCGCCTCGGTGGCCTAGTTGATAGCGTACTGGGCTTTCACCCCGAGGACCCGGGTTCCATTCCCGGCCAGGGCTTGGCATTTTCATAAGCTATAAATCATCCCATCGTCTGCATTAGCCCAAGTGTGCACAATAGTCGGACGTTAAAAAAAAAATAAAAAAATTCCATTTGTTAATTTTTGATTGACATTTTCGATGTTCATTACGTTTTTTTAATTATTTTTACTTTAAAAGTTTAAGGTATACTTTGGCATCTAGAGTTGTTTTTAAAGGTTTTCTTTTACTGAGAAACATATATTACTAAACACAGTACAGGTGTTCATCCTAAATAAAGTTCTTTTAATTTTTATCGAATGTTAATTCGAAAAATGAGCTATTAGAGCTCAATATGTACCAAGTGGAACATCATGATAAGAGCCATATCCAGGATCTTGAAATGAACACCTATTCTGACCACTTTTTTAAAGGTTGTTAAATTGTTTATATATATATATATATATATATATATATATATATATATATATATATATATATATGTGTGTGTGTGTGTGTGTGTGTGTGTGTGTGTGTGTGTGTGTGTGTGTGTGTGTGTGTGTGTGTGTGTGTGTGTGTGTGTGTGTGTGTGTGTGTGTGTGTGTGTGTGTGTGTGTGTGTGTGTGTGTGTGTGTGTGTGTGTGTGTGTGTGTGTGTGTGTGTGTGTGTGTGTGTGTGTGTGTGTTATTGTAAGATTTGATTCAAACAACACAAAAATCGATTAGGAATAGATAAATTTATTAACCAGAAAAACTCGTTCAACAGTTTCAAAATGGCAGCCTTTTTAGAAACTCATAACATTTTTTTCTTAGTTGTTTTTGAAAATCCGTATTCACCGTACTAATCAACATTAAAAACTGTATACATTATTATTTTGAATTTCAAAAATCAGTTGAAATTAGACAATTCATTTCGACTGCGTTTAGTGTTAATTTTTCGTATTTCCAGTGTAATTTGAAAGTTTAAAGTGCTGATATTTTCAAATTTTAGTGCTGATTTAGATACTGACATTAAAATTTCAAAAATGGTAATATAAAGAAAAATGCTTTTGTAAATTGGTTTCTATCACGCCAGGGATCACGTGTCGTGATTTTTTTCCTAATGCTATTGCATCAGCTGCAAAGCTTTTAACAAAAGTTGTTGTTTTGTATGTATAGCAGAGATGACGATTGCCAGTTTACATCTGTGTGTGTTTGTGATTATCACCTATAATCCAAATCCTCTAGTGAAAACGTTTCATCCCAAATCCTGCTTACATCCTGGCGATGATGAATAGCTGACAATGCCTGCTGGATTGTTTCACAACACAGAGCCAATGTCCTGTTCTTCCCTCCTTTCCATTGATCTGTTCGATCTCTGCAAATACTACTAAGGGTACAAATATTCAAAAAAAGACAGTAAAAAACTAATTACTTACGTGTAATTAGTTTGGTTAATTTTTCGAGTTAATTTTGATTACAATTTGTAAAAAGCATTAATAGTAAAACATAATTCAGATGCAAAAATCCAATAAATATTTTAGTTAATTTAGTTCACCTTAAAAGTCAATAAAATTAAATATACGTAACTTCATTTATTTATCTAACACTATTCTACATCATGGTAATTTTTTGAGCGGTTGTTTCTATATAAGAGCTATACTGTACTTTCTTCTCTGCCTAGTAAGTCAGGCTACGTAAAGATCTCACCACTTTGCTGTATTAAAAATGAAGATATTTCTATATATGAACCAAACTTTTTTCTCTGCCTAAAAAGTCAGGCTGCTTAAATATCTCACCACCTTGCTGTATTTAAAATGAGGATATTTCTATATGTGAGCTATACTGTACTTTCCTCCCTGTCTAGAAATTCTGGCTGCGTAAATATCTTCCCACATTGCTGTATTTAAAATGAGGATATTTCTATATGTGAGCTATACTGTACTTTCTTCTTTGCCTAGAAAGTCAGGCTGCGTAAATATCTCCCTACATTGCTGTATTTAAAATGAGAATATTTCTATATGTGAGCTATACTGTACTTTCTTCTCTGCTTAGAAAGTCAGGCTGCGTAAATATCTCCCCATAATGCTATATTTAAAATGAGGATATTTCTATATGTGAGCTATACTGTACTTTCTTCTTTGCCTAGAAAGTCAGGCTGCGTAAATATCTCCCTACATTGCTGTATTTAAAATGAGAATATTTCTATATGTGAGCTATACTGTACTTTCTTCTCTGCTTAGAAAGTCAGGCTGCGTAAATATCTCCCCATAATGCTATATTTAAAATGAGGATATTTCTATATGTGAGCTATACTGTACTTTCTTCTCTGCGTAGAAAGTCAGGCTGAGTAAATATCTTCCCACATTGCTGTATTTAAAATGAGGATATTTCTATATGTGAACTATGCTGTACTTTCTTCTCTGCCTAGAAAGTCAGACTGCATAAATATCTCCCCATATTGCTGTATTTAAAATGAGGATATTTCTGTATATGGGCTATACTGTACTTTCGTTTCTGAATAGTAAGTCAGGCTACGTAAATATCTCCCCACATTGCTGTATTTAAAATGAGGATATTTCTATAAGTGAGCTATACTGTACTTTCTTATCTGCCTAGAAATTCAGGCTGCGTAATTATCTCCCCACATTGCTGTATTTAAAATGAGGATATTTCTATATGTGAGCTATACTGTACATTCTTCTCTGCGTAGAAAGTCAAGCTGCGTAAATATCTTCCCACATTGCTGTATTTAAAATGAGGATATTTCTATATGTGGGCTATACTGTACTTTCTTCTCTGCGTAGAAAGTCAGGCTGCGTAAATATCTCCCCACATTGCTGTATTTAAAATGAGTATATTTCTATATGCGAGCTATACTGTACTTTCTTCTCTTCGTAGAAAGTCAGGCTGCGTAAATATCTCCCCACATTGCTGTATTTAAAATGAGGATATTTATATATGTGAGCTATACTGTACTTTCTTCTCTGCGTAGAAAGTCAGGCTGCGTAAATATCTTCCTACATTGCTGTATTTAAAATGAGGATATTTCTATATGTGAGCTATACTGTACTTTCTTCTCTGCGTAGAAAGTCAGGCTGCGTAAATATCTCCCCACATTGCTGTATTTAAAATGAGGATATTTCTATATGTGAGCTATACTGTACTTTCTTCTCTGCGTAGAAAGTCAGGCTGCGTAAATATCTCCCCACATTGCTGTATTTAAAGTGAGGATATTTCTATATGTGAGCTATACTGTATTTTCTACTCTGCCTAGAAAGTCAGACTGCATAAATATCTCCCCATATTGCTGTATTTAAAATGAGGATATTTCTGTATATGGGCTATACTGTACTTTCGTTTCTGAATAGTAAGTCAGGCTACGTAAATATCTTCCTACATTGCTGTATTTAAAATGAGGATATTTCTATATGTGAGCTATACTGTACTTTCTTCTCTGTCTAGAAATTCTGGCTGCGTAAATATCTCCCTACATTGCTGTATTTAAAATGAGGATATTTCTATATGTGAGCTATACTGTACTTACTTTTTCGCCTAGAAGGTCAGGCTGAGTAAATATCTCTCCAAATTGCTGTTTTAAAATGAGGACATTTCTATATGTGAGCTATACTGTACATTCTTCTCTGCGTAGAAAGTCAAGCTGCGTAAATATCTTCCCACATTGCTGTATTTAAAATGAGGATATTTCTATATGTGGGCTATACTGTACTTTCTTCTCTGCGTAGAAAGTCAGGCTGCGTAAATATCTCCCCACATTGCTGTATTTAAAATGAGTATATTTCTATATGTGAGCTATACTGTACTTTCTTCTCTTCGTAGAAAGTCAGGCTGCGTAAATATCTCCCCACATTGCTGTATTTAAAATGAGGATATTTATATATGTGAGCTATACTGTACTTTCTTCTCTGCGTAGAAAGTCAGGCTGCGTAAATATCTTCCTACATTGCTGTATTTAAAATGAGGATATTTCTATATGTGAGCTATACTGTACTTTCTTCTCTGCGTAGAAAGTCAGGCTGCGTAAATATCTCCCCACATAGCTGTATTTAAAATGAGGATATTTCTATATGTGAGCTATACTGTACTTTCTTCTCTGCGTAGAAAGTCAGGCTGCGTAAATATCTTCCCACATTGCTGTATTTAAAATGAGGATATTTCTATATGTGAGCTATACTGTACTTTCTTCTCTGCCTAGAAAGTCAGTCTGCTTAAATATCTCCCCACATTGCTGTATTTAAAATGAGGATAGGAAAGTAAAACGTTCCCAATAATTTTATTGTTTCATAGTACGAAGATAGAATGAATAAATGTGTCGGGTTAATATTGCACTGAGACCTTTGTAGACCTAGTGTGTTTTTAATCTATGCTCAGCGCCTTCACCAACCCTAATCTCTTTATAAAGTCTGAGATGTAAGAAGTGGTGATGCTCATTTGGACAGTATTTTTTACGTGTTAAGATCTCGCTCATTCTATTTTACATTTTTGGTAATGTTGTTCTCATGAGCAGCTAGGGTAATGATGTCCGCCCATACAGAGCATCGCAAACATAGATAAGGCTAAGGTACACTTGGAGGTTACCAGGTATCCGTTTGAGAGGACCCGGACTTCTTACCTTTCTCCATGCTAACTCAAGGAACATTTTCTCACCCAAAAATAAAGATAAATATACCAAATTTATACCATTTATTCAAGTGTTATTTCAAAATATTGTGACCGGAGAGTTTAAAACAAATCTTACAAATAATATTGGAAAACAATATTTTTACTAATGTATTCAAACGCTTGGAATTTTTGGCTTTTAACAGTGAATAACGTTGTTAGATATTAATATACCTTTAAACTCCTTGGAGTTGACTTGTATTCTTATGATAAGAATACATACTAAAAATTTTATAATATTACCATGAAAAATTTTGAGTTTCTTACCTCTTAAAAATATAACTTTCCAGGAAATCGAAAATAAATATAAACAATGTAATTTAATACATCCTGTTTCATTCACAAATTGTTAAACTCTTCTTCCAAATTCCTTTTAGATGGTCTTCTAATCCTCCTTATTTCATAGTCTGATAGTGATTTTTCAGAGCTTGTTCTCTCCGCATCTAATTCCTGCGTAGCCTTTACCTCAAACAAACCTGGATTTAGCCCCATATTCGCAGTACTCTACACTTGCTAATGTAACCATCATTGAAATATAACACACTCAAACTTTAAGGTCTATTTTTTGCTATAGCAGTCCAGATGACATTATTGAACGGTTCATTCTCGCTTTGTATTTTTCCGTGTGCACATTTTTGTCAAAATTCTTGAATCAACAAGAACTCTGAACACTAATTTTTTAATTTCCATGTTGCTTTACCATATTATGTTTGCAACTGGTCTATGGTAGCATCGGTTAGTCTACTTTTTTCTCCGATGTAAAAATGGTCCGAAAGCTTGTTTGTTATTTGAAAATGTGTTTCTCAGCTGACTTTTTGACAGCTGAGTTTTGTTGTTATGTATTATTGAAACTGTTAATTTTTACATGAAATATTTAAGGAATACAAACGTATTATACATAATTTTAAAGAGGAAAATCTAAGGATTCATATATTCTAGCAACACAGGAGGTCACTTTACACTTTATAAATAGTTAGCCGTGCTATATAGAGTAGTGAACGTGTGTGCCTTGAGTACGAGTGATGAGTATGAGCTAGAGGTACGGTGGGATCGCTAACCCTATCAGCTGTTATCTTTAGCTGCCTCCGCTGGAAATTTCCATTATACAAAATATGTGAAAAATAATCTTGAGATTTTAAAAGTCTTTTTCAGATCATTAAACATGAAAAGGTTTAGATGTTTAGTGTTATTTAATTTTGGCACGATTAGCAAACTGGTTCCCTCAATGAGTTTGACAAGTTCAGCTGAATGTTCTGACCCTGCTGGCAAAATCTCATAATCTTAGATTGTGCGTTTACAGTTTCCTCATCCTTCCCGTACATTCTACACACAGTTTCTCCTCGGCACATTCCTATCCTAATCAGGTACAAACTCATACCGCTATGAGTTGCTCTCTGTCCTGGATCCCCCTAAGTCCACCTAAAAGGGTATCAATCTGCTGAACTAGTACTTAA